>OX031019.1:25939918-26272418 GCA_943736025.1 Tenthredo mesomela | reverse complement strand
TTGTAATAGAAATGAATGAAATTTCTAAGGTCGCATGAAATGGAAAGAAGGAAATATAAATAATTCGTACGAATATATGGATTTATGGAAATTTTTCTTTTTTGTATATTTTGAATTCTTCCAGTTTATATTTATATACGAACGGCGATGATGCGCAGTTAAGTACAGATAACCATATGGGTCTAATAATATCGCAGGAACTGAGGGCGTCATTCTACTAAGGCAGATTCTATAATCTATAATAAGCGTAAAACCTGCGTGAGATGAGACGAGAGATTGAAAACTGACTATGTACTCTTATTTTACGTGTCTAAAAATCTGTAATAAGATTATAAAATTTATAACATAATATATCGCGTCACTAATGCCATAAGGTCGTAAACGCCAAAAAATTATTTTTTTTTGCGAATATGCCCAAATGATGTTATATTGCATGAAAAAGATTTTGCCACCAAAAACACGAAATTTTTTTTTTTTTTTTTTTTTTTTGTGCTTACGACCTTATGGCATTAGTGACGCGATATGGAAACTGAAATTTTAATTACTAAAAATAATCTTCCAACAGCTCGGTCGTCTAAAATTTTCGACGATCAAATCTATAATATGTATACCTACACGCAATTCGATCTCTTCGGAGTAGATATTAGTTTCCTTTTTTTGTTTTTTTTTTTTCTTTATTCTTCATTTATCGCGAGGATTATGCCTCGATGTATCATATTCCCATTTATTTGAATCAATTTTTTTTTTTTTATTCTGCTTTTTTGGAATAAAAATGAGATGAAATTTGATACGAGTAAAATAATAATTGTGCCTATAGCTTTTGTTCGTCTTAGCTTTCTACACTTTCTACACTTTGACTAGATTTTACACTTTTCACTATAATATTCACACCTCCTATTATTGAGCGAACGTAAAAATTTTAAGAAAAGTGTAGAAAGTGTGTAGCTATAAGACGAACACAGCTTATGACATAATATATTTCGCGGTAATTAATATTAATATGTGTAAGTACTCTCTAAATTTTTTGGAGTGAAAAATTCACTCTATTTTTTTTTTTTTTTTTTTTTTGGAGTGGTGCAATTTTCACTCCAAAAAATTAAGAGAGTATATTATACCAGCCTATTATACGTGAGGCTATTCCTTATTGTATAAGATTGTTAAATCTGGTAAATATTTTTCAAAATCAGTGAAGCCCGCTATAATTATATGATTGAGCGATAAAAGCGTAGTGGTGTGCGTCGTAGGTACCAGTAGATCGTTGAGTTTCCTCAAACGACTGTATTATAATAATATGTGCAATAACAAATTATGAACTGCAGAGCGAAAAATAAGACTGATAAAAATATTTGTTGCAAAATTCCGCATATTTTTTTTTTTTTTTTGCGAAAAATTTCAGATACGGTAAAAAATATAACGCGATATTTAAATCAACGTAACGATATTGTATGCATCTGTATACAGGGTGTTTTAAAATCATGTTCATGTATTGTATTCTACCTTAAATACTGATCGTTGTTCAAACCAGGACTTGGTTGATGTGCTATTTAAGCTGCGTGATGCCTGGAGTATATATGCGCATAATATATATTACATATATATATATATATATATGTATAGGTATTGGTATATAAACGTGTTTCTGGATACTATGGGAATTTCTCTCTCCGCTTCTGCACATCGAAGAACCCACGATGACGATGCTTTCAAGGAACCAACCCCGAGGTAGGTATATAGCGATCTAAATTCTACACCCTATGCCTATAATACATATACATGTACACACGCACCCACACACACACATATATACATACTATAAAATAGAATAGAATGAAAAGGGGCTGAGAGTAGGAAGTGCGTGAAAATATACATTGGCGTATGTATATAAACTGTAAACTATTATAGGTGCAGGAGAAACTAGCAAAGTTCGTATATATATATGTAACAGGTATATAATTTCCGGTATATTCTAGAAAATATCGAATCAAATTAATTCCGATCATTTCAATTCTCGTATTATATTATATTCTATCTGTATATGAAAAAAAAAAAATTGCGAGATAATAAATTGTGAAAAATATTTTAACGAATTTTTCAATTTTTCTCATCATGTGTAGGTATAGCGAGAAGATTTTTCTCTTATAGGTACAGGAACACACATGTGGTCAGCAGCTGTTAATCTTCAAAAAAATTTCATAATGGTTTGGCGCCTATTTTTACTATTATATATTAATTATATATACGCAGCCTCTCCTATTTAATTTCGGTCTTAAATTGTTGGATAAAGGCGCCCTTTCACTATTGATTACGCCACTGGTAAGGGACCAAGGCGTTTTAGCCTCGGGTTATAACTTATAAAATTTGAATTGGTAGACCATAGAGCCCATACGATATGAGGCTTGGCTTGACCCTGTAGTGTAGGTATACGCGTATACCTCCATAATTATATTCCATCCAGCATCCTACGGTTTAAAAACTTCGAAATTTTTTCGAGATTTAGTATTTGACTCTATATATAATGTACGAAAAAAAATGTCATTATAGTTTCTGCGATTATCCGTCTCCTTGATTTTTAAGATCAACAAAGCGAATGGGTATAAATTATAATCATCAGATCAAATATATCGTGTCACTAATGCCATAAGGTCGTAAGCACAAAAAAAAAAAAAAAAAAAAAAATTTCGTGTTTTTGGTGGCAAAATCTTTTTCGTGTCGTATAACATCGCTTGGGCATATCCGCAAAAAAAAAAAAAAAATTTTTTTGGCGCTTACGACCTTATGGCATTAGTGACGCGATATAACAGAGAAGGTCATCAAGTGGTGTAGAATTTGTAAACAAAAAAAAAAAAAAAGAATGACTTTCAATACGATAAGTATAAATGTCATTTATCGCTTAATTTCCTGTATATTCATTTTAACAACTCCGATTTTACACGACTCCAAAAAAAATTTTTTTTTTTCTATTCATTTTTTTATACGAATCTAATTCCGCATATTTCTATATATTTTTTCCTATATATATGTAGGTATATATTATGTATGTATGCGCGTGACAAAGTATAATATAACATTTCGTAACAAGATATCGCGTACTAGTTTCTTTTACGGTCTGTGTGTTAATCCACGCGGTGTTAATCTGATCGTCTACGCCCACGCTAATGCGCATTTAACGTGTGTTATGGACTATATATATACATATATATGTGTAGGTATAGGTATACGTTCAGATATTATACCTATAATATTTCATTTACTAATTCTTCTGTGTAATTAGTTTTTCAAAGTAAATGTACGTAGTTGAAAAATAAAAAAAAATAAAAAATTCTTATATTCAAAACGTTATAAGAAAACGAGAAGACAAAAAAAAAAAAAAAAAAAAAAAAAAAAAAAAAAAATACTTGACTAATAAGAACCTATGCTGGATAATGTGCATAATGGCTTATAGTAGCGTTAAACTAATAATACAATAAGAAAGAATGACGTCAGTATAATAAATAGTCGTTTGTTAATAATTCTACGTAATTTCAATCTATATACCTATACATGCATAGAAAACTGCGCATGACGTATTTTAACACGCTATACGATATACATATCAATAAACGCGTGTCTTCAGCGACTGGTGACAATAAAAAAAAAAAAAAAAAAAAAAAAGGAAAAAAAACAAAAAAAAAACCAACGTTTAAATCGATTAAACGAAGATAAAATTTGTTATTTTTTATTTTTTTTCTTCATTTTTTTAATCAAACAAGATATATAAGGAAGTGGACGTCTCTCGCGCACAAAATTGTCTATTACAATCATTAGACCTTGGGCAATATAAGAATAAAAAAAAATGTTTCAGACGGAACACGTCACTTCTGTTATAATATATATAGTGATATAGAAAAATGTGCGCGGTCTATATCGCGTGTCTAATGGCATAAGGTCGAAAGTGCAAAAAAAAAAAAAAAAAAAAATTTTGTTTTTTTGGTGGCAAAATCTTTTTCATGCAATATCACATCTTTTGGGTATATCCGGAAAAAAAATATTTTTTTTTGGCGTTTACGACCTTAATATGCCATTAGACACGTGATGTATACGCGTAAGTATACTAGTACTCATTCTATTTCTCACGCACTAATTTTCTCACAAACGGATTATAACTAGAGCAGATTTTTCTCTTTTCAATTATATACTAATCATATATTATTATATAGTATATAGCTATAAATGGTGTAGATCAAAGCTCATCTATATACCTACATATAGCAACAGGAAAGAAACTGTAGTTTGCAAAGATTGGAGAATGCACACTCTGATTATATAGTGCGGTTTATAAATATGCCTGTGTGTGTATATACAGACATTAATTGTGCAATAGAAAAATGTCTGCCTCATATATATATAATCGACAAATTTCATAAGAATTTTATTTTTAGCTTATATACGTGTACAATATTGCTTATATAGCTCGAAATATACGCATCATCGTTGATGATGATCTTTGTAGAATTTAGCACCGCGATCGTACTATTAAGAGACGAGAATAATGATCGTGGAATATTATAGATTTGTTGTTTGAAAATAAGAGAAAAAAAAAAAAAATTGTATATACACATCGACGTCAAATTTCTTTTCGTTGGTTTTCCGAATTTTAGCAAATTTTTGAAACGTTATTACGACATCGTACTAAAAAAATGATCGAAAATCGAAGGGGTACATATATATTATAGTTTCGAAAAACCTGATAAGAGCATACATACCAAAATATTATAATAATCGATGTATAAAAATAAAATAATCATATGCGATAGTTTTATCGATGAATAATAATTAATAGCAAATGACGTAGGATCACCGTATATAATATAAAACGAGCCCACACACCTAATACGATTATAAATTGTATCTATACCTAATACCTATATAAGTGAAAACGATGTATAGTATATAGATTCTTGCATCGTTAAAATTTCGCGAATCTATAGATTGCGGTCAGTTCTGTATACTTATACCTATTACGTACTTTACTTCATGAGATAGATATCTACGTATTAGATATACGTATAACTCTTATGCGTTTTGTCATGCCAGGAACAACACCCACCTATAATACTACGTGACTACTATACGTAATTCATGAGCTTGTTACTCTGAAATTGGACACCTGTTGGTATAATATACGATATGGTATGGTATGGATATGCGGTGCGTGAGGTGAACAGGTTCCTCTTCAGTATTAGTATTATACATACGATTAATTCGCAAAACAAGATTACGATTTGATTTCATCATTTCATTTTAATCAATCGTATAATCGCATATTATATATAGATTTTGGGATTTTCAACCATTGCAGGTTGCGATCTCCTTTAAATATTTGTAAAAAATAAAAAATAAAAAATAAAAATTTCATTAACATCATATATATATACAACATAAAGATGACGAATCTTTCTATTCACTGTATATAAATGATGTAAGCAATTGAAAATATGCAATGATATCACTTCGCGTGGGTATAATTTTTTATTCTACAAATAATTAATCTACGCATTATATATAGGATTTAAAGACTGTAAAAAATTTCTATATAAGATTCTTATCGAAACTATAAAGAATCTAATATTGTAAGAATTGACTCGGTATACATAAAGTCGATTGATTACGAGTCATATTATAGAGACATAAAGTCAATTACTATATTATCGTATATAAAAAGCCTTTCGTCTGCGTTATATATTGATAAATATAATGAAATAAAAATTATCTCAATAACTGTTCTCATTTAACGAATTAGATTCCCATGTAGTATATATATATATATATATGTGTGTATAATAATGTTTCTCTATATGTAGAAAGTAAGTAGGTACTATATTATACCTATATAGGTACCGTAAAATACGACGCAATGACCTCTTGCAAATGAACGGTTCTTGTTGCTTCTATATACCGAGAGTACTATTATAGATATAATACATCGCGTCACTAATGCCTGCATACAAGGTCGTAAGTGCCCAAAAAATTATTTTTTTTCCGGATATGCCCTAACGATCTTATATCGCATGAAAAAGATTTTACCACCAAAAACACAACATTTTTTTTTTTTTTTTTTTTTTGGCGCTTACGAGTGTCAATAGTGTCAAAAAATTTTTTTTTTTGCGGATATGCCCTAACGATGTTATATCGCATAAAAAAGATTTTACCACCAAAAAGACACAAATTTTTTTTTTTTTTTTTTTTTTTTTTTGTTCGCGGTTACGACTTTATGGCATTAGTTACGCGAATTATATCGATGGACTAGTTCCATAGGGGCGTAAGCAAAAAAAAAATTTTTTTTTGCGGATATGCCCAAAAGATTCTCCATTGCATGAAAAAGATTTTGCCACTATAAAAACGGATTTTTTTTTTTTTTGCCGCTTACGCCCGTTTGGCATTAGGCCATCGATATGTACTAGATACTGATACTAAATATTATGAAGAGTGTGCTGCACTAATAATCGAGATATGTAGAGATTTTTTCATATATACGAGTTTGTAATAAAAATTGCATCGATAATCGAAAGGTGTCGATTAAATACCGTGATATAAATAATAATACCTATTATTGCACTCGCGCGGGGAACCGCACGCGATCAATACGCAAGTTGTTGGGCGAGGGTTTTCGAAGCATTGAATGTAAAAATTTTTATACATACTTTGGGTTTCAGAAAGAGGATCAGAAAACTTGTTATCATCCGTATAATATTATAGGAAATTGATGATATAGTACTAATGATAATGTGTCTGCGATCATCTTACCTGATCAATTGGCAGACCAACGAGATCCGCAAGCCACGTGAAGACCCGCGAACCATCGTAGTACGGATTATCACTTGCTACAGAACCACCCATTCCCGTTCGCGGTCGTAGCGGTACTGAGTATGTATACTGACTGACTGCACAGGACTGGACTGACTGAAGTAACGAACTTGAAACGGAGCTGCCGCACCACCACCACAGCCTGTGAACTCCGATCGTAGTCAGTGCCGTGTTATCCACAGTCCTTTGTTAAGGGGTTGTAGTATGATCGTGGGTGTGTGCAGCTATACGTATTAATTTATCAACATTTTCGATATATCAGGATCTGCGACGGTTCTGATACGATTCTAGAATTCGTTAATTATTCACAAATAGCAAGGTGTTCAATATTCTTCGCGAACTATTTAGCATATTGTAAATTTTCGCGAATTAGAAACTCGTAGTCGTTCATAGATTCGTACCTATAAATATTTTCATAATAAATTAGGAAGTCCATTTTTTTTTTTTTTTTTTTTTTTTTTATCAATTTATTTTATTTTATTTTATTTTATTTTATTACAATAATTTTTTTCGTATATAAGTATAAAAACACGAATTATATTTGACTGTCAGTTTACTGCGGTCAAGTCCATGGCAACCGCGGGCCAAAAGGTAAGCGAAAAAGATGGTCGAGTCGTAAAGTACTGGTAAAGCGGTACTCACACTGTAAATTATTTGAAAAAAAAAAAAAAACATCAAGTTTCTTCACTTTCCTTCAATTTTATTACGAGTTTCAAACGAAATCGTACAAATAGTATTTGAATATAATATATTACGCACATATTATACAGGGTGATTCATGAGGAGGAGGTTTTTCGGATCTCCGCACTTATATGATATGCGAATTTTGAAACGCGCAAGTCGCGAAATTATTATTATTATTTTTTTTTTTTTCATTTTTCGAAACTTCGCAACATTTTTTTTTTTTTTTTTTTTTTTTTTATGGTGTGAATTCATCCTAAGGTCGATGCGCTTATCTCTTATTCCCCCAACTTCGTCGACGCCTATTCACTCCGCTTTGCTTCAGCGACAGACTCGTTCGCCTCACTCTTCGTGCGCGCCGGTGGGTTGGCTCGAAGAAAAATATGTTCTTATATATACCGGGTGTCTCAAAGAATAAAATTTTGCAGAAATTTCGAGACGACGAGTAAACAAAAAAAAAAACAAAAAAAAAAATCACAATAATAATAAAAATTAAAATTTCAAATCAAAGAAACATCGTTTTCGAATAGAAAAAAAAGAAAAAAGTAAGATCAATGATCTACAGATTTTGATATCAATTATAATAATACGCAACCATCGATTTTACAGAAAATCAAATTTAAATCTTTCACAGTATATATAAACGAGATTTAACAATGAGGTCGTTAATCTGCTCCGGCGGACCGTAAGATTATTTAGTTTTTTTTTTTTTATAGTATGTGTGTTCGTTGATGATCGATAAAGTCCGAATCAATTTATTTATTTATTTTATTTTTAGTTCTGATCTTGTTTTTAATCTTTTTTCGTTGGTTTATATAGAAATTGATATCCTGCGGAGTATAAGATAGTTTTACCATTTTACTATGAGGATATTATTGATCAAGTATCTATATAGCTCTATATAAACCGATCGAATAAAGTGCAATTGCAAATTTATTATATAGTTTCGGCGATATTCGATATAGTAACCGCATAAGTAATCTCGATCTAACGACCGCGGAGAGAAGCGGAACAGAATATGTGTACCATCAGAATGATTCTGAGAGTCCTTTCTTATATATTAAGAATACAGTTAGCTAGGTATTCTCACTTCTTCGAACTATCATTTAGTTCGTTATATTACGGTTCAAACTATAGCGCAGTTACAGTTAGAAATTTTTATATAAAAAAATGTAATAAAACCGTATAATAATGCATGCACAGCATCGTTAATATATTGAGTATCTTATGGCGAAATCGAAAATCCGAAAATAGACGACTTTGAAGAGTTAAAGATAGAATGGAGAAGATCTTGAGATTAGAATTCGTTCGTACTTATATATATACTACATAGGTACATACATATATACTAATGTTCGGAAAATTTGGCATTATCACATTTTCAAGATAAGAATGTTATCGATTACATTATACCACATGCGCGATTACAGCAACAAACAACTGATTGTGATTTGAAAAAAAAAAAAAAAAAAAAAGCAAAGAAAAATAAAGCAAAAAAATACCAAGCAGCTTTATTATATCTTACGCCATATGAATTTTTTCCATACGTATTATCATATTAATTATATACTTGAATTAGTATACGAGCGTGAACCTGAACTCTAAACAGGTCACCGATCGCGATTCTACGATTTAACCTGCATCACATATTATAATATATATATATATATCGTCTGGATTTTTTTTTTTTTTTTTTTTTTACTCAATTGAAAATGTTAACAAGGTCAATGATTATCGTCTAGTTAATTTACGTTTGTTACATCACTAGTTATATTATGACTTATACATATCTACATATACAGCGTATATCGCGTCAGTAATGCCATAAGGTCGTAAGCGCTAAAAAAATTTTTTTTTTTTTTTTGCGGATATGCCCAAACGATGTTATATGGCACGAAAAAGATTTTGCCACCAAAAACACAAATTTTTTTTTTTGCGCTTACGACCTTATATGGCATTAGTGACGCGATATAATACTAGATCCGATACAGAAATATTCCGTATATCTACTTTCAAACGACTATTATAGTCTTTGATCCGCAAGGATCAGTGCAACTGATCGATCTATAGACGCCTGTATTGCACCTTTCTAAATAACTGGGTGCAGGTATTAGTAGGTGAAATAATTACATACCGCTGCATTTACTTACCACGACGAGAATTTTAATACCGTCTGTTTCTTTCGAAATATTTCATACCGCAGCGAAATTCCATTGCATTTTGAATAAGGTATACCTATGTACATTAAGAAATCGTAAAAATAATTGATAAATAAATGTATAATAATTAATGCGAGCAAGGGAAGAGGATGACACACTTTTCCTACATGGTATATATGTAGGTGGTATTTTCGCGTTATGCCGTGTCAGGGGAATTCGAACTTGTGCATCTTGAATCACCACGTGACCATAGAACCTACTTGGCTACTTGTAAACATCGTTTATAATTAGCCAGTGAGTAATAACGAGCAAATAAAATCACATATATATATATATATATATATATATAATATAAATATATAATATAAATATATATAGGTATATATTATATTCAATCTTCAGTATATTATAGTAACTTGTTATCGCCGTATTAATTAACGATTCGTAAAAGTGCAATGAATGATATACATACGATAATTATAAGAGAATTTTTTTTTTTTTTTCTTTTTTTTTTATGACCACGAAGAAGAAGAAGAAAACACTTTTAATATGATTAAAGATGTTCTGGCTATACAGTCTCCGTCAAAAGTTACTGAAATTCGAAATAGATGAACTTCTCTGATTTATATGGAGGTGAAGTATATATATTATGCTAGGGTGGCCCTTATTTGGTGAAAAAAAAATATTTGGTTTGCCACCCCCTCAATCGGTTCCAAATTGAACAAAAAAAAATTCGGACCAAATTTTAGGTAATTCGGCCAATGGGAACACGTGCCCCAAGGACGTTAATTTTTTTAATTCTTTTTCTTCTCTTCCTTCCTTCACAGGACATAGTATGACAGAAAAGGAAGAGAAAATGTTGTAACAAATTTTTTTTCAACTTTTGGTTTGGTAGGAAAAGTAATATTTTGGAATTCCGTTAGCAAAAATCGATTAATACGTGTAAAATTACAATCAAAATGGTATGAATTCCTCTTAATGGAAGAAAAATTTGCTACAACCTTTTCTCTTCCTTTTCTGTCATACTATGTCATGTGAAGGAAGAAAAAGAAGAAAAAGAATTAAAAAAATTAACGTCCTTGGGGCACGTGTTCCCATTGGCCGAATCACCTAAAATTTGGTCCGAATTTTTTTTTTGTTCAATTTGGAACCGATTGAGGGGGCGGCAAACCAAACATTTTTTTTTCACCAAATAAGGGCCACCCTAATATTATGCACTCGTATATTCTGAAGGCTATAACAATATTGTTAATAAACATGTTGTTCAACTCTTGGGACATGAATTTGACCTGAATCGAACTATAATAAAAAATTAAAAAAAAAAAAATCGTTGTTCCACATGAAACATATTTGATGTATACATAGGAGTCATCAAATTTTAATGATGATTGAAAATTAATAAGATAAATATAATTATTCATCATCATATTATGATGTAATATTTTCACTAGTAACGAGAATGACAACCCGTTTTTGATATTTTCGATTGATTTTTTTAATTACAAATAACTCGAAAACGAGTTAGGATTATCAGGAACTTTTTTTTTTTTTTTTGTTTATTACAAAAATTGTTAAGAATTAGATCTGCACACAAAAGAAAAAATACTAATGCATAAAATGTGCTGCTTCTCCATAAGAATCCATGCAAAATTGATGAATGTTTAATGTTGAATAACTATTGAACCTGTAAGTCGATTAACTGCAAACTTTACACACGTATACGGTATTTCTATATGGAATATGAATAATTTGTCGAATTTTCATCGTATTCCTAACGTTAGAACACTAACGTCAGAACATCCTTAATGTGAGGATGTATAAAGCATAAATAATAGGTTTCTGTAGTACATATATATATATATATATGTATACATAATATCGCATGAGTAAATTACCAACTTGAGTCTTGATTGCTCTTCATCTTCTACTTACTGCTGCACAGTTTAATCGGACTATCTGTACCATTTTACAGAACAATATTCCAACTCCGTTGAACTATAGAAATACCTAATAATATATAACATATATACTACGTAAATATGGTATAGCTTATATGAATATATATAAGAATGAATCGATTAAATATATTCATCATATATATTTATATTTACTAATTATTATTATTATTATTCTTTATCCAATAACATTAGACACACACATTTATATATTATAACACATACGCATACAAACGCACAGACATATATATATGGAATAATATAGAGACATATTTAAATATACTTTTACATATTATTATGATATTTACACCTTGATTTTATACACTAAATAATTGTATTTATTCAATAGGCTGCATAATATATTATGTCAAATTTGGGTTTTCTTTTCTTTTTTTTTTTTTTTCTTTTTTTCTCTAGAAGGAAAAATACTTTTTTTTAAATTATAATATATATTTGAATGAATCGTTTGAATATAATATACTAATATATATATTATATATATTTATATTATATAGGTGGATGTTATATTAAATAACGTGAGAAGAAATATTGCCACTTTTTTAATAACACTCTAATTTTCTGATGAGCTGATATAGTAACTTGAAACTGTGCGATTAATATGATAATAATGATTATTATTAACTAGATCGAAGGCATATTATTTTTATACAGGATGTATAATAGAATTTATCGAAAATACAGTTCTGCATTTTAATAATTAGCTGCTGATCCTCATAGCTGCAAATCATATTCAAATACGAATTAACAATATTATAGATTCGGCAAATTTTTCAATCACCGTATAATCTGCACGTATGGAAAAAAATGGATCGCGATATCGATAATGAGATAAGAAAATATACGTATTCAAGCTTGTTTGTATTTATGTAATTTCGATGAATGTGTTAGTCGTACTTATCTAATACATATTGATAAGATTGATGAAAATTTTAATCAATATAAATATATTTTTGTGATATAGGAGCAAAAAAAAAAAAAAAAAAAATTACATTACTAATGCAATTAGTTTAATTATGTTCAAATCTATGATAAGACTAAAAATTGAATAAATTGTATCGATTTAATTTGTCAATTTTTTATTTCTTTAATGAAAATCGTTATCACTGGTGTATTATATGTTACGCATATATAGGAATGAATTTATAAACGCGGTAAATTTAATCTCAGGTCTTATATACTTAGGCCAGCAGTAAAATTTTATTTATATGCATATAGTAGGTATATATATTTTATAACGTGATAAAAATTAAATCGAATTTTTTTTTTCAACGTCGAAACTTTAAACTTATAATTCATAAATTATCGTGATAATTTTTAAATATTTATATAATATATGGGTAGTGGGTACATATACATCTCCTAATATCAGATAAACATTTGCATATAAGAAGAATTGCATAAGAAAATATATATATATATCCGATTAAATTTTATAGACACATATAATATTATGTTCATTAATAATTTCTATAATATATAGTATGTATAGGTAAAGTGGTATTATACTATATTCTAAAATTAATTTACCATTTTGCATTGCTGCTGCCGAAATATATACGAAAATAAAGATTGATTATCATTACTTATGCTAGTTTTTTTTTTTTTTTTTTTTTTTTTTTTTCTTCATTCAAACTACAGATTTATATATTATTAATATTTTGATCAGTGAACATTTTGATATTTTTTATACGAAATATCGAATTCTATTTAACTAAATTAACGCTAGATTTTCATATACCTGTTTTTTTTTATTTTTTTTTATTTTTTTATAAATACCTGCCCTTAATTTTTTATCGTTTTTATTTATTTATTAATTTATTTATTTTTTATTTCAATAAAATTATATCTAGGGTACACGAGTGTGTATAAATGAATTTATTAATTAATCAACGAATAAGTCTAGTGATAAAAGTTACAATCAAACCGTGCATATATATATACGCGAATGTAATACGAAATACGTGCGAATTACTATATAGGTGTTTCGATATCCACGTAGAACCGGAAGAATATGAATGGAAAAAAATGCTCAAGGATTTTATCAACGTGGGCTTGACAACAGGTTTATCCTCATTTTTCAAGCAAACAGAAGATAGGAAGTAGATTAACGTATGCTGTATAGTGTTTTAGTAACGTGAAAATTAATTTAAAAATGAAAATTAATATTGAATTCTGAATTTTTATGCATATACGTATAAAATTTTTTTTTTCAATTCATTTAAATAATAATAGAAATATACCATAATATATATATATATAAGTTTAATTAAAATTTTAACAATTAAATAATACGAAGGTTTTTGAAAATTTGTACCACATTTTTAAATAGCTTTTCTTAATACCTAATTCGAAAAAAGATATGTATATATCGATCATATTATAATAATAATTAATGCAGTATATATAATAATAATAGCTGCCGAAATAAATTGCATTCTAATTATTAATTAGTTATACCTATAATAATAATTAATTATATCACTGTCGAATTATTCACGTCTTTTAATTTTCTAATTTATATTCGATAATAATAATAATAATAATAATAATAATAATAATAATAATAATAATAATAATAATTGTCCCAATTTTAAAGTGAGGACTGAATTTAAAAACAGATTTTAAATTTCGTGGAGTAGCAAATAATTAATTGATCGAATATGTATTTTATTATAATTATGACACAATGAAGTTGATAGCTGGGTCTTTTTCGTTGCTTTTATAGAACGCAATTAAAATACGATCGTTCATGATTGTTATCTAAAAAAAAAGTATAATAATTATTACTAATCGTCGTTTAATATTTAAGTCTCGAAAGTGAATCGAAAAATCGCAAAAAAAAAAATAAAAAAAAAAAAAAATAAATAAATAAATAAATAAAATAATAGATCCCGGATCAATTTATTACTCAATCTTGTTGAAATTTTTTTTTTTTTTTTTAATTTTTTTATTTTAATCCATCGTATTAGTTTTATCAGCGTTATTATTATCACACATCGTAAATATTATGATGTTCGATTACGAAATTGATTATCGTATTTCTTCACGATCTTTTAATTCGGTTGCAAATTTCTATATCGTAAAAATAAAAATTGACTATATAATAAACGATCTAGTATTAAAGCAAAAATTTAATCTTCACGATACTTTATGGAATCGCAGTAAAACAGTAAATATATTATCTCGAAAAAAAATGATAATAATATATTAATTATTTTACTTTATTTTAATTTTGTGTAATTTAAGTTTGAATCCAAGAAGTTCTGAAAGAACTCCTGACAGAGCTGAAAGAATGACTACTTTGGTGATGGTGTACATGTACGGATTAGCGTGTAGCCCAGATACTTTGAAAGAGCTTTCCAATTCCTGTAATAATTAATATTATATTCATGCATCGATATTATAATAATAATCACAAAATATTAAATTAATTAATTAATTAATTAATTAATTAATATTATTTTTTTTTCCCCACCCCGTAATCAAAAAAATTATTGCACTTACCTTCAGCAGATCTGCAGCTAATTTGAGAACGCTGTTAGCGACCATAAGCTCATCTTTGTTTTGTGGCTTTTGCTCTATTTGTAGATAAAGATTAATCTGCAATTAGAGAAATTGTTTATATTCGTAAATAAATAAACTAATTTAAGTAAATCTGAGGAAATAATTCGAGGAATAAAATAATAATATGTAGAATAATGAAGTAGAAATTAAAAATACGTATTATATTAATATACATATACGTTGTTTATTTTAAATATTCAACCATATTTTCAAATAGAATATAATATTGTGTTTAAATAAGTATTTAAAATTCTCAACGTATCCTGTAAAATAAAATTAAATAAAATTAAAATTAAAATAATAATTAAATATTAAAAAATCCTAAATAATATATTAATAATTATATCAATCTACATACATAGTCAATTATATTTATATTTAATTTAATTTACTTATATTATAATATATTATACTATGTGTGTTTATGAATTATATTATATTGTGTGTGTTAAATTAAGAATTTCTTTGATTATTCTTTTTGTTTTATTTTATATAATTAATTCTATAATTAGAGTTAATCACCGTCAAATCCTTTACCACAATAAAAAAAAAAAAAAAAAAAAATAAGTTAAAAAATAAGAGTTTGATTAATTCTACAAAATATCTTCTCCTCCCACCATCCAGCTAATAGAATATATAAAAAGTCCGTTTTCTTCCCCCTTTGGAACTAAAAATCTGTTATAATCTTCAGAATTTGATCCTTAGTTGAAGATCGCCTCAGTCATCTCCTTTCAAAAATCGTATAACATCGATCATCTCTTGTCTCTTATCCTGAATACCACTAAGAGCAATTTCCAATTCTTTGTTATGTTTTTTCAAACACTCAACGGTATCTTCATGTCCGTTATTCTCCTCTTTAATTCTTTCAATCTCTTTGAACAGCTGAGACATCTTAGAGTCGTGATTTTCAAAGCTTTCTTTGCGTTCTTCTAGCCTTTCCAACGTCTCGCAAAGTTCGGATTTAAGACCATCGACTTCCTCCTTCAGCCCTTTAGCCACTTTTTGAAACTTATCAGTTTGAATTACGAGCGAATCTCTATCGTCGACTAATTTATCGTGTAGTTCAACAGCCCTTTCAGCTCTCTCGCTACTCAATTTCTCCTTCTCTAATAACTCCGCCAATTCTGCCGTGAGCTCGTTTCGTCTACTCGTAGCATTCTTCAATTGATTTTTGGAAATTGCTAAATCCTGTTCTGCGTAAGCCAGACGACCTTTGAAATCCCATTTACTAAGCTTAGGTCGTTTCCTATCAACGTCCAAATTCAAACTCGCCGTTTCTTTGGGCTTTGCCTCGTTTATAACTGCGATATGCTCCGCAGGAGTCGGACGTATCGTCTTACCATTATTTGGTATCAATTTTCCAACAGTTTTAATATCTTCTACAATTTTTACGTTACGATTTAAACTTATCGTTGCTAAATTACGTGACTTTAAATACTGCGATGTATTCGGTGCTTTTTTTCTGTACGATTTAACAACTCCCGATAATTTTGACTCCATTATTATCGTTTATATCTGTACAGAAGGAGGATTTCGTTATTTATTTATTACGTTTATCAATTTTTGTGAGGTTAAATATCGAAAGAAAGAGAAAGAGAGGTTATGATACAATTTATAGACAGCGAATTTAACGAGCTTTTATAAGCGTAAAAATGATCTTGCTTACCTTTAAATTAGCTTCTTCGGTAATTTTTAATCAATTATTATTGTTAAATATGGTTTTTAAGCGATATACAACACTTCGACCGGTGCGCTGATTTCGTTTATTTTATAACTGCCATTTTTAAACCGCTCGGCGCTCTCTGACTTTAAGTGTAGCCAACAGAAAGAAAAAAAAAAAAAAAAAAAAAAAAGTAGGAAGAACGAAATGATAAGATTTTCGATAATTAGAATCGAAAATTCGCTGGTTTTATGACCAAAAAAGTCTTCAGGATGTGAAAATGATTAACATTGTATCTATTTTATACATTTTATACGATTAAATCGTGTTTATCGTTCATTACATTTCGTTTTTTTTTTTTGACTTAAACAGTTGGTAACACTTAGACAGGTGAAGCATGTGTTGAGTGGGGATCGTAAGCAATGACCTAACCTAACATGATCGAATTCTAGAATTCTGATTGGTCGAAAATTATGAATGAATTTATTCGACCAATCGGATTATCGCATTTTGAATTCCTAGTATGCGTAGTATTTGTGTGTATTTACGCATTCATACGTATGCATGTATGAATCGCATTCTTTGAATAGAATACTATACCATTCATATAATTTATTCATTTATTATCACAGACATTGTAAAAATCGTGGTGGGAGATAAATAGCGCGAAAATTCAAACGCGCGAAATTATATAAATACGTTTTTTATACGATTATATAACTTTCGACGTTATTAGATGCCGGGAATTTGTATTACTGGATAAATTTTATATCAAAATACGTTTTCTTATTTTTGTATTGCGTTAAAAATTTATTATTACCGTTTTATCGTATTTTTGTTGTTTTTAAAATCAGTTTCAATTTATAAATAAGAATACAATTTTATACTTACGATATATTTAACTATTTCAATTTTTCATATGAAAAATGAGATATCAGAATTTTCAATTTCAATGGATTTAATAAATTTTTGCAAATTTCATTGCCACTCTGTGATTAAAGAATGAATTTTATAACTTGTAAGGAATATACATAGCAAGGAACTCACCTGTTCTGTAAGCAGGATTGAAACGTTTCTGTATTTCCGATCGATTTTTGTTCCCAACATCATGAAACGTAAGATAAATATTCCAAGAGCACAGCTCCAGCAAAGAGCCTCGACTGTATATTGCGAATGCAAACTTTCAGAGTCCTGTAATCAAAGGAAAATAAATTTTATATAAAAAATAAACTGAGTGGAAGAAAATTTATTCAAAGAATGAATGAGAATTGAGGAAACTGTCGATCTAACAGTCTTTTATATACCTTTATGTATTCCATGCTGATAAAAGACAAGAGTAGTAGAGTAAGAAGTAAGACTGCCGAAACAATCATGTTCACAGAACGCTGTGGTCCTCTTCTCTGAAATTAAAAATCCCCATTGCAAAAAATATATAAAATATTGTATCAATCAATATTTGAATAAACCTGGAAATCATAAGAAAGTAATCTACCTTTAAATAGGATCTAACGCTAAGCCATGTTTTTATGTTCCGGACTTTGTTAAGTCGAAAATGTGGGAGTTCCGACTGTCTAGCTTGCCTTGAAGATGTTAAATGGGAGAATAGTTTAGCGCATAGAAGACGCTGTTTGTAAGTTCGTTCTGCTACGGCAACCAGGAAGAATAGAAGACAGGATAGAGTCAGCCGTTCGAAGAAAGATATCAGTATCACCGTTCGCTCCCTGCAACAACAATAGATAGCATTAATTTTATTAGATTTTTAAAATGCTGTAGCAACATTTAGATGTTGTTGATTTTTTGATTCTACTGTTTTTATTTACCAAAACGTATTCCCAAATGCTATGTCGATTATTCGACACAACGTGTCTGGATACGTGTCCAATATGACTTGGGATAAATCACCGAGGACTAGTGATCCGGTTATATTACTTGCCGGGTCTTTTCTGATCTGATCACTCAGTCGCCACATCGATGGTATGAATGATAGTATTACTGAGAATACTAGACCGCAATAAAAGTAGTCCATACTTTCGCGGATCGCTTCTACTCTGTAAGTTATTAACGAAGCTATTTCAAGGACTGATAATTCCACTTTACCCAAATGCCCGTTCTTCCAAATAGTGCAGGAAACTGTAAAAGAATATGTTTCTGTTTTATTTCTCGCTACTTATTGTTGATCAGAAATTTAGCAGACATTCATTTTTGCGATACCTACCACTGTCTGGTGCTGACCAAGCAGGAATTCGCTTGAATTTTGGTATCTCAAACTCCCAAGAGAAAGGATTTTCCAAAGATTCTCCAGAGTTGATGTTCATCCCAACATCCGACTCCGATTCCTCAAGCTCAGAGCTGGAAATGCAATTTTTCAATTAGTTTTAATCCATAAGCTTATGGATTTACTCTAACAGTTTTGTACAAAATAGATCATCATTGAGTTCAAAGAAAATCAATTCCTCTTGCTTTTTCCAAAGATATAATTAGATTCTAAGTAAAAATGACCTGTAGCTACAGTCGTCATCACTGTTTGTAGTCACTCCCATCCATTCAGTTGCCGATGTAGTAGCTTCGGTGAGATGATGCGTTACTGCTTCTTCGCATTCTCCTTCCTCTTCGCTTTCGCACTGTTCTTGTCCATGTCCAGAAAATGTACCTGAGACTTCACTTGCCTTATATGATACAGTGAATAAAAAAAAAAAATGAACTATTTATTGAAATTTTTCATGAGATAAATCGTTTCTACTAGGCTTGATAAATTTCATCCAAGGTAGGTAGGTAGGTAAAGAGCTTCTTCGCAGTGAGGTAAAAATAGAAATAAAAAATAAAACTCGTTAAAAATTTTATACAGCATAAAATCGATAACGAATTTAAAATCTATAAAGTTTGTCAAAGATTTATATCACCTATTTCAAATAGCTCAAGATATACCTACTGGATTTTTTATCGTCTCTTTCTCTCCGTCCAAATAAATTTCTTTTTTTGTCCGAGCCGCGTGACCTGAGGAATAAAATATTTTCTGTTATAAAAATTGCTCGAAAATTCATAATATGAAAAAAAAAACTACCCCTATCGAGTTGCGTGCTGCAGACCTGACGATCTGCATTGATGTGGTTCGTCGTCCTCCTCCTGCTGTCTTCTACCCTGTATTTCGGCCTGATACCAATTTCTACATCTACATTTAGCCTGGCAGCCTCCTTTCTCAACTTCTTTTTCCTCTTTTTGAATCTCTTCGAATTCTTGAACCGGCTGCTCGGCAGCAACTTCTCCAATTTCGCTGGATACATTCCCGTTCAGACTCTCAAATCCGTCGTCATCTTGGTGAATGTATTCCTGAATTTCACCATCTTCATTCTCTGCGTCATGAGCCGCTGCTTCTCCTGTATTAAAGGCAGGGAAAGATTAATCCCACTGTTTCTATGTTCAAACATGTTTGACTAATTGTAGTAACGCTTCTGTGTATACCACCTTGTTCTTTGGCTGGTAAAATGTGAGGCTGAGCTCCTGGAGCGGTGAGAAAATTTTTGTTAAGTGAAACGTCCTTCTCTGTCTGATTAACAGATCGCAATTTCCACGATTCCGTGCGCACTCGCTATTAGATAAATAAAAAGATCCATCAAATTTTATTACCACATTACTTGGAAGGCGTTAAATAACTGTTAAGACTTAGATAAGACAATAAGACCCAATAACACATCTGATAAATTTACCTGGGTAGGTGTCACCACACTAGGCTCTTGTATAACAACGTTCTTAGCAAATCTAACAGACGATTGAATGTCTACTCCAATTGTGCTGCTCTTTTCCGATGCTGAATAACGGTAATACTTTGTATCGTGTGAAACTGTGTGTGATTTAATATAATATATAAATAAGTTAAATGAATTAAAACCTCGTTAACAGAACAGCGTACATATATATCTTCCTTAATTAATTAATTAATTAATAAATAAATAAACCAACGCGTATTACGGTGTGTTCTTTTCTTGTTTAAATTGCATCTTCTGCGTTTAGATCTATGAGTAGTTTTGGTATCGTGTTCTCGATTTGCTACCGTCCTACCAGAGCTTGTAGAAACAATCTGAGAGTGTACCATGCATAAAACTAACATCATTCCAGCAGGTATTAAGACTTCAAAAGGTGATACGATCTGTAAATTAACGATTAGAGAGAATATTGAATGCATGATTCTGCTACGCCTCTCAATCTATTTATTACTTATAGATTAATTTATAAGATAGAGATATTTACCTCTGTTTCGTTACTGTCTTTCATATAATAATACGAGTATATGAATACGTTGAATATTTGCAAACAGTAAAGCAATAAGAAAAGCGCAAATATTCTAGGACTGGTTTGCTGGACCCACCAAGATCTGTGGATAGGAAGTAGCAGAAGTCTCTGAACAGCGAGGTAAGCAACGGTGCATAAACCATGCTCAGGTTTAGCTTTTGGAAATGACGATCCTGACGGAGTTAAAAATAAGCGATACAATTTTTTTTTTTTTTTTTTTTTTTTTTTTTCACAAATATTGGATAGAAAAAAGTAGAGAATGAAAAAAATTTTTTTTTTTTTTTTTTTTTTTTACCTCTCACTAGATCGACGTCTATGAAATTTGTTTTGAGGTTAGCTCTTGGTACAGGAATCCATTTAAAATGATTAATGAAACGTTGTTCAAGGGTCTTTTCCCATTGTTGTTTATCGTAAGTGCCGATTTTTTTTTGATACCTAAAATATCGTCGTTGTTTATTAATTAATTTAATTTCATTAATTATTGTCAATATTAAAACGACGATCAATCCTACGATTTTATAATAATAATAAATTCATTAAAATCAATAAAATCCAACACTTACCAGTACATCAAATCGTTCAGACCCATTATTTCCGATCGATTTCAAAAACACTTATTTAGGTTAAGATTACGAATATAATTGTACCTATGTTTATAATAATTCTGTTTACGATTTAATCCGAACCAGTTGTATCAGTGTTTCTAATTTAAAGTTCTCGACGATTCAATCGATAGTTTATTTAGTTTTCGTAACTATATACATACCTAATAAGTGTAATACTAATAATTGAAGTTAGAATAGTCGTAGCGCGTTTAGAGGTCGAAACCATTATTAGCGATTTATTTTATTATACTATGCATGCATGCATGTATTTATTTATTTATTTATTTATTTATTTATTTAGATATTTAGATATTTTTTTAATAATAGACGTATGAAATATGGATTAATCATTTTTTAGTTTTTTTATTTTCGTTCAAACGTCATTGAATTTTTCATATATTGCGGATAGGTAGGTTTTATTAAAAAGTTATGTATACTAGAGAGAAGAAAAGAAATTTTTTTTTTTTATGTGTCGCTGATAATATCAGCTGAGATGACGTTGATGTTAGTTTTAGGTTTAGGCTGATATATATTTATATACATATGTTGATAAACGATGAATTTTATTTACAATTTATAATTAACAAAGTGTTTGATCTTAATTCAAATTTTAAATAATATATATGTATATACAACAATCGTGAACAGCTGTTTAATCGCTATTAGTGTGTGTGTATGTTTTTTTTTTTTTTTTTTTTTTTTATGTCAGAAACCAACACGATCATTAAAGGCGTTCGTACTACATCGGTTTTCAATAGTAACACTTCAGTCTCTCTGTCTCTCTGTATCTTTAACCGGTATGACGTCACTGAAACACGGAAAAAGTTTGAAACTAGACAGCATATCAGTTTCTTAGCACTGCACTGCTGCCATCTATTTAGTTTGGACAAACTGAAAACCCGGGAATCCCAAAACTATTTAAATATTTTCTATATACGAACCGCGCGAATTCGAATGGGTTTTTGAAATTACGAATAGGAAAATGAAGATTGATTAGTAGAATCTTATTATGCCTATGTAGGTATAGAATAATAAAGAACTTAAGTATTTAGTGTATTTATTCACCGATTCTGTAATTCTATTCTAATATCTGATCTAGAATTTTATATTATTATAGTAATCGATATTTCTTTATGGCGAAATGCTGTTTTTATTATATTTTAATATACACAAAATGGTTTATAAATTATATATATATATATATATGTAATATAATATAGTTATTAATTGATGATATATATATGTATAGTAATGAAATTGTACAATGATTATGAAGAAAAATTTATTCAAATTTACAAGATGTATTATTGTTATTATTATTATTATTATTATTATTATTATTCATGCCTTAGATATATAAAAAGCTAATGAATCAATGCTTCTTGGTCTGCACGCGCGTCGATGAGGTGTTTGTCTTTTCTGATAATATCATTAATCACGTACTGTATGGGTGTAATAATAATAATAATCTATGTATAGGTAGTTATATATGAATATTGAATAAGTTAGAAATTATATATCGACATAATATTAATATTACTTATAATAACATTAAATTTTAATAAACAGACATTCCAGTATATAATATAGACATAATACACATCATAGGTATAATAATATATATATATATATTATATATATATATATATATATATATATATATACAGGGTGACCCAAGACCCCCGGACCGGAAGGAATGGGTGAATTCCTCGTTGGATTTTGAGACGAAATTTCCTTTTCGAAAACTTCGTCCGATCAACGGTGTCCAAGTTATTAAAGATAAAGAGTAGCCAATCAGCGCCTCGCTTTAGGTCCGTGCCAGTGCCGGGTCAATAGTGAACGGCGGGCAGGGCCCGTGGTTTATTTTACATTTGGCTACTTTCTTCTTCACTTTACGATCGACGCGTATTATTATTATTATTATTATTATTTTAATTTTTATTTTTTCTACCGGACCGTAGTTCTACGTGTCCAGGTTGACCGGACCGTAGTTTTCCGTGTCCAGGTCCAAAAAAAAAAAAAAAAAAAAAATAATAATAATAATAATAATAATAATAATAATAATAATAATACGCGTCGATCGTAAAGTGAAGAAGAAAGTAGCCAAATGTAAAATAAACCACGGGCCTTGCCCGCCGTTCACTATTGACCCGGCACTGGCACGGACCTAAAGCGAGGCGCTGATTGGCTACTCTTTATCTTTAATAACTTGGACACCGTTGATCGGACGAAGTTTTCGAAAAGGAAATTTCGTCTCAAAATCCAACGAGGAATTCACCCATTCCTTCCGGTCCGGGGGTCTTGGGTCACCCTGTATAATATTATAAGACAATAATAATTAATAATATCATTTAAATTTTAATTTCAATTCAATATGTATTAATAAAATGGCACATAAATAATTTATAATTCATATAATTGAAATTATATTTCTTAAAAAAAAGAAAAAAAAAAAATTGGTAATATCACCTCACCTGCATTAAAAGGATCGGTGTATATAATTATTATAGTATAATAATGTGTTTATATTTAAACGCGTTTGTATCGTATTTTTTAATAATCATACAAAGAACCATTACATAGTTCGACGCAATTATTATTATTATTATTATCATCTAATTATTATCAATGATGATTATATACCCGACATTGATGATAATCAATCACCTCTTTCTCGCAATTATTTCGCACATATTCGCATAAAGTAATATAATAATAATAATAATAAATGAAATGAAAAGATTATAAAGAATGAAAAAAGACAAAATAATATATAACGAAATACAAACACCTAAAATACTATACCGTACATAATAAATGTTATATATTTACAGGATTGATGATTGTGGCTGCGGGGGTTCATTTTTTTTATTTATTTATTTTTTCTTTTCTTGTCTTTTCTTTTCTTTTCTTTCTATAAATACTGAAATATCGTTCCATGAATAACAATAATTCAATCAGAATATTACGCTTAAAAATTCGAATAAAAGACGTACTAGAAAAATTAATCTCACTCTGTTATATAAATTACGTAAAAAATTGGGTCCTGGAAGATCGCAGAGATGTATTACAACATTATACATATACGTCATATTATTATATGCCTATACTGCATCATCAATGTCGACGAATGTTGTTATTTGTTTTTGGTTTATTTGGCATACGTAGAGCCTCGGCGTACGACATTTCGAGTCTTTTTAAACGCGCTACTTCCGCTGATGCTGTACTTGGTCTATATTCATATGTCGCCGTTGTGCTATGCTGTTCGCTAACATAACGAACGAAAGAATTGCTCTGTCTGACTACCGTATTATTCGGGGATTCCCTTACGCTACCAGTGCTACTTTTACTAGGAAAGAAATTCAAAGTATTTCCATTCCAAACTGCAGCGTTATTAATTTCTGTCGTTTCCCCAGCCGCAGGAACATTTATTGCCCTGAATCTTCGCCTTCCTCCTCCGCTGTTAGACTTTCCTTGAATAATTTTTGGATTCGTTGTTTGAACCGCGTTATCAGGAGTAGTCGGTCTGTTATCTGCTGCAGCACTTGCGAATATTTTCTTAGCCGAATTCTTTTTGGCTGATGATTTTTTGCGGATGTTAACACCGATCGATAGGTACTCCAAAGGCTGACGTTTCACGGGAGTTTGTTGCAAGTGGTGCATCATAGGCCTCGAAGACCCAGAATTATACGTTTTATGATCTCCACCAGGACTGCAAGTGTTTATTTTATCCTTTTTCGTTTCTCCGACTGTTTTTTGACCTGGAATTGGAGTTTGGCTTCTGTACGGAGGCTCGGATACAACCGATGATATAACAGAGGAAATAACGCTCTGAGTATCGTCTGTAAACTCGTTTGATATAGCCAATGGAATTCTAGGAGCTGTGGAAACTGAAGTATTGCTATCGTCAAGAAGTGGGAGCTTCTCTCCCTCGTCCTTAGCTTCGGCTGCACGTTTTAGGACTCCGAATATCTCGCGGAATAGTTGTCTGTACTCTGGGGTCTTCCTAAATCTGCTTTCTATTGGACTAGCGTCATCGTATATGCTGAATTTACAATCTTCACCGTCTGCTATCGAGCAGAGTAAAGACCCTGATCTGTCGTCTGTTTGGGTTGATTTGTTGCTAGTTTCGTCTGAGAAACCGGAAGACGATGATTCCGCCTCTGATAGATCGGTCGGGGTTCCGGAAAACGGTTTTTTACTACATCGGAGCTTACCGTTTCGCGTTTCACTTTCGGTTTTTAATTTGCTCACTTCATCTCGGAGAGTTTCTGTCTTTGATTCGGATTGGGATTGGCTTGTGAAGCTGTTGAAATCACCCGACATTACGAGCTCTTCTTGAAGAGACAGACACGTTCCTGGACCACTTGCTTTTCGTCGGGGGGCTGGGTGCCTTTGTACTTCTAATAAAGCCTCGTATTTTTCTACTAGAACTCTGTATGGATTATATCCAACCTCTTCGTCTTCGATTTTGGTGCAATTTTCCTGTAAAAAATTTTCACATTTTTAAGATTTTTGGTCTGAAAGCAATGAGGGAAAAATCCAGTTGGCATTATTTCGGCACATTTCGTTTAATTTTTTTCCGAAATGAATTTATTTTTTGTCAACTCTTGATAATTATTGGCATTTCATCAAACTTTTTACCTCATTTCAATAATACTCTATATCATTCACTAAAGTCGTGATATTCTCTTATCTTTTTTGACCTCGATTGATTCGCTGCTAAATAATGTACAATGCCAAAAAATACATGCATTGAGGATCTTGAATATAATTTTAATTGGATAAAAGTCTACTACAGATATTTCGTTCCATCTCTTTTTTTTTTCGTCAACAGATTAGATATACTATAGAAAATTAATTAACGGAATGAAGATATTATATTGAGAGGAGATGCAGTTTTTTTTTTTTTTTTTTTTCAATAATTGTGGAAAATGGAAGAGGGGGATGGTGCAGGTTAACTGCCAGATTTATAGGAAATTTAAATAAGAAAAATAAAATGCAGTGTGTATTTTTTTTTTTTTTTTTTTTTTGTTTTTGTTTTTTTAAAGAAATATTTTTATTCAAAATCTTATAAATCTGGCCTTATAACATTGCACGATACACCATGAATATATAAAAATTGGACTAGAAATATAAACATGCACAAGTTAAACTGTATAAGTAAAAAATAATATTTTATGTGTAATGAATGATTCTTATATGAAATTCAACAAGTCTATTCATCAGTCTTTTAAATGGAGAAACGCTCATCATTTATCAGCGTGACTTATAACGTCGACGAATTTTGTTTAAAAATTATTTTTAAATCTTTGGAATTAATTGATATCGCAATTAAAAACTAATATTATAATAAGATATGGAACAAAGCTTTGGATTCCTATAATCAAATGCGTTCATGTATTTTTTTTTTTTTTTTTTTACTTTTTTTACATCTAGGCAAGCAAAATCAAAGAAACAGATGGAAGATTAGTTAAAGATGAGCAGAAGATGAAAAGCTATGGATCTATATTATCATATAATCGGAATTTGTGAATAATTCTAATAAAATTTTGTCAATACGAGGAATTATGAATCTATTTCGAAAATATTCCGAAACTCGAGTTCATCATTTGAAATTTTTAAAAGATCCATTTCAAAGATCTATATTTTTTTGAATGAATTTAATACACGAACGTAACGAAAAACTAAATTTCATTGTATAATAATTCGTCGTAGATATGTCAAGAATGAAAATTTGGTAAAAACCGAAACAAAATAAATTCAACTAACTAATATAGGATCCTTAATCTGACTGTTTAGCTTTCGTTTATAAAAATAAATCGTAGAAGGTATTAAATATTTTTCCTAAAATATTAAACTGTACTATGTAATAATACGATGATAATAATTAATGGGCTAAATTCAGTCTTCGTGAAATTCTTTTTGGAAGAATTTTTTTCAATATAGTTAACGGTATTTTAAATGGTTTTAAAACAGCTGGTAATAGGTATTCGTTTTTTAAATATTCCAACGTTTCCAAAAATAGGTCTAGAAGAGACGGCGCTCTCCATATACTAGTCACTATCTTCCAGATCAGCGAACTAAACTGTATAGTACTTTCTTTATTTTTGGTAATGATCTTTGCCTATATAAAGAAAATAAAACCAAATTACATACTACCAAAAAATCATAAAGTGATATAATATAGTAGGTATATTCATGCCTATACTATACTACACACACAATAAAGACAAAGAATGAATAATTAATTTCTGTTTAAATTGTGTGTATGTACATACATACGTTGTGAGTTTCAATTTATTTACTAAGCATTCATGCGATTAGCAAAAAAAAAAAAAAAAAATTAAAAAAAATAAAAAATAAAAAATAGTTGCAATATAAATCATCAGCGTAAAATGATTGCCAAATAAATCGAGGCTTTCCACAGTAAGTTGAAATGTATAAGAAAATGAGAATGAAAACCACCCCTAAATTTTTACTGTATACTTGATTCGTAGCCAGCTTGATGTAGGTAGGGTATACGTGGGTGTTTACGATAATCAATATCGCAAACTGATACCACGACTCTAGGACGACTCAATGTACGTAATATTATCTGACCTAGTTAAAGTTATGAGCTCTACAAAGTTTGAATAATTTAATTTTACCGAATCAGCAAGTATATATATAGGTAATAGGGAAGCATATAGTTATATGAATATGAATATAATTACGTTAAACGTTAATTTGCGAGAATAGAAAAGTGGTCGAAAAATTTCTTATAAATTTGATTGTAAGGAAAAAGAAAAGAAATAGAAGCACAGAAGAGTTTGTACCAGAGAATAAAATAAAAAAAATAAAATAATTTGAAAATTGTGTCATTAGATATAATTTATATAATTGAAAATTTATTATTAATGAAAGTTTAATCGAAACGTTTAATCGAAGATCTTCTACCACTACTACTACTACTACTACACCAGCAGATTCAACCTTTCGAACTTTCAAAAAACAGAAAGGCATTATAACGCGTACTTTCGATATGCACACGATATTAATTAAACACCGAGGAAAGAAGATATAGCTATAATTTTAATTAATATACCACGATGTGCTATAATCAATGATGGATATCAAATAGGCATGAAACACCTTATAGTCGTGTATTATAAAATTAATTTAATTACCTGTGGCAGGGGAGTCCCGGATTCTCTATGGCTATCAGTCGTTATAGATTCAATCAAACTAATATCATCATCTTCCTCTTGGTCCAACATTATTGAAAGTGCATCGTGTGTCCTATTGTCAACACCTCGTAAGCAACGGCCACACAAATGTCCTTGTCTGTAAGTAACAACATTTTTTTCATCAAAAAAAAAAGAAGATTAAGAAGCAGAAGTAAAGAAGAAGAAAAAAAAAGGGATTCACATTATGATCATAATTTTTTTTTTTAATTTTTTTTTTTTTTTTTTTTCCCAGACATCAAAAAATACTTTATAATATGAATAATTTGAAGAAGGATTATACAACGTTCAAAATATCAAACATCATCAAGGTAATAATATAAAAGAAAAAAAAAAATTACTTTCAATTCCCGCAGAGGTCAGCAAGAACTGCGCGACGCTATTAAATCTTGAATAATGAAAAATCTACGTGTGTACTACGTGTATTTAGCGATCAGTTATAAAATCAAGCAGAATTATTTTTTTTTTTTTTTTTTTTTTTTTCATCGCTCAAGTAAAATCCTTCGAATAATTTGATGTGTCCGGCTTGTATATAGATTGAGTCGAACGATCTCATTAAATATTTCGATTGAATTTAATTGACCTGATGCGAATATATTATATCTACTTTTATCTAAGTTTCTTCTTTTTTTTTTTTTTTTTTTTTTTTTTTTCTTTCTGCCAATAAAGAAGTTAATTAAAAATCTATAATGAGGACACTTTTGAACGTGTGAAAAATGAAAAAAAAATAAATTAATTTTGGAAATAAAAAAAAATTAGGCATTTTATCGATTATCGAATTATCATTGATTCCTGTATCCTTTCTCGACATCTAAATTATAGTGTCAGGACTTTGGTGAGTGTTTTTATTTAACCCACTCGAACGGTCTACTTGTCATTGTTCCATTCGAGCCCAAATCTCTATCGACACATTTCAATGAAATAAAGGTATCGATGGTATTGGTTCGTTTTTATCTTTCAATGAAAGGAATTGGATTTAACAAAAAAAAAAAAAAAAAAAATAGAGAATCTGAACACGTTTCTCTAACAGAACCATATATAAAACACGATATATATATATATCTAATTCGTATAGAACAACGTGTGAGAATTTCACGATATACGTGAAAAATTTTCTCCAATATCGTAATAGAAATGGTAAAACTCACCTCACTTCTTCTAGGGTGCTTATTTCGTCCTGTAAATTTTTCATGTCTTCAGCCTTGTTCCGCCATGTGTTAAGCTGTTCTTCAAGAGTCGAGTTTTCTTGCAGAATTGAATTTAGCTGTTCGCCAAGTTCAGCGACCCTTTTCTGTTCTCTTGCTCTCTGATTTCTAGCTTCGTGTAATTGTCTCAAAAGCTCTGTTACTTCGTCGTCACTTGCTAATGTTGATGCCAATTCTCTCAAACTCGTGTCCATTGACTTTTCTGTTAAAGGGGTAGATGGGGCAGCGACCTAAAACACAAAAATCATCATCCATAATTAATTCAATTTTTTTTAATCACTCAAATCCACAAATTAATTTTTTTTTTTTTTTTGTTTTTTTTTTTTAAACTATACCAACCTGTTCTATGCTGCCATCCTGCGATACCTTAGCCTTCCAAATCGCGGTTACACGAGGTTGAAGATTAGCTGCAGCAGTGTCATTGGCGTGATGTCGACGAAGCAGAGTTTCGTATTCTGCAGTAAGCTCGTCGAATTTTTTTTGCAATTCTTCGCATTTTGATTCGAGAGCTTCGATGCTTACTCCTTGGCTGCATATGGAGAATGAAAATGAATGAAAATTTTTGATATATTTCAGAGCTTTGAGAAAAGTTTAAAGTCCGATGAAAGTGAATCCTATATTCGTACCTTTTTATCTGCTTTTTATCAGATGAATTTTCAAGGGCAAGACGATGATTCGCTCGCTCTAGATCTTGAATACTGACTTCCAGCTGCTCGTATACTCTCAAACGAGAATCGTTAACTTCCCTCAAGGCTGCTGTCTGCTTTTTCATATACTACGCAGAGAATTTATTCAAAAAATTTTACTTTCACATGTGTATTAAACGTACGTAGTACTACGTGCAGGTATAATAAGGAAACAAAATATAAGAATTGAGTATAAAGACATACGCAGTTTCCTATAACAATTTCAAGATTAATCTTTATAACAAGCGAATTAATTCTCTATAGCTAGAGTGAAGTAAAAAATTCATCGAAGACCAAAAGAAAAAAAAAAAAAAACTCGCTGAGGGGATAAAACAATCGTTGGATCAGCCCAGAACCTTGACTGATCCTGTCAAGTTCATTGAAAAGTATCGAATAGCGATCCATGAACCGCACCGATAAACCATGATCATGGTATCGATTTATATCTACATCGCATAAATACTGTAGTATATATATCGTTTTGTCAGTATCGTGTTCCAATCGACACGATTAATGAAAAAAGGTAATTCATAGTCGTCTGACATATACGGCACAAAAAAATTGTCTGCAATATAGGTAGTGGAAGATATGCTAACGAGACTCTGACGAGGTCATAAGTCAAATATTTGATCAAATTTGGTAAAACCGTTACAACGACCGAATTAATCCATTCAAGTTTTCATCTCACAGTCGGATTATCAAATCGAACGAGATTAATTCTAATTGAAGAATATTTTTAAAAAATTTCCAATAGAGGAAGAATTAAAAATTCTTCAAAAACGCAGTTTAGTGCTTTAAGAATAAGAGTATAGCTAATTTTAATGAAAACTTTGTAATACCTGATCAACGAACCCGAAGTTATTACCATATAGAAAGCTGCAGGTTTGATATCGATGCGGGGATCAACAGGTGTTCAAAAATATTTCCGATACTATACATCGATTTTGTATTCTTAATTCGATTCCGATAAATCCATCATCAGAAATGGTAGTACAATTTTAATTTTTATTCATTGAAAATTCTACGGTTCTTTGAATTGATGGAACAAATTTCAAAAGATCGATCGATTTTTCAGATTATCTTATGTGACACTTGAGAAAATCCATTTTTTTCTTCTAGTTAGATAAAAGTAGTATATGGAATGATACGTTGACCGATGGGTAAGGAATCTCAAGTATGTATACAACCTACTAATTGGGAGTCTTGTGAGTTGGAGCTGTTAGGTGTTTTAGTGAAAGTTGCGCAACGCGTTGTTAAAAAAAAATAAAAAAATAAAAAAAAAAAAATAAGAAAAAAAAAAAATAAAAACGAAAGAAAAAATTACCTGTGCCGCGTGTGCCGGCTGTTAGTGACTTACTTTACGAAAGGTGAACGTATCGAAAGGTATAAAGTATAAAAGGCCGTTCACACTGGGAGGGGGTGCACTCCTCCACCTATATAAACTTGCGTTTGAAATTTATGTCAATAAACATTTAAATCATTCACAAAATTGTATATATACTCTATTCTGGTCTAAACCCGCACCTGTTTGAAATAATGAATAATACATGTTTCGAAAAAGGAATTAGGAAGCATATCGCGTCACTAATGCCATAAGGTCGTATGCGTAAAAAAAAAAAAAAAAAAAAAAATTCGTGTTTTTGGTGGCAAAATCTTTTTCGTGCCATATAACATCGTTTGGGCATATCCGCAAAAAAAATAATTTTTGGCGCTTACGACCTTATGACATTAGTGACGCGATATTAGTACTATACGAATCGCACCATCTCCAGGCATATGGACTTCCTTTGAAGCGATTCTTCGCGCTTCCGATTCTCTTAGAACTATAATTCTTATCTATAAGTATGCGTGTGTATAATATATTTATGATTCAGTAAAAAAAACCATACGAGACGTTCAAACAGTAGATCTGAGTACTTATAGTAGAATGAAAATAGTCGCACGTATATGTCTGAATAATTACCGTGAAAATAATGAACTTCCCGCTTACTAACGCAAACAAAAAAAAAAAGAAAAAAAAAAAAAGATTTATATATATATATATATATATATACTAGTATATAAAAGATGATAAAAGAAGACCGTTATTTAACATCCTCGGAGAATAGAATTTGTGAATAAATCAAGAAACACTTGAACGGCGAGGCTCGTAAATATATTCTTGGGAAAGTATATATATATATATATTTGTATATATATATACCTACCTACCATAAGCTACGTGTATGTAATGAGGAATCCGCATATTATATTCCCGCGAAGAAATTTAAATAGTTTAATACTATATATTACCATTTTACATTGGGTAGGTATCTAGGTATCTTATCGTGAGAGAATGTACAGCTGAAGAGAATAATAAGTAAGGATTTAAAATCCAGAGGTTTACACATCATTTTTTTTTTTTTTTTTTTGCTATATATAATTGAAACATGTATGTACGACAAATTATACAGCTTGCTTTTTGGTCAAAATTTAGAAAAACGAATTGCTACTGTATAATATGCGATGTGAATCATGTAATCATCAACTTTGTTAATATCAATAGGTAGGTACGGTATATGCAGCTGTATGTACGTAATCTGGGAAACAGTGAAACTGCTTGAAGCGTACGTAGGGTACCACTGCTAAACGTACAAAAAAAAAAAATAAGAAAAAATGAAATGAAATGAATACGAGTATTGCGTGCGGCATTTTAGATACACACATGGTATGTCTATGTGCATTGACCAAGACATACCGCACGCGTGTCTCGAAAGAATATAAAACCGGTCCTAGTAGCTCCCCAACATGTACATGTACATGTAACATGTACGTACATGTCCCATACTTTGATGGTGACCGAAGCCCAGCTGCATTCCATGCCACGTGTTTCGCTCAGCTTCACTGTTTTTAGTATTTAGCGTTGGGTGGGCCTTGCTACAGGGGCCTTAGACTTAGAGACCTAGCTATGGCTTACGAATTATGAGATATCACCTAGGTGTAGAAGAAGGATATAAGCGAAAATCTAAATCCTAATTAATAGAGATCTGAATCCTGAATGAATGAATATATAGAGATTTTATTCCACGAATCAATTGAACGATATTTGAAAAACTTTCGTATTTGCGGTATTTCAATTTTTTTTTTTAGTTTCATTTTTCATTCAATTTATTATATATACTTATGGTAAATTATTGTCATCGTATTTAACGCGGTATATTAACCGTGGTGAATTCAACCAGCAGTATACGTGACTAAGGAGAGTTAAATACTGCGAAGTATAAGTACCTAGATGCTGCATGTTGGTATAGGAAGAATAGAGGTTTAAAACCTGGTTGTAGCAAAAACGATGAGTACAAAAAAAAAAAAAAAAAAAAAAAATTGAAAAAATATGTATAAGAGAGAAAAATAAGTTATAGGAAGTGATTAAACTTGATGGTAATTTGTAGATGCGGACTTTGTGCGATCGTAACTGAAAGATAGATATAAGATCGTTGTTGGTACGTATTACTACTTTGCGAATTTCAACTTTGCACAGTATATTTATATATTCGATTTATATATAGTCGTGATTGGAAATTTTTTTTATCACTCACCTCTATTTCCTGTGCTTGTTCATCGATAGTGTTTTGCTGTTGTTTCAAATTGTTTTCAAGCTCCTTATTACGCTCGAGTAAAGTTTTTCCAAGCTCAGCTGCTAGCTGAAGATCTGAGACAAAAATTAAATCGAAAAATTCAATTGATACGTTCATCATATTTTATAATTATCTTATTTGAGTTTTTTTTTTTTTTTTTTTTTTTTTTTTTTTTTTTTTTTTTTTCACAGTTTCCTCATATAGTCATTTGAGAATATGTAGCGAGAAGATGTGATACGAGCGTATACGTATAGATTGAATGTACATAATTTGTCCTTTCCTACTGAAGAATCGCAATTCTTCAATTATTATGACGATATATTCGATCAGCCTCAATTATTATTGGTAAAAATGAAAACGATATTTCATTGGATAGAAATTCAGAATAATTTTTTTGTTTATCGCAAAGAAATTGATCAGAGGTAACTAATCCCAGAAATAAATAATCGTTTATCATACTTGAACTTCGAACACTTGAGTCGATACCCCAGTTTATTTAAAAACTAATTCCTGAATAAGAAAGATAATTAAAAGAAAAAAAAAAAAAACTGATCCAAACTTGGGTGAGGAAGAATTTTCCTCGAGAGTCTTCTTCAATTATTTAACTGCAGGAAAATTGTTATCAGAGTCTCTTTGAATTTCACCATCAAAGAAGATGAATCGCGAGTTCGAGCCGATTGAAATGTTGCGAAAAAAGAAAAAAAAAAAAAAGAAAAATGAAGAAAACGAAGAGGTAGAAAAAATAAATGTAAAACAGATCAAAGGCCTTTAAAATCAGCGAACGTTTATACCTTCTGGACCTTGGAGGCAAGCCAACTCTATAGAATAATCCCAACAATCAAGTGGACTCGAGTTGATCTGCGCGGGAGAGTCCCAAACAACCTCCATGCTCCGTGTCGCCATGATATATTATAGTATATATATATATATTTATAATAGATACAGAAAATTTTTACTAATTCCGATGAAGAAAAAAATTACAAAATTAAGAACTCTTGACCCCTACGTAACGTTTTTTTAATTTTTTTTTTTTTTTTTTTTTTGATAAGAAATAAATTTAAAAAAAAAAAAAAAAAAAAAAAAAAAACAAAAAGAAAAAACAGCACTTTAAGAACTTTTTGAAGCACAAAATTTTTGTACCAACTGGCACCCTTAACCGAGTGCGTCAATACTGTATGGTTATCGTCGTACCACTGTAGGATCGGACAGTATACCGAAGACTGTGCACCATGCATTTCCCTCTCCAAAATCCTTTCTCTCTCTATCTCTCTCGATTTTTCTCCCTCTTCTTATTTACTCGTGTCTCTTTCTAGTCGATCGTCGATCTTCTTTCCTCTCCTCTCTTTTACTCTTCTATTTTATTCTCTTCTCTTCTCTACTTATTCCCTTCCCTTCTTTTCTCTTCTTTTCTCTCTCAAGCTCATGTAAAACGCGCGTAGTAGGTATGGGGCACAGGTAGATGTGTCCCACTTGGAAGGAGCCCCTTTCCTACTGAGTGCCTTGGGGCATCAGTATCGTGACTTTTCCGTTCCCTGACTCCAGGTGTTCCTCGTTCAATGATCGACGGATTTTCCCTATTTTTCTTTTATACCTAATATATACTTCGACGTAGTTATAGTTGTAATTTCGGATAATCCCAAAAACCGAGAAGGGAGCATTCTAACCGTTAGTCTTCCTTTTTTTTTTTTTTTTTTCTTTCCTATTTTTATTGCGTTATATATTAAACCGGCAAATTTTTCTATTGGTATCTATTTAAACTGAAGACAATAATCGGCGCGTTTATTTCACTAATTTTAGTCGCAACATATCGTGAAATTTTTTTTTTTTTTTTTTTCTTTCTCGATTTCACATTTTTCATTCCATCGGCCGCAAGAACGTATATTACACCTACCTACATACAGCTACACGGCCTCCTAATTCGCGTTCAAGTTATGGTTATACACTTTGAGGAACGCCAAATATTGCGTAATAAAATAACTAAGGTACGCGTGCCGATGTAAGTACATATTATACTCTTCCTAGGCTCATTCTATACTTCTATATAGCTATAAGAGCTATGCGAGCTAAGCAATAAAATAATCTTCTAGTCCATCGCGAAGACCGGTATAAGCGAGTTATGCAACTATTTGACGTAATATATAATATAAGAAGTTGTAGTTGTAACGAAAAAAAAAAAAAAATATACATATAAAATATAAATATATGAACAAATAAGAAGAAGAAGAAAAAATGTGTTTTTTGAAAATGATTTATCTTATGTTATATACGTATGTATGTACATATATATTGCTGGAATAGTATGAACTTCATTAATTGAGATAAACGCGATGAGAGATGGGAATAACATTAAAATATTTAAAAAAAAAATAAAAAAAAATCATTAAGAACGCTTATCGCGATCGAGGCGCGGATACTTTCGACTTTGTACCGTTTATTAATTTGCCGATGCTGCAGAATCTGTTTAATATATAATTAGGTATACGTATTATATCTTTAAACACGTGGCGATCATTCGAAACGAGATATATTATATATAATATTTTTATATATATATATATATATTATAATATATCAATGAATTATTTTCGACATTTATTTATCGGGGTGTATATTATAACTAGATCTGTCTTCTCGTTAACTGTTCGTTTCTATATCTTCTATATGGCTACTTTCTTCCTATCGTGCCGCACCCTTGAAAAACTTATAGTATATATAGGTACCTTAGTTTACTCGGTCGATCACTTTCTATATAGTTTCATTTATATAGGTACGTGTATGGAAATTTACCCTTATCCGACCTCCATGACCATAAATGATCCTACATACTTGAAAGAAGTCTAGTGTAACGAGGACAGAATTATATATATATATATATATATATCTATATATTACACATATAAATAGGAAAAATGAATTATGATATAAAATTGCATCGCGTGCATCACGTGTGCATATCTATATACGTAACTAGGCACTATTTCCTTACATACAGATCATATAATACATAAACGTATTATATAGTATATTTAATAACTTTCTTTGAAATTTTCAGCCAAAATCGAAACCAAAATCGACGTTAAATTTTTTTTTTTTTTTAATTTTTAAGGGTGAAAGTTATTTTTCATTTACTATTTATGCGGAAATATATATATATATATATTAGACCGGTTCAAAAAAATCGACTATTCTTTTTTTTTTTCAATTTTCGCATTGAAATACTTTCGGGGGGTGAAAAAAGATGCCTGTTAAAAGCGGAGCTCTTAATATTAAGATTTAGAGGTCGCTCATCGCGGATTTCTATTTTCCATTTAAATAGCATAGGAATTTTATTTTTATTTCTTCAGAATTTCGTAGCTCACAAACCAATGAACAAATCCAAATGACTCTTAGATATTTTGATAGGGGATTGAACACTCTAAAAAATGTATCTATCATTGTGGAAAAAAAATCACAAAAAAAAAAATAGTTAACTCGACTATAAATTGAAATTTTAGCTTGAATAACTTTGGAAGGAGTCAATTTATCAAAAAATGATAAGAGAAGCTTTTTTTAGAGTGTTCAATTTCCTATGAAAATATGTTTGAGTCATTTGGATTTGTTCATTGGTTTGTGAGCTACAAAATTATTAAAAAAAAAAAAATAAAATTCTCATATGCTATTCACATGAAAAATAGAAATCCGCGATGAGCGACCTCTAAATCCTAATATTAAGAGCTCCGTTTTTAACAGGCATCTTTTTTCACCCCCTCGAAAGTATTTCAATGCGAAAATTGAAAAAAAAAAGAATAGTCGATTTTTTTGAACCGGTCCAATATATATATATATATATACAGTATGATAAATAAATGATGTGTGTATCTTGTTATATCGCGCAGATATACATTTGAAAATTTATTTATGCAGTATATATAATTATGAATGACTTGCGAACTATTCGCTTTTACAATATAAACTATACGGGAATACACATATACATATGTATATTGTATATGCATTAGGAAATATAAATTGTGAACGTGATTTTAAGTTAAAACAATGGAATACGATGAAGATATTTTTGCACATCACTATATACTACTTTTGCCGGCGTTTCACGTATATACGGTTCTCACAATTGTTTAGTTCCATAAGACGATGTATTAATGTTTTATATACGTATACGTATACGTAGTACACATTTCTCGATCACAGAAATCGTATGTTTTCACTTCCACTTCAACTTCCATTTTCGTTCTTGATTTAATCTCTCGTTAAATAATTAGTAGCTAAAGGTATAAGTACATGTAACATATGTAGATGTATTATATAGGTACTATACTTATATACATCTCCCACATATAAAATAAAAATTACAACAAGAAAAAATAAAATAAATAATTAAATAAATAAATAGAGAAGAAAAAAATCGAAACACTGCACAACAATTGTATACCAAAATATGTAGTATATAAATTAATTCTTCATTCCTCGAGAAATCTAAACCCACAAGGTCTTGTCATTCACAATTTTTTTTTTTTTTTTTCTCTCTCTCTCTCTGCAGTTCATTATAAATAAATATTTCATTTACAAACCGTACTACATGTACTACATAGGTACATAAATATATATGTATGTATATATCAAGTTTATGGTATACATAAAAAATGTCAGCTTCTTCGGTCGCAAATTAATGACTTCCGGTTAAAAAAAAAAAAAAACGGAACCATGAGATTCGTGTGAGATTTATGTATAAAAAAAAAAAAAAAAAAAAAAAAAAAAAAAACCACCTTGGATTAAACACTATAATTATATACTCCTATTATTCGGTTTTTTTTTTTTTTCATTATTTCTTCTTTTATTGTAATAAATTTACGATATACTTGGTATTTATAGTAATTAATAAATTTTATATGTATATACCTAATGGCTGTATTTACATATACGGCCTTGTTTGAAACTCGTCTCTATATATATCGCAGTTATAAGTAGTATATACACGGTCCCATGATTTTCTAACACAAAAACCATCGCCTAGCATTGTCGTTTAATTCTATTGTTTTCTATATCATAAAGGGTAAACGTTAATTATACTGTGTGACCCTAGTCGTCAAGTAGTAAGTAGATAGGTGTGTATATCTCAGGTATACACATACATATGCCTAGATAAAGCCATAATAATACGCTACTCGAAGTAATTGTGCCGATCTGATTTACGAGACGCGCTTTTTCTTCTTCTTTTTCTTCTTCTTCTTCTTCTTCTTCTTCTTCTTCTTCTTCTTCACGGGTCAATAATAATTGCTCATTATAACCGTGCCCCTAATTATTAATATTCTAATTATTCTATCTTATTTTGTAAAAATAAAAATTCTCCATATTATGTTACCGCCGACAGAATGATTTGTTCATCATTTCCCTATGCAATCTCTTTTTTTTTTCATTTGATAGATAATAATTTGAATATCCAATTCGTTAATCGAACAGGATGAAAAAAATTTACCTCTATCACCGCAAAATTATACTAAAAACGATATTTTATGAAAAATTTTGTATTCTATAAATACAGTGCAGCAGGTGCAAGCACGAGTATAAATATAACCGTTATAATATTATACCTAGTTGAAGAGAAAAATGATCTGCGCAGACAGACAGAGGAAGAATTGTTTAAAAATTAATGCGAAACGTATTACGAAGCTGAGGAAAAAAAATCTTATATATAATATATGGAGTTTAAAAATTTCAGTTTCAATTATTTTCTCATACAATTATTATACAAGCTGACTGATTATAATTAACTTTATTAATTATGTTACACACTTGCGTGTAACTCGAAATAAAATTAGAATGAAGATAAGATGAGAGAGAAAAAGAACAAAAAAACAACAAAAAAAAAAAAAAAAAAAAAAAAAACGGATTCAGTGATCTTAGAGAAAAGATTAGAGTATGTAATACAACGAGTCAAACTTGAATAGACTAACTCCTTATCCACGTAATACATACTCCACAAGTTACTCTTTATTTCGTTATGATCCATAGCCCAGGCAATACTATATGATAATCCACATACTGTTTACCGCTACTTCATGCGATAGCTATACCTACTCGTTTGACTACATACTCAACTTTTTTTCCTGAGTAGGTATATATATATATATATATATATATATGTATGCAATGTGTAGATATATATAATTAGCAATTACGTCTTTCACCTGTTTGAGTCTGGTGATCGTTTTCTACATCCCGCAATATCCACATAGTATACATACTTCTATAACTTATACATGTACATATAATAGGTACGTACATACGTATACATACCTACGACTGATTTATCGCAGTTAAATTAATCAGACAAATTAAATCACTTATAGATATTTTATTTTATTTTATTTTATTTTATTTATATATAATAAATATACATATGTGATTACTTTCTCTCAAGTATATATGTATATGTATATATATATGTTATATATATGTATAAATGAAACCGCAAGAACGTTAAATGGCAAAAACAGGTATAGTAGCCTATAAGCTTAAAAGCTTGAAAATGAGAAATTAGAATAAAGTAGGTAATTCCGCGATTGAACAAGGCGCACTTCAGTAGGTACTTAAGTAAGTGATTGGACTGTTTGCATCCGGTGTGTATATAAATTGGATGACCGAGGAAGTATAGAGCCGGAAGGCGGAAACGCTCGTTAACTATTGTTCGCGTATCATTTAATACGATGCAGGCAATTCGATTACGATTCGATTTATAAGATGTTTATAGAATTTTTATTTAAATCCGCACAATTTTTATATTAACTGCAGTGCGATAAAAATCCGATAAATAATTTCGTTTCAAGATATAAAAGGCTACAAAATTTTCGTCCCTACAGGACTTTGAAATTTTCAACAAATTTATAATACCATGAGAAATAATGGCACGTAGTAATATTCCCTGCAATTGAAGTCGAGTACCTATTTACTTGAAGAAAATTCACTGCTGCATCACTTCGCATACTGCGGTAAATCACTTTAGCGCATAGGATTAACCGTCATCTACCTATTCGAGTGAATATATATAATTTTGGCAAATCCTTAAACCCCGCAGAGTTTGCATCTGCTAATTTTTGTCACAAAAATTATTATTATAGTTTCAAAGCTATTTAAATTTTCGCTATATAGAGAATTATTTAATATAAATTATATTATGTTTAATCGCGCAATATTGCGCAGAATATAATATTATGCGATAATAGGTGAACTTGAATTGTTGAAAAAACGATTTGATTATAATTATGATGCGCCGGAAGTAATTTCGTAAATCATTTTCTTACTGGATCATATATTTGTATATGAAAATATATTTTCTTGAAATTTTTCTAGCATTATTATTTTTTTTTTTTTTTAGACAGTTTTTAGCGCCTGAAGTACCGTATACTGCGGTAGGTAATTTTCAGCAACATTACGCGCGACTCTGCGAGCAAATCATCTGAGATTCTCAATAGTTGAAGAAGTTTATAGGATAGAATAGTTTGAGGTGTGTATAAAATCAGGTAGATATACCATACCGTGCGGAACGATACCTGCGGATTGTTATTTATGCTAAGAATTTATAACACGGTAGTATTACAAGAGTAACGTATAAACATAAAGCCTCTGATGCAGTCTAGCTATATTCCCTATGCAGAAATACTTCGTCATTTGTATATAATCGGGATCCTGAACTAAGCGTTCACCTGTTGCACCCAGCAGGTGCCTGCATGGTGCAGCCTTTCAAGTTTCAGTAATCTACATATATATATACTAGATACTCAGGTATCAGAAATTAAAGTACATACCTAAGTAGTGCTCAAGAATTACGTGAAATATAATAGAAAGAAATTTTCCACCCTTATAATTAGTTACTAAATTCGATCCCTATGTGTCATTCTCGAAATTCTGAGATAGAGTAGATACTCTTAGTGACTAGTCAGACATACGTGAAAATCGGGGTGAGAATATAAACTCCGAGAGATTTTTTTTTTTTTTTATACACGTCAAATAAAATGATAAGGAAATGAAAATTCCTCAACGACGTTGAATATAATTTAAGGGGAGAATAAAAGTTGGCGAAAGTTTGACCAATTTTTAATTAAATTCCGTATACCTACTTCATTATTATTATACCGTCACAGACTAAATCTCCTCGGTGAGTAGCTAGGGTATGCTTAGGTAGATTGAAAAAAATAAAATAAAATAAAAGAATCTATTTTTTTACAAATTTTTCTCATTTCTAAACGGGAAGAGAGACGGGGCCGATTAATTAGCTCTGGGTATCCGACACGAACTGCTGACATCGCGCGCCACACCTACGGTCATCTACCTACTTTCAAGTTTCAAGAGTATATGTAGGTATAAGCTTTATTGCAAATATATAGTACCTACGTACCTAAGGACTTTATGTCTTATGCGCTATTGCACGGCGAATTAACATTAGTCAGTTCTCACGGATACGATCTCAAGGATTTAGACATATACACACACATATATATATATATATATATATATATATATATATATATATATTAATACTTTTAGCCCTACATCAGGTCACGCATAGTACCGCTAATACCTACGGTGCTGCTACATCGCGTATATAGAGTTAGGAAAAAAACTGATTGCAAATTACATACCTATGTATATAATGCAACGTGAACCGTTAACAGCTTAATAACTCAAGACAATTTGTTATTTAATTTTTTTTTTTTTTTTTAATTTTTTATTTTATTCTGTGTCTTTTCGATAACTTTATATATGGAATAATACACACGCTTTACTATATACTATATAGTTCGGAATCGTCGTTACACTTGAGTAACTCGATCTCTACCTTGAACTGACTACGCTAATTCAGGGTCGAGACTTGACCAATTTTGCATTCGGAATTAATAGTTTCTGAATTTCTTTACTTAATTAGTTCAAATTTTAGACAATAAGAGGATTATCTTACTATATGCATAGATGAACAGAAAAAAAGGTCAACTTGAGCAAAGAAAATTATTCTTGATTCAAGATAATTTTTCGGTCCAAAAAATGAAGACCGAAATTTTCTCGGATGAAATCAAAAAATTTTTTTCTCGAACCAAGAAAATTTTCCAAATTTTCCAAATTTTCTTGGTTCGAGAAAAAATTTTTTGATTTCATCCGAGAAAATTTCGGTCTTCATTTTTTGGACCGAAAAATTATCTTGAATCAAGTCAACCTTTCTTTCCGTGTGATTATTTCCCCGTTTTATCAACCTTGTATATTATAGTAGTAATAATGACATATTATATATCGAAGTTATTATTGTATGTATCCTATACCTAATCGTCTTCTTCCGTCTTACTACGCGATGCAGAGAGAAGTAAATTCATGTCTAACTTCGAGTTTGGCATCCGTCGCTGGCTTTCTCTGCGCGAAGAGTCAGGGAAGAAATTTGATCTCTTGACCCAAGTTATACGGTTCATATCCTGCCGTATATACAACTGTATGCATAATATACATATATATACCTTACCTATTCCTATATACCTAATTACTGTATTCTATAGTAGGTATACTAATAAGTATATCTACGATAACAGATTTTCATAATCTTTTATTAATCGATCATCAAAATATTATATAAAAAGTATAATAATAAAATAACTATGAGGAATTTGCGGGATCAATTTTGAAATAAATTATAATTAATTTCAAAATCCGAATAAAGATTTATATACTTATATACTTGTATATATATATAAGGATTTATAATTACCTGCGGAGTTTCAATTCATTTATCTCGTAGCAATTATATTATCAACCTATATATAGAAGTCGTTTGAAAATAAAAACAATGGCCTTGTATATCCGGCGGAAATATCGCAGTTACTTGTGAGCTAGTGTCTTTCTTATATATGAATAAAATAAAATCAAAGTTTATAGAGATAAAAAGAAAAAAAAAAAAAAAAAAAAAAAAAAAAATGTTATCTTTTTGGTGGCAAAATCTTTTTCATGCGATATAACATCGTTTGGGCATATCGGCAAAAAAAAAATAATTTTTTGGCGCTTACGACCTTATGGCACTAGTGACGCGATATAAGTACCTGTAAGTTTAATTTTTCGTTTACCTGTATTTGTACATTTTTTTTTAAATACTTGGGATTATAATATGTGTCAATCGATTCGATATATACATATATATATATATTATATATATACTGAATGAGATATAGATTATATAGTCGGCTATTTAATCTAGTTCGTATAGCGTGGGCCTCGCTAAAGAACGAACACCGCGGGAAAGTGAAACGCCGTTCTCCACGTGTTCTAGTCGAGATTCTCGCCTCTTGTGATCGGGTGTATCGTACAAGCTGTAAGGCACCCATACACACAGGTACAGGTACAACTTCTTCTTTATGCGGCACGCCCGCTATAAGTTGACCTGCTTCCCATATATATATTTATTTTATCTATATCTATATACTAGTACCTATATATGTACCTATATATATATATATATATGTATATTAACAAAACCTAAGTAACTGGACGCGTAGTACAACGAACCGCGATGACCAGTTAAGGAAGAGGCGGGACCGGATCTACTATGCCGATTATAATAAGATCGGGAGTGTTGACCGAGACTGATCAATCTTACTTTTCGCGGCCGTGCAGCATTCACCCGCGAACAGTGCCGGGGTTATACGCGATTGCGTGAGTGTGTAAAGTCAGAAATTACTCGGGGCGCCACGACGTAAAAATAATTTTATACAATTTCAAGAGTAAAAAAAAAAAATTATAGGTATAATTCTAATTCGATCAGAAAATTATTGCGATGTGTATAAAAGAAATATATCAGCGAAAATAATTTGTCGTCAAAAAATATCGCAGCCTCTCAAAGTCTCATCTGTCTTCATATTTTTTGTTTCTCTTTCTCACAGTTTTTGTTAATAAAATCAGATTGATCAATTTTTTAAATTCATTTATCTGTTTTGGTTCTTTTTTTATTATTTTTTTTTTTTTTTTTAATTGAATTAAAATTCTGCTTACCAAAAAAAAAGTGTATATAGTCTAATAACAGGACGGCCCTGGGACTTGCTCCATATACATAGTATATATCAGCGTAGCTGGAGATGGTCGAATATTAGTCGACAGGTTTTTTTTTTTTTTTTTTTTTTTTTTTTTTTTTTTTTTATGGTTGAATTCATTATCGAGAGAAATCATTTTTTTCTTTCTTGTCTTTCTTTCTATCTTTCCGTTCGTTTTATTTTTTCTCGCAAATTTTTCTTTTTTTTTTTTTTTTTTTCTTTCTGTTTCAACTATAAACTATATACACGCAGTTGTTCCGTTCTCTCGAACATTCGCTTATCCCTTCATTTAAGAAAGTTTATGAAATTAGATCAAATCATTGAGTAGGTAAGTAGTTTTGTATATAATATAGGTATATATATACTGCCCATAGGATCATATATACCTACGTCTTAAAATATTTAGAACAACTCCGAACAATATATTCTCTCCCACGAAATATATATAAAAGTCACTCTGGCTAATCAGCAATACTAATAGAAGAAGATATATACGTTTCCCTTATACGTATATATTAGATTTCCAAATCCTATATATATATATGAGATCGAAGAATAATAATAAAGTTAGAAATTAGTATATACGAGTTGAAATAATAAAAGAAATATGAAAAATGATTTGAAAATTGAATAAGTACCTATGAATGCAAATTACCGAACGTATAACGTAATTAGATAGTACCTATATATACCGCATTGAACCGTAGGATATATACTATTGCTTATTAGATTGTAAACCTAAGTCATGTTTCACGTTTTGTTTCTCTTATTCTTTATAAATCAATGCTTGAATTGCCGGTTAGCAAAAGTCCGAATGAAAATGATCGTATAATTGATCATTGCTGCTGCACGCTTTCTGACCCCGGTCAAAGCGCAGTTGAATTAATAATTGGCATAACTTTAAGGATGTATATGGTTGTAGTACGTATATATATAGGGCATAGCAATGATTGTATAGAAATATTAATTTTTTTTTTTTTCTTTCCAAACGTATATATATATATCGCGTCACTAATGCCATAAGGTCGTAAGCGCAAAAAAAAAAAAAAAAAAAATTTCGTGTTTTTGGTGGCAAAATCTTTTTCATGCAATATAACATCATTTGGGCATATCCGCAAAAAAAAAAAAAAAAAAAGAATTTTTTCGCGTTTACGACCTTATGGCATTAGTGACGCGATATATTTATTTATCGATTAATCTAGTTATAGATATGAATGATTTATTTTTTTTTATAGTTAGAATTTATTACGAGATTAATATCAATATATATATACTACTGATATAAAAAAGTACACAACGGATGTATGTATGTATATATATGTATAATTTATGTATATAGCAAGCCCAAGTATATAAGAAATATAAAATTTCTATATATACCAGGTTGGTTGAAGTGACGACTCGAGTAACCTGTGGGTCCCGCAAGACACCTTCTGACACCTGAGACAAGTCGAGAGATCTAAAACATTTAATACTTCTATATATACAGCTGTAGGTATATATATATATACTCCAATGTATTCTGTTTTATACTACGTCTTATAATATTATAATATAAGAACGTGTATATATATGCGAAATACAATGGAATATACAGAACCGTGTAGAGATCTCGGGTTCCCATATATCGTATCACGTGTCGTAGACAGTACTGCTTCTGTAACGCAAGATAAACAGAAAAACTACGTTTTGTAAACCCGCAAGTTTTATTAAACTCCGCGAATAAACGCGCAGAATTTTTTTTTTTTTTTTTTTTTTTTCATTCGTTATACAATCAAGGATCTGTTTCAGATTCTGTAATAGTAAAAATAAAAGTGTAATCGATGCGATGCTAATCTGAAAGTATGATATTATACTGATTCAAGAAAAAGAAAAAAAGAATCCAAAACGTCTTCTCTTCTATTTCCTCTTTTTTTTTCCTCTCTCTCTCTCTCTCTCTCTCTTTTTCCGAAGATACCCTATGAGAACATTAATTATTTTTTATTTTCAATTCCTCTTTTCTGTTTTCGACGATTTAGTATATTTTACGACGACTATAATAGACCCCGAAAGAGCCGTACTTGGCTATCGCGCAACCTTCGTTTCCGCTTCGCGTGGGCCAAGTGCATCCAGCCTGCAGATCGATAATGCCGCGCGAGGAACAGCCAGCGCGAGGGTGCCAGCTCCGAGCTTGAGAGCTACCCTCGTTTTCTCTCCACCCTTATATAGAAGCTGAGATATATTATAGTATTTCGACGAGCGCAGCCTGCGCGATACGGTGATTCCGTATTCCCTCCTTTATTATTTAGTTTTTATTTCATTTTTATTTATTTATTTATTTTTTTCATTTTACTCGATGCCACTCTCTAAATTCGAATCAGTGGAAAATCACTGATGGCAGTGATAAGTATACCAGAATCACTGACAATCAGTAATATTTTCACTGATTGTCAGTGATTCTGGTATACTTATCACTGCCATCAGTGACTTTCCACTGATTCAAATTTAGAGAGCAGAAATTGAATTGAATGAGTTTTTGTTTTTTCGTTTATTTTTTTCAAATCTTTTACTTTGCGCGATCTAAAGTTCAAAGAAGGTATAACAACTATACCTATACATGAATCTATATAAGGTGTACCTCGTCTAGTTATAATTCGATATCGCGGAGAATGATCGTAGTAGCTTCGCCAGTCGTATACGTCGTAAATAAATATTTATTTTCGTTTCATATTTAAAGAATTTTTTTATTTATTTTTTATTCAGTTTCGTATGTATGTATGTATATACCTAGATGAAACCGCAACTGACAATCGCGGACCAGAAACCTTAGGAGGTCAGACTCTCGGCGACTTGGACTTATATATATATATATATATATACACGTACCCTAATTACCTACACATTCAAAAGTTGAATCTACAATCGCGGCATGATACTACTATCATTATATGCATCGTCTACGTTCATTATAAACTATATATCTCTCTATATATATAACTATAATAATATCCAAAGTTTTAGATCGCTACATACTAATTTCGTCATTCATCCATATATATATGCCAAGAACAACGATAAATCACCTTTGCAATATAAGATAATGAATTACATTCTCACGAAGTCACGACCGAAAGTTTCGCGTTTTTTCTCTCTTTTTTCTTGTTCTCTTCATATTGTTTTGGTTATCTCTTATTTCTACCGTCATTCAAAGGTCAATATTGTAAAAATCCTCATAGTACCACTATAATTCCGTTTTACATCGCGTCTCTAATGACATAAGGTCGTAAGCGCCAAAAAATTTTTTTTTTTTGCGGATATGCCCAAACGATGTTATATGGCACGAAAAAGATTTTGCCACCAAAAACAGAATTTTTTTTTTTTTTTTTTTTTTTTGCGTTTACGACCTTATGGCATTGATGACGCGATATTATTCTTTTTAAACAAACAATTTGTATATGCTATTTAGCGTCGCTCTGACGTAATCCATCATCGTTCATCCGTGCAGCTTCCATAATTGTATTTCCGATTGCGTATATAGTTATACAATTACCTTCTATAATATGTATGCATGAATTGATTTAATTTGACTGAATTTTTTTTTTTTTTTTTTTTTTTTTTGTTTTTTCGTTTTGTATTTTTTGTTCAAATGCGGCAGGAGGGGATTAAAATCTACCTTTAATTTTACCGTATCGTCTTTCTTTCGGTCATATTCTTTAATATTCGTAAATCACGAGGTAACATATATATCGCATACATGTGTGTATACCTACTTGTATACGTAGTAGGTAGGTACCTATCTTGTTCGAGGTTTAATTCATTCACTAGAGTCTATTCATCAGGAAGGTGCGATTTAAGTATCAAGTAACTCGCACGTTTGCGCATATCAATCGACATAGCGAAGAATCGGGGAAGTGAAAGGTATATGTATATGCATATATGCATATATATACAATATACTAATAAGACACACATATCCATCGTATTATGTTATATTCGATTCGTCGCCAAGGCTCAATCAGTTTTTTTTTATTTTTCTCATTTTTTGCCGTTTTTTTTTTTTTTTTTTTCTGTCCCTCAAATATCAAATTTGAGGGACAGTTAATTAATATACACAATATCTTATATATATATATCGATATTCCCGATCAAGGATCAAACGAAATATAAAAATTAAATTGCTCATAATTATTTTCTGCAAATTTTATACCGAAGTTCATTCCTCTACCTACTATGTCTACAGGGTGTCCCAGAACTAAGTGCAATAAATGATAGGGGTAATAGAGGGGGCCGAGCTGAGTAAATTGACCCAAAGAACATGTGGTCTCCGAGTCCGCGTTCGCGAGATACGATCGATTAAAAAAAACTCATTGGGCGCCGGCATGTAGGCAACCGCGGACACACAGGCAGCGGTTAGCAGTCTTTTTGACAAGCACGATCTTTCTAAAGCGAGTCATAACACTTTTGAATTCGAAAATTTCAAACAAAAATACTTTTGATATGAAATTTTATTGTGGAAACAAGTAATGTTGTTGTGTTTGGCGGAAAATCAATGTCGAAAGTGTTGCTGTTTGAAATTTTCGAATTCAAAAGTGTTATGACTCGTATCAGAAAGATCGCGCTTATCAAAAAGACTGCGAACCGCTGCCTGCTGTATCCGCGGTTGCCTACATGCCGGCGCCCAACGCGATTTTTTAACCGGTCGCATCTCGTGAACGCTGACTCGAAGATCACATGTTCTTCAGGTCAATTTACTCAGCTCGACCCCCTCTATTACCCCTAACATTTATTGCACTTAGTTCTGGGACACCCTGTATATGTAATACCTATATTTAGGAAAAAAACATTCTCATCTTTAGTATAATAATGAAAAAAAAAAAAATAGAAGAAGACAAAAACGAAAACCTGTATACTACAAGCTGTTGTTTTCGTTTAATTATATCCAGTATATAAATGATTCGCCCGCGGCAGTCCAAAGTGCGGGAGTGATTTCAATATGTATACAAGTAGGTACAATATTACATATCATATGTATCGCATCACTAATGCAATACGGTCGTAAACGCGAAAAAATTATTTTTTTTTTGCGGATATGCCCAAATGATATTATATTGCATGAAAAAGATTTTGCCACCAAAAACACGAATTTTTTTTTTTTTTTTTTTTTTTTTTTTTTTGCGCTTACGACCTTATGGCATTAGTGACGCGATATGTGTGATGTTTATCATTGATTTGTTTATCGATTTGGTTATAGTACACAGAGTGAAGTATAATAGTATGCTGAATAAAATTACTGCAGTTAGTGCATATGTAATAATTTATTTTGTAATATTTTTATATCAGAATTTTTTTTTTTTTTTTTGCTATAAAATTCAAATGCGAACAAATATAATAAATAATTGTAGAAATTTATATACTTATAGGTATGTTACAAATCTAACAATATATTATATTATCATAACTGTGATGGTGAAAGTTTTGAAATTTACCCTGCAGCATGTTGTGGTCTGCCTCATCATCAGACAGGCAACGTACGCTACCGATTGAAGAAAGGACGCTCATCGTTGCAGTCGACGACGTTTTCAAGCTCAAAGCTCAAATAAAAAATCGATACTCTCCTCGTCCTCGACTATATATGATAATAATATCTCGAGTTATAACAGCCTGGAGGACCAGTTTGAACGGTTTTTATTTATTTTTTATTTTTTTCCCTCTTATAATTTATCTTCGAATTTTTATAACAGCGAAACGCGAAATGTTTACCCTACGGGTATAATATCATTATCGCGTTGAATGGTGAACGTGAACGTGAACGTGAACGTGAACCCCACCTGCCGCCAGATCTTAATATTTCGTCCCGCACCTTCACTAGTATATAATATCGCTTCACTTTCACTCGCGTTAAGAAAGAAAGAAAAAAAAGAAAATAAATCAGAAGAGGGATTAAAGAGGAAGATGATTAAGGGATAGAGGAAAATTAATAAGAAGATGGACACAGCTCTGCTATACTATATTTGGTGTATTTTGGTAAAGAATCTTGTCTGCGTAAGGGAGATTTTATTTAAACCGTGGAAAATCTGCGGTCCTGATATTATGGGCGGCAGGCGGGCGGAGGCCACGGTTTTTAATTTAAACGACAGCTGGATAATAAATTTATTGCGAATAGGACGGACTATGGAGAACGACAACTGACGACGAGGCGTCTAAAACTGACTGGAACAGAGAACAGAACAGCGGAGCCCCGTTTTTCAACCGCGATTTGATCCGAAGACCCGAGTATCCCCTCGGTAGCGCATGACTCAACTTACGCGAAGTATAGAACGCGATCAATAAACGAGCCACCCGGCGGCGACGTCGTCGTCGTGATACTCGCGTAGTTTTCCTTTTAAACGCGTTTTCTGTTTACGTCTATGCGTTTAAATTTACATTGACATTTTTCATCGAGGCGCGAACGCGGGCGTCACCGTCAGCGTCAGCGTCACCGTCAGCGTCGGCGTCGCGGCGGTTGTACGCGATTATTAAAACTGCGCTAGCTACCAGACAAGTATAAAGACAAGACAAGACTCAAGCGGCCTTGGCACGGCTGACCACACACGATATTATTCTACTACTTCAACGAGGGAGCCACCAGACAGCTCTCTGATATTACTTATTAAGTCAGAAAAAAAAAATAAAAAAAATAAAAAAATCTATCATTACATTATACTGCAAATAAGTGGAATTCGTAATAGAATAAATTTTATCTAAATATCTTCTCGTGTATAATATAAATTTATGACCTAGATACTTATACGAATCGCACATTTTTAATAATTCGTCTTCGGATTTAGATAGGTACTTATTTTTCTCTAATTTTCTAGATATATGTACATAGAATATCAATTTCGTTCTATCTTACGCAGATAATTAATTATTAAAAAGTATTCAGATATTTCGTTATACATACGTAACATTTCGGTTACACGATCGTATAGTTTCTTAATCTGTTATAACGATTTTAAACATCTTTATAATGATTACTATTAATACGTCACATGTATCACTCATCTCTGTTCAATGCCGTTCAATTTCTTAATCTATTTTAAAATTATGCATGCATAATAGTATAGTGACGCCTGTATTCCTCAAGGTAGTTGGATAATATTCGAAGTAATGTACAAAGTTTTGAAGATTTATTTTATTTTTTTTTTTTTCAGTCTTTCGAAAAAATTTTCAAAATATGATTGAACGATTTTTCTTAAAGCTAATATAAGCGGATCATCGATTATTAATAATAATAACGATGATATATATAAGAAAAAAAGAACGAAGTGAGCAAATATTATAATAATCATAAATTCAATTTTCTATTTTAAATCTAAGTATTTATTAACTGATGGAATTTTAATTTTGTAATATTTATGAATTATTTATAAAAAAAAAAAAAAAAAAAAAAAAAAAACTATAAGGCTTATGTTTAGTTTAAAAACTTAATTCACCTCTCACTACGGCCTACAACGCATGATAATAATTTATGTACATATTACGAAGTATGTATAACATTTACCAAGACGAAGCAATGACCTCGACTTTATAATTATGCATTATAATAATATTATATATATCCAACAGTTATAATCATGGTATATATAATTTTTATCCTAGATGCAGAAGATATATAATTCATTTAAGAAACTATATATATATATATATATATATATATATATATACGAATTTTGTCTCACAGATTACATAAAACCGTGTATTAATATTATACACGTAACAATACGGTATCGCATATAAATAAAGACGTGCATATCATACAGTAGTTGCAGTGATCCATGATCAGACGCAGTAGCTTAATGTTTCCCGTACTAGTCAGCCGGGAATATAAATAAGAGCCCGCAGACTATAGTAAGACGTCTGACTATAATTTTAAGCGAACGATTTTACCACTCCGATTCGTCTATACCTTTCAGGCGAAAAATCGCAACAATTTGATTATTATACAGACGCACGGAGTAGTTAGAATGATTCGTGATCAGACGCTTTATTTACAGTAGGTAGTTTCCCGTACTAGTCAGCCGCGGGAAGACGAGCCCGCAGACCATACGACGCGACGACGTCTGAATGGATTTTAAACGAACGGTTTTACTACTTCGATTTTTAGTGCCAGGAAAGAAAATAAATAAATAAATAAATAAATAACGTATTATCAATTAGTTTTCGATACTGAATTCAACATTATACCTACTTAGTATAGCTATCAATTGTATTATAAATAATGAAACATAAAAAATAGAAAAAGGTATTGAAAAACCGTTTATATATATACGAATGAACGTGGATACAATGATTTGAATGCCCTAAAAATGTAACGGACGAATAACCGTCAGATTATATCATTCAAAGCATTAAAATGCCAAAGAGAAGTGAATTGGTATTTGAATTTGGAATGTGCGGGCGCGGCTCTCTCTCGTCCGGTAGATCGTCCGTTGGCGCACATACCTGTTACACGAGCTAAATATACATAGATATGTACTATACGTTAAAAGGTATATACATATTTCGCCATATAGCGTTATAACGGTCGTTTGTTAATTATCGTTATCACTATTTTATTTATTTATTTATTTTTTTTTTTAATCGCTGATAATGATTTGATTTGAAATTTTTTTTCGTCTCTTCTCTTCTATTTTAATTTTATGCAATAAAATCGTACGCGATGCACGCTATATATATATTGATTTTATAACATATAAGAGTGATTTACAGATCGCGAATATCGATATAATAAATTATTGACAGTAAATTAATAGAAAGTGCGTTACACCAGGCTATAGATCCTTGTAGTAGTTATACTATTCCGTCCGCATTATGTATGTACGAATCCGCAATTCACTCACATCTGTGTACATATATACCAAAGTTCGAAGTACCTTTATATCCCATACACATCGATAATTTTATATACAGTAAAGATTTGTTTAAATAAAAAAATTCGTCGTTGATGCAATTCTATCATATTTATTTCGTATTAGTCCGATTGATCATATATTTATAATCGTGGGAAAAAAAAAAAAAAAAAAAAAAAAATTCAAGAAATAATATTGTAGGTACCTAAATAATTTCATTACACGAATCTAGGATTATCGTATTGTTCTGATCACCACCTGAGTCTAGGTCGCCGGTTAAAGTCCGTTTCGATTTGTAAATAGGACTTGTTATTATTATTGACATGTTCATGATGATGATCAACTTTTGCGCTCGACCACATCTCGACGTTCTATATATTATTTCTTCAATTTCTATTGGCCTGCGCTCGCGGCTATGAGTTCTCTTATTTATTTATTTATTTATTTATTTATTTATTTATCTATACTAGACTATTATTTTTTTTTCTTTTTCTTTTTTTTTTTTGCCATTTATATATATATGTTAGCCAGTTATAATCTTATCTAATTGTACAAATATACTATAGAATATATCGTTTCACCTGTCTCATTCGAATTTTGCGGCGACTGGTAATTCTCTCGGCAATAATAATTATATCATATTATAAAGTTCGCAGACTCCGCGTCGTTAATATCAATTTATTAAACGAGCGTTTTTCAATAAATCAGAAATATAAAAATCGAACTAGGCAGGGGGAAAAAAAAAAATGTAACAACGGTTATTATATCGAAGGATCAAAAAAATCGAAAGTAACATCTATTGCTATAGCCAGAAGAAAGTCACACGTCTAGGTATTATAAATCAGATATCGATTTTAATTTATATAAAAACATACGCGCACAATTATTATTATTATTATTATTATTATTATTATTACACTTCGATTTATTCTTATATATATTATTTGTTCTATTCTATTAATTAATATGTATAGCTTACCTTCTTTGGTCCAACAATCAGTGCATTCTTGGCATAACATTGACCACTCGGTTTTCAAGTCCTTAAAACTAGCCATTCCGAATAATGTATATAGTATTTGGTATTTGGTATAGTAGATCTTTGTTAATCCCAAAACGAATATGATATTATATCACTTTATATGTATATAGCACTTTGTTAAGTTATTAGAATATAATAACTGCACTCGTTGATATAATGGGATAATAAGGAGAGATTTTTGGTTTTATAAATCGATGAACTATTATATAATAATAATAATAATAATAATAATATTAATATTAATGTTTTTTTTTTCTTTTTTTTTTTTTTTTTTTTTTCTAATAAAAATCAAATATTAGGGAAGCGGGAAAACGCGACCACGTGGTAACGGGACGCGAACGACTCGTCGTCGTCGACTAGACTAGGTGTGATGTAGGTATGGTAATATGTATATAGGTACTATAAATATGGCCAATCGCGTATATCTATATACACGTGAGGTGCAAGCGAGTTTATATACGAGATTGTAAACCTACCGTTCGAAGCTTGTTTCCGTAGCCGCAAACATCGAAACCTCGTTTGACGAGGGCCAAGCGATGATTCGAAAGAATAAAGAACGATTTTTTTTTTTTTTTTTTTTTCCTTTTTTTTTTTTTACCAATTTACGATATTATAAAATTATTAAAAAAAAAAAAAAAAAAAAAAAATTAATTCAAAAATAGAAATAGTAAACTTGATCCTATTTTTTCCTTATTTTGATAAAAGCTGAGAATTTTTGCTGTTTTTTTTTTTTTTTTTTTTTTTTTTGCCTTTTTTCAAATCTTTATTTATTTATTTTTTTTTTTTGAATAGTCGCGAATTTTTTACGATCTGTATAATCAACGCACACCTATAAATGATATTATAGTAGATAAGGCATAAGGATGTGTGTTTGTTATACACACACGCACTTATAAATCCGAGATGCACTTTCACTCGACTTATATTCGAACCTCAAGTCCGAAACCTGAAACTGCGGAACCAGTTTTTACGAAGCTTTTTTTTTTTTTAAGCTAGTAGGTACCTCGAGTTATGCTATAGTTATAAATCTGTCAATCAAAAATTAAATCGCTGTCGAGTCAAAGATCGAGGATGTTTTAATAATGTTCGAGAAATTAGCTTTAAATATTCTATTATACGTCATATATAGAAAGAGAATAAAAAATAAAAAAAAATCTCAAAATTAATTTAAATTGTAGGAAAAAAAAATAAAAATAAGAAGAGTAAAAATATAATTAAATAGATCGTAGAAATTGAATCGTCTGTTTTCAATTTAAGTACCTAATAATGTGTAATAATATGATTATTTATCGTTACAATTCGAACGTGGGAATGAAAGAGAGAAAGAAAAAAAACTATAAAATAATTTAGAAATATATAGGAAAAAGTTGGAATATTAATTAGTAATTACAGATTGAAAAAACAACAGCTTCTATTTGCGCAGTTTAACTAAGGATAAATTGTTTCTTTCGCAGGTACTAGTACATAGATCGCGACGCGCGTGCCCTCGTTCTAGATTTAGAATCTAGACGACATCGCAATTGTCGTAATTAGCGTTAGTATTAGTTAAGTCAAGAATATACCTATGTACTTCACATGAGTATAAGTTAAATTTGTTTATAAATTATTAGAAATGATTTTCAGTTGAAAAGATTTCAATTTATTGATTCAAGTTATTTTATTTTCGGTTTTTCGGTTTTCGCTCGTTTATGCATAAACGAGAAAATTCATTTTCGTTTGTACATAAAGTCATTTTATAATCTGCGTAAGAAAAGAATCAGGGCTTCTTTATTTTCAAGAAACCTGCGGTATTAGAAAAGTATTTTGCGTTAGCTTCGTTGACTCGTTTCTCTGCTGCTTGAGGATTGACTATTTCCAAACCCTTGAAAAAAAAAAAAAAATCGAGAATATTTTTTAATTATTTGATAAAAGATATAACTTAACTTCTACACTTGGAATAAAAAAAAAAAAAAGAAAAATACTAAAACAAACTTGAAAATTTAAATAACGTTAATAAATTGTAAAATCACCTGCAACGGGGTAAAAGCGACACTCGACGCGGTACCAGAAACTTGTTTCTTCACTGTAGTACTGCCGCCCCATTGTTGTTGCTTTTGCAAATTCTTTTGAAGAGTTTTCGATATACGAACTTTCGTCTTTTCGTCAATTTGCGGTAATCTTATACGCCCAGTACCAGTCTTGCCTATAGTTCCTCGAGAGTAACCCAAATCCTCTTGATAAGCGTCGTTTTCGATCTGAAAAACAAAAAAACGGAATAATTATTTAAGTTTTTCTTCTTTTTCCATTATTTTTCTATTTTTTCCCAATAAAATGAAATAATTCTAGTATTTTTCTATGATTTAAATATATAGGCGATTGGGGGAAAGCCTTACGTCAGCAAAGTTCATCCTATTAGCGTGTTTTCGAAATTCTGTAATCGCGTAACGCTCCTTCATTTTTCTGACCCTTTTACCACCTCGCTTCTTTCGGCCTGGATCAATCGGCTTTGGAAGAGGTTTTATGAACTTTACTGGCGGAGGTTCTTGCAGTTTATCTAATTTCTTCTCAATTTCATCTCTCAGCATTTGGCCAATGTGACCATCGGTGCTTTCGTGACAAGCGTCGACTCTTGCGGCAAGCATACTCTTAGTGGCTACAAGCCTTGCTGCTTTTCTCCGTAAATCCTGTAAATAGAATGTAAGACAGTTTAGAATTTGATTCGGCGTACATTTTTTTAAGACAAGAAATAAATCTGAGATTCTCACAGGCGGCGTATCCTGCACTATGTCAGAATAGTAGATAAAACCTGCGTGAGGCAGAGCAGCTACTTGTGAAAATCCGGAAAGTGTTTTTTTCTGCGAACCAAGAACCAGGAGATTACAGGCAGGCATTTTTGAGAGTTTGGTCAAGCCACCGGCAATACCTGTAACAATAATATAAAAGTTACTTTCAAGTTATTAATAAATAACAAGATTATTGACTGTAAAATTGATTTACAGTCGAAATAAATGCCTGATGTTTGATTGTTTGGCAATAAGAAGCTTAGAGAGTTAAATCAACACCCTAAACTCTTGAAACTTTCTATATTTACCCATGATTTTAGCCGCAGTAGATGCTCCAACTATTATAGAAAGATTCGGAGCAATAAAAGCCATTCTGCTTTCAACATACTCGAATATTTTTAGTTTACAATTATTTAATTCAACAGCCATATCGCAGGCTTCACAAATAGCTTCCTTTTCTTCCTCGGTCATAAGTTGCCTATTGAAAAAAGTAGATAATATTAATAAATTGAGTTCATAGATCGTGTAGATCAAAGATCAAAGATCAAGGATCATATAATTCTATAATTTTACCCCTGAGTAGTAGACGCGGTAACAGATACGACCATGATTGTAGCTTGTGTTAAAAATTGTTGTAAAGTTTCGTTGTTCTTAGCTCTATCCAAATCATTTCCCAATTCACGTACGGTCATCACATATTCCAATGGCCCAACTACCAGAGATTCAAGCTCTGGAAATCTCTTGGAATACTTGTCTCTGGTGAATCGGTGAATAGTAGCTAAAAAAAATGATGAGATAAAAAAAAAAGGATAACAAGGACACAAGAAATTAATTTTCTCAAATAAGAAAAGCAGAATTTCGAAACGTTCATCGTTATAATTTGAATTCAAGTAATCTGTAACAAAAATTGATCAAAACTCACCTATTTCATCGTCGATATCAACTGCGATATTGTTAGCTTCTACGATAAGCTGGTATTCTGGATCCGACTCAACGGGGCCAATAATGTCGGCTGATTTTCTAGGTATTTTTCCATAACTGTCTATGAGAGAAACTACCTTTTGCAATTGTGTGGAGTCGCGTAGTTTGGCTAATTCTCTTACCGATGCGACTTTCAGAATTTCTATATTATGATAAAATAATGAAAAAATGAAAAATATTATAAATTTTTTTTTTTTTTTTGTATATTCTTTTCAAGGTTTTTAAATTGTTTCAAAGAATTCATTATGAAGCATTTAAAATATTGTACTCTCTAACCTTCTTCGATCGGTTTTGCAGCAACTGCAGCAGGCGGAATAAATTCCGGTTCTGCTTCTTCCATAAACTTATCGGAGTCATCGTTCTCCTCTAAATCCGCTAGTAGCTCGTCCGCCAAAGACATCGTTTATCAATTTAAGATATTATTTATAAACGAACATCGAAATATCCTGAATAAACGTCCGAATGACGTTTCCTCAAGTTTCGAAATTGAATATAGATTATAGGTTATGTTAGGTTATGTGTGTTTAAGAGAAAAAAAAAACACCACGCAAGCTAGATGGCGCTATCGCTACAAATATATGCGCCTTATTACAAGCCAATCTCAAGTTAGATCTTACATGAATGGCATGCGGGTTGTATACAGTAAGGCGCATCAATGTTTGTTGAATAAATAGTTCGTCTCTTTGAACGCGAGATGGCGATACCATTTGTCACCCCATTGACTTGACTATCCAGACAAGGACGAGCACTCACCTAGGGCAAACAATTAATTGATTTAGATCTTCTGTAACTCGGAAGCTATGATTTCCTAGAATTTTGGTCAATTAAGGACATTCAGTCTTAGATCTTCATAAAGAATTTATTCCTAAAATAGGACCTGTTCAAACTGAATCATTATCCTGTATATTAGCATAATTGATTATTATATTTGTTGGATAAAATAAAATAAAAATTAATCCTGAAAATGTATTTAGGAAATATTGATAAGATCGATTTATTTTAATGTTGCCAATGGGTATTTTTATTATATTATATTCCTATGAGACAATAACTCTACTAACAGGTCATCATAGTTGTGCTAAATCTATAAAGGAGAATTTTGAAATACTTCATTCATCTATAGATTAGGAATAATAATGCTGCACAGAGCAATATTTAATTATGATGTATATAGCTGGAGTGGAGGTAGATGGTCCAATTTACAAATTCAAAATAATTCTTCTCCAGTGACGGATTTTTAACGTTTATAATGTATTCTATTGCTAGTGCGCATTGAGATCCATTCCGGTATCTGCCTGTTTCATTTAAGCTATTGAACTCTCGTTTGATGATTATGAGAGTTTTACGGTCGTAGTAGTGGTACATATTATTCTGTCGCCTTATAGTCTTCAGACAACACGACAAACGAAAAACTGAAGTATTATGGAATAGATAAACAATTCTATGATCTAATCCACAATTATCTTAAAATGCAACGCCTGAAAAATTTGAAAAATTTTATAAACAAGATCTCATATTATAAATTCTGTATGTATTATGGGGGGATCTTGAAAATATAAAAATAGCATAGAAAATGAACGAAAAGATATGCGTTGGAGTGGTCCCAGCCTACGTTAGTAAAATAGGAAAGCCCGTGTCCCGTTTCTGACTCTCATCTCCACATATTTTATGAATACTTATTTATCTCTTTTATTTGTTGTGTATTATAGATTATTGGAATATTAATACGCGACAGCTGGACCTGCTCCTTTCATGTCCCACGTTCGATTGTGATATTACAATTATTAACTATAAGCTATAGTGTTTTTTTTTCTTCTTTTTTTTTTCCTTAGTCCTCCAAAGTTACGTTCTTAAACAGATAAGACATGGACTCCTTGTTATGTATGCGTCGAATTGCTTCGGCAAGCAAAATACTAATGTCAACTGTCTTTATCTTGTGACATTGCATCTTCTGAAGCTCATGCGGAATCGTGTTGGTAACAACCACCTGTAAAATACAAAAAAAATGTTACGTATTTTATCAATATACACAATATTTTATAACTTATGGAACTAACTGGCTTTCAATAATATATCTAAGCGATATAGAAACTGAAAATATAAGTTTCCGAAATAAGATCACAGAAAAGTCAGCCAAAATATGAAAATTTATAAATTAATTCATAGACCAAGTTCGATTTCTTTTGAAAAAACGAACAATTATTTTTTTTTTGTATCTTCAAACGATGATATAATCGTCAAGTTTTCTCATTCCCTTAAGCTTGTAAATCTTCAACAACCAGAAGAGACAATTTTTAGATGGCTAAAGGGCTATTTGATTTGAGCCAAGATTTAAATTAGTCATTTAAATCACTTGCTTCATCAATTGGTGATTCGTCGATTAGTCGAGGAGCGTCTGAGCTGAGTAGGCCATGAGTAGCAAGAACATAAATCTTGTATGCACCTCTTTCCTTTAAAACTTCAGCTGCGGCTGCGAAAGATTGTACATCATCGACCATATCGTCCTGTGAATAAATAAAAATCATTTTCATCAATTCTTAATCAGAATACAATAATTTTTCGAGGTTTTTTCATTCTAAAATGAATCCATCTTACCACCATGATAGCAATACGACCACCGACATCCCCGACAACATTTATCGGTGGTTTTTCTTTTGCGGGATGTACAGGAACTCCAACACCGACCTCCATTGTACGCGAAGGTACAACAGCAGGAGGTGAATATCTCCCGTCGTTCATATCAGATTCAGCCTCGCGTTGTTCTCCGTGAATCACAGCTATACCAAGACGAAGTCTCTCCGCATAGCTAGTCGCCTTTTTTGCACTGCCTGGATTCCTTGCCACTATCACAGAGTTGCGATAGTCTGGAATCTGTGATAAAGATAGAATATAAAGAAAATGATCATAGCGCCGAATTTCTACTTCTCTGGAATTCAAATGCTTACACATTCTTGTATATATTGTAAAAGGAAAGGACTGGCACGTAAATTATCAACTGGACAATCAAAAAATCCCTGTATTTCCTTCTGGTGCAAATCCATAGTGATTATATGGGTCAAACCGCTCTTGCACATCATTTTAGCAAGTAATTTAGACACGATACATCCACGTTTTCGCATTTTACATTGCTTTGAGTACGGAAGATATGGAATAACACCGACGATATTTTTAGCCGAAGAAGTCTTGCAGGCATAAGCCATTATCAATAGTTCCATTATGTTATTGTTCACATCTTTAGACCCTGTTTGTATAATGTATATGTCTTTTCCGCGTACTGAGTCTCCAATTTCAACCATAGTTTCTCTGTTTGTTTTATGGTATACGGAACATCCGCCGCTTTTCACTCCTAGTCGGCTGAAGAGAAAAACAAGTTTTCATTATATTTTGTTAGAAAATTTGAGAATTGAGTGAAAAAAAAAAAAAACAAACTTAGTCCGGGTTTCAAAATTTCGTAACTTACTTAGCGATTAGCGTAGCTAATTCGGGGTGAGAATTACCCCCGATTATCATGATGTCCGAAGTTATTGGAACATCCATTTTGAGGCTTGAGCTTGGGAGTCGAAAACCTCCTAGTCTGTGTCAAAGAGGGGAATAGAGTAAACGATTAGAAAAGTTTGTATAATAGTTTAAGTATAATATAATCGTGGAAGAAGTGATAGTAAGTGTAAAAAAAAATAAAATATATATATTTAGGTTATGTGTAACGCGAGAGAGAGAGATAGAGTAGAGTAGAGTAGAGTAGAGTAGAGTAGAGTAGAGTAGAGTGGGTGAAATCAATTAAGAATATCTACTACATACTTCTATAGATAAGAAGTGTGAGCCGTGTTAGATACGTGGCATTTAATTTAGTATAAAATATATATAGTAATGATAAAATGACATTAAGAATGATGATAATAATATTATATGATATAATATGGATATGGATATGGATATGCATATGATTTGAAAATAGTTACATATAGCGGAAATCAGTATATACTACCACCGAAGATTAGATATTATAGACTCGTAAATAAAAGAAAAAAGGTCGACAAATAAACACCTTGCTTTGTTGTGAAACATTATTACGAATGATACTTGCAAGAATTTTTTTCTTTGATGATACTAATGCGGTTTTATATATTGTATGATTACAATCTGCACTGTTTCCGAAACGAGATAAAAAAACAAACAAAAAAACAACACACAGCGTGTTCGCTTATTATGTTAAAACGTTCAATGTTTTATACTTTCGTGAAGTAATTTTAACCTGTTATGTTATGGAGGATATAGAGGTAGGTAGTATAGTAGTACGCTTTTATTTACCTCGATTAAATACAGGACGATTCTAAATCAGGCGTACCATCACGCGTACAGCCAACAAATGAAAAATAAATTTTATCATCTTATACGTATGTTAGGTATACTACTTCGATTTTAATTATTAATTTAATATATATAATATATTTTTATATTCTAAGTGGGGGGTACGTAGAGACGCAAATTAGAGTCTATTATCATTAGTTATTTATTGTATCAAGCGAATTTCAACTAGATTTATATCTTTATAATATATTGTAAAATCGAATTATAATACAATAATTATAAACACGATTTTAGACTGTCTTATATTTGTGAAAGATATATTTTTTTTTTCTCTTTTCACGAACCCGCTACGTCACATCCGGTTATTTGAAAGACCCTATATCACCGACAGATGTATAAACTCTGATTTTATAGTGAATAAAAATTTGTTTTATAAATTTTCGATTCGTTTTTACATATTATATAGAAAATTGATCAATAAATATTCTAAATTTAATTTTACAGATAACGATCATCAAATAATAAGTAAATTGATACTATATTTATACCGATTATAATTATGCGTATGTTTATTAGATTTTTTATTTCAGGGAATAAAATTAGTAACGATTTTCAATTAATATACGCGAAGCAATAATTATTGAAAAGAAAAATTCTACTTACCGTATAGAAAATTATGACCGAAAAGCAAATGCACTTTCTTTTAACGTTGTTAACGATTTGGTTGATGCACGAAACAGCGAGAGTAATGAAGGCGATAAAATGAAAATTAAAGAATAAAAAATATTACCTATTTCGTTGTTTGTATCTGTATAGTAATTACAGAGAATGACTATAATTACGTATTTAATTATCTATTTTTTTTTTTTTTTCTTTTATGCAAATGTACTATTTAACATTTTTCAAGTATTAATATATAATCAATAAATATGATTCAATACTATAATAGTTTAATTATATCATAGTATTATAGTTCAGATAAAAGATACACATAGTGATATATATATTCACAACAAAAAATACAATACCGCTTATATAATATCATCGATTTTAATTATATTATACGTGTATACGAAATATTTGTATAAATACATATACAATCATTACATGAATTTGGATTTGATATACATAATTGAAAATTTAGCTAATGGAATCAAACATTAAAACATAAATATTCAATACTTTAAATTTTGTAACTAAAATAGTACTATGTAATTATATTATACCCAATGGCATAATTATGATTGTTAAGTTTGAATTATTTACTATAAATTAATAGATTTAAATAACTATTAAATATGGACAAATTATTAAAATACTTTTTACATTATTCGCAGAATATTTATACATGGCAATCCTATTGGAAAAAGAATGTAATGATCCTTTTTTTGCTTGTGCGAATTTTAGATTTTAAATTTTGGTCATTATTCTTGTTATGTTTATAATTAATCCGAAACAGAAATAGTTCTCTTTGCTCTCAATTGCTAGATTATATCTGTTTCGGATTAATTTGTAAATTTCGAAACACTAATCACATTTTAAGATTGTAGAATCTGAAAGTGCGATAATCAGCACCGAACATTATAATTTCTGTAGTAATACTTTTACCATTTTATAATATTATATATTATAGCTATTGATCACGATACTTAGACAAACTTATTTATATTACATTTTGATTTACAAATAAATAATACAAATATATCATCTTAAAATACTTCCTTTCTAAAATTGAACCCAAATTGATCGCACTTGTATCTTAATATACGAGCTAACTGTAGCGGACCGCAAAAGAATACAGTTATTTTACCCTTCTTCTGATCTTGCAACTGCTTAAATACTTTATCCCAGTTTGGACGCCCGGCGTTAGTTCTGGTCTTCAATCCGGTAATAAGATCACGTTTTTCCTGAAATTTTACTTCATTTTATAAAGAATACACTTTTTTTAGCCCACGAAAACTAATTTTCAGACTTTTCAACTAAAGAAATTAATGAGTAAAATAATGCAACACCTTCTCATGTAATAAGTCCATTGCTAATTGAAGACCGACTGCTTTCATGTCGTTCTTTTGCAATGCGCTAGTTATATACATGTGCATTTCCAGAAAGCGTTCCATAGTCGCTCCGAGTTCTGCTTGTTCCATTTCTAATTGAGATAGCAAGTTGACGAACCATTCAAATGAGTGCTGGTCCCGATTGATCCAGAAGAAATCGACCTGGTTTTGAAAAGTATTTCATAGCGTATGATTGTATTAGACGAGAATAGAATAGGAGCTTGTTATGCCTTATGCTCTGTAAGTGAATTCGCTTACTTTTCTGAGGTGCATTATAGTCGGTGGAATTTCACTAGCCCATGAAAAGTCGCATTTTGGACAAGAATGTCTTGCTTTCCAATATCTATGCATTATCGATTGAAGTATGGAGGCAAACGGAGTAACGCCAATGCCTGTTGCAATCAAAACTGCATGTTGAGCTTGAAAGATGTGACTTGAAGGAGCGCCGTATGGACCTTCTAAGTAAATCTGTAAATGAAATGGTTTTCAACTGTAGACAACTTTCGGAATAAATTCTTGAGAGTCTTCTAACTCTTTCACAAATATAGGCAACAGAATCATGGCGTTACCTTCAAAGGTTTTCCAACTGGATAATTCACAGCCGTGTGTGATAATTCTGATTTAGTTTCGGAGGGACTGTGTGAATCATGGAGATAAAACATGTTCGCTTTTCCTTCTTCAGCAGCAACTGGAGTAGCTAGACGAGGAGAGTCCTGTGTTCCGGCTGCAATCATGAGTAAAATAGCAACAGAGTTTTTAATATCTTATTTGCAAATTATTTAAAATATGAATGCAATTGTCTCAACTTACTGCAATCAGGAATGGGTAGATCATCCATACCGCAATTGTCTAAGCTCGGTGTTTTAAATGCAATAATTGTAGGCTTCATTCTCATGTATCGGAAGCTTTGAGCCAGTGATTTATTTTGTGGACTTAGGTAGGCAAGGCCTAATGACTTCAGTCTAGCGCGACGAATTTGACATTCATCAAAACTAGGCTCTGATTCTGATCTCACATAATCTCGAAGACTGTAAATAAAAATATATAATAATGTGGTCAAAAATGAAGATAGATAAGCTGGGAAAACTGTACTATGCTATTTAGAATACAGCCTGGAACACATACGCCATTATTCGTTCCCTCTTTTTCTTCTTAGTCTGCATATCAGGCATCGAAAACGATTTTTCGAGAGGAAGCTTGTGGCTTAGAACTAATTTGTGGAGTTGTGTGTTGTGCCTTATTACTGGAAGTTGCTTAGAATCTCCTGTAATTCAAACAATTCAAATCCCAATTATTCGACGCGCAAAGTAAACTATGATAGTGTAAGAGTTTGAATACTCGCCAAGATCATTGTTCGTTTTGTTGGGTACTGTATGGGTGGTCTCATCCTCTACGTAATTAGGATTCACTACGCCTTTAGTCTCTTCAGTATACCGAATGGAAGAACTCGTTTTGCTCTTTTTGGATAAATTCTCATCTGAAATCCTGTAAAGACATAGACAAATGGTGCGCAGTAATATCAGATCAGGAAATCCACGTTGTAATGATTCAATAATATTGAGCAAATGTAGGGAATAGTACTTACGATGGCACAGCTTCAATATTCTTCTTTCCATGAACATTTCGCGGGCAAAATTCAACGGGCATGACTTCCCCGCGATGTAGTTTCATCTGTTCCCTGTCAAAGTACGAATATAAAGTGTTCGTCCATTCGCCAACACCACGAATATGAAGCCACATATAATCTATAAGCATGCAAATAACGCATAAGTTAGATAGAAGAAAGGTGGATATTTCTTTAATATCTCATGTGCTTATTGATTGCGTGAACTGCCTGACTGACCTTCTTGTTCCGGAGCGCTGCTGATGGTAAATGGATGCCATTCGTATTTAGCGACTGCTGGAATATTGACAAACACATAATCACCAGGATGGAAATCAAAGTGATGAGGTCTTTTGATAACGAGATGTGTAACTCTTGACGGAAGGAGGAGACCAGAACAGATATAAGTGTTTCCTCGTTGTGAGCGAAGCCAAGCAACTCTACGGAGTCTTTCTACAAGATACAATGCACAAGGACCGACGAACCATTTCCAGAAATTGGGCCCATGGAATATCAACAAAATCCAAAAGGGAATGTACAATGCATGAGTCCAGTAAAATATCTGCAAAAAATTGCATAAAAAATCATCTTCTAAACTTAGGAATCGAACAAATACTACATAATGATAAAAGATCGTTATGAGAAATGAGATTATTCACCTCAAAGCAGCCCCCTCGTCTCACAAAAGGCATCGAACATATCACCATGATGGTTAATATAACAACCAAAGCGACGCCAGTTGGATTAGCGACTCCATGAACAAGGCCGAACATTTGTGGTCGGCTTGTGAATATCCATTCTGCATAGGTGTAATTCCCTTTGTTTATTTCGTTGTCGACTATGACGATGAGTTCTGGAGATAAAAATTGACATAATTATGCAGTTATTATGCTGAATCTGTTACATATAATATATAAGCATGCTCACTGAAGTTGAATAGGTGCATTATTGTGTGAATAATACTATAAAATCCAATAAGCACTCCGGTTGTTTTATGCAGATATATATGCTGGTCCAGCGGGATAATAGAACTGAATCCATGCGTTCTTAGAAATGTTATACAATGCCGAAGCATCAATACCAGGATAAATGCGCAATTGAAATTCAGGCATTGACCTGAAACGAATTAGACACATCTTTGAATATAAAACTCAAATTTATGATCAGTATAACATATAAATGAATGAAATATTGAAAGTGCTACTGCACATAATTCAACCTACCGCAAGCTCGAGCTAAGATAACAAAACCATTTGAAGATTTATACTCTATTGCTCTAGAAATGAATAGCGCAGCATTAACGCTCAGAAATCCCATAATGAATATAATGTAAACGTAATTATTCTTCATGTATGGTTTGGTCAGTTGATAAGGTCGCAAAGTAGATAGTCTGCGGCAAAACGATTGTGGTACCTGTTCAGGTTTTGGTTTTGGAGGAACTAGCCAGCGGTCAATACTACGTCATAAAAGAAATATGGATTTAGATTGTACAATGCTCTATAACTAATGAGATACTAGATACTAATAAGCAAAGGCTGTCTCACCTGATAGACAGATTCTCCAAAAGTCCATCGTGCTTCTCTAGCACATTTTTTAACGACTCGAAAGTAATTGCCCCTCTGTTTTCTTGATCAGCATCTTCAAACAGCGCGATAGTCAGGTCTTCTATTTGATCTTCGCTAAACGTCATGCCGTTTTCTTCCATGCATGCACGCATAACATGCTGTAATTCACGGTGTTGAATCAAACCGTCACCTAAGTTGAATAAAATAGATTACAGTGAATGGGATATGGTGGAATTAGATAGAAAACAAAGTACAAATTTATGTTTTAACATCTCTTTGATGAACGCACCGTCAATATCGTAGACTTTGAATAGAAATTTGATTTTATCATCTGGAGTTTTTCCTGCAAATTGATGCATCGAGTCTAGAAATTCTTGCAGTGATATTGTTCCTGAATTATCCTTGTCAAATATTTGAAAAACCCTCTCGGTAAAGAATGGCTGTAAAATATTATTGAAGGATCAAAGAATTGGTAAAGCAGAGAACGAATTTCGCAGAGTTGCAGAAAAGTAATATTATATAGTATATTAATAATATTTCTTACATTTTTAGAGATGACAATTTTTTTGAACTCTACTCTACTGATTTCTTCCTCATTTCCAACGGTCTGCTTAAACACATTTTCCAAACGTGCCAAGCTCTCTTTATCAAATCCAGCTCTCGGTCTAGAATCATGTATAGATGAAAGATTAGATGTAAAAAGTAAAGTATATGAGATGATATTTTCAAAAATTGATGAACAGTCAATCGTAATGAAGCGGATATTTTGATTTCTGATACTATAATTATATTAAAAAAAAAAATATATATATATATATATATATATTGATATTGTAATTGATCGCAGAACTATGAATATTACCATCTACAAATAAAATCTAGATCAATCTGTACTAATATGGTTTGAAATAATATATTGATGATAATATGATATATTTGAATTAATTTACCTAATGCTAGTAATACTACCGATGAATTCCATTATTTGTGTAGTAGTTACGTATCCAGTATTGTCCAGGTCGAGAAAACGGAATATTTTATCAACTACCTAATAGGATAGAATAATGAGAATAAGAAAACCGAGTATCTGCAGCTTTCTTGGAATAGATGTAAAATACTATTGATAGGTATTATATGAACGATTTTCAAGATCACATTTACTCACTCCTTTGGCCTTGAGAATTTTTCGAAATAGTAGTACATTTACCGCATCCTCGCCGCAAAGAACATAGGCAACACTTTCTATCTGTTCAGCAAAGTCTATTTGTTTTTCTGTTCTGTTAATACAATTTAGATTATTATAATTAACAGATATTAAAAGAAAAGAAAAAAACAAACTAAACGTTAGATAGTTTAGTGTGATTTTCGTAGTAATAAACTCACGTTAATCTTTCCTTCAAAAATTCAATCCAATCATCTTGATACAGTAATCCATCTTGATCATGATCAAATAGAATAAATAATTTGTCGATAAAATTCTGAAAAAAAAAAAAAAAACCCACACAGATAATGATGATATAACATAACTAAGGGATTGATATTGACGTGATAATATAGTTGTTATAAGCTATAATATACACGTGTGTATAATGTGGTATACGTTATTTAATTAAAATTACATTTCTAATAAATATAAATTGCATTTTTGTAATTCCTATATTATATAGCACGCGCGTATACATATGTTAGGTATAGTACGCGTGTCTATAATAGTCATATAAAATAACCAGTTCAAATAGTATTATTCATTCGTGCGTTATATTGAGATCCTTGGTAAAATCGGAGCAACTTTTATTGTAAGATAGCTATTGGAGTTGAATTAGTAATTGGAGTACGCGTAATATACAATACAGTATAGATGATGCATATATACGTATACGAATTGTATTATATCTATATATGTATAGGATATTATATGCGCTAGCCTTGGTGAATGGTGGAAGGATTAAGAGAGTGATTGATAGTTACAGTTTGCATTAAAAATTAAACTCAGCAGTGCACAGTATAGGTAGGTAGTAGTATAGAATTCTTTATATAGACCTATAATATACGAGAAAAATCGTGGTCTGATATCAGCGCGGGAATATAAAGCGTTCAAATTTTACGGACAAATAGTCAAAACAGTAACTATGAAGCGCGGTAACGCGCGCGCGTGCGCGCGTAATAAATTATGAAATATTGTGTTAATGAACTTGATTCGCGGTATTGAAATAAAACTACAATACATATATATTGTAGCTTCATTAGAATTTACAAATCATCCAACTGTACTTAACTATTATTATTAAATAATACTCATTGAGGCTTATAGGCAAAATTTGATTGATTGCATTATAACTATCGATTATACATTATACACCTTTATAATCGCCTTGAATTGACTGACGTTTCGTAATATGATTTTAAGTATTTTAACATACGAACACGATATATATTATCATATTATAATCATTATTCTCATCATTTATATATCTAATCGAATTATAATTTACAATTGTTAATATTTTCTCAAATTGTACGATGATGTATTTTAATAAATATTAATCTTTAAATAGTGTGTATCAAAATTGATACAAGATTTTAACTGTCGATAATATGTATACTTACATATTGATAAATGAGGTATCAAATATATATTTGATATCTTATACTAGATATTATATTGAATATATATATATATATATATATATATATATATTGATCGTGAGCTCTGCAACTACCTTCGTATGAAGGTAGAGATAGAGGTATAGAGGTACGCGATATATGCTCAAGGTAAATCAAAGTTAATAAATTATAAAAGGCAGCCCGATTTGAAAAGTGTAATTTATTTAACATTAGCCGGTCCTTGAGATCGTACGGAATAGCCTAGGTAAATTTAAACCCATATACCCGATAGCTATTTTGCTATATATCATATATACTATACCTAGGCTAAGGTGATTCGATTACCATAAAGCTTTCGCAAGCCATTCAAGCTGACTATAAGATCTAAATTTCTGTTGTTATAATAATATTATGTATCTTAATATGTACTATATTACATACTATCTGTAAATTTATTGTCGACGAAATATGAAATATGAAATATGAAAGGGAAATGAGAGAAAGAAATAAAAAGAAAAAAAAAAACAAAAAAAAACGAATTATTAATAACATAATTAATTTTTACGATTTGCCCCACTTTATTCATACAGCCTCAAGCACTGTACGATATTTTGAGTCAAGTTCATCAGGTTTATCCCCGAATCGGATGGTAATTACAGAAATATCTACTTATTATAATTATGGACCGTGAGATGAAAAAAAAAAAATAAGAAAGTATTTCGTTTATCGAGTGTTATGGGGTGGTCTGCGTGAATCGAAAGGATAATATGTTTAATAAAAAAAAAAACTGTATAAACGCATTATTTATGATTCTTAAATCATGAATTATTTAGTATTATATTTTAGTTGGTCAAGTACAGCGAAAAAAAAAAAAAAATTCTACTATCAATTATTATACAGGCTTCTATGGCGCGATTACAAAATATCAATTAACGTTTATATACTGTAACCCAACCAGGTATAAGTAAATAGTGTAATAACATGAATATAGTAGGTACCTTGGTGTGTATATATATATATATATATATATATATATATATATATATGTATTATGTATACAACAGCCGCAGAGTAAAAGTACATAGATTTAAAACTAATAATACAGTAATATATCTGCTGCAGGTAGGTATTATTTTATTATTAGATATCTTGATAACATCTCGTTGCCCAGTGTATATAACTATCGTATGTATGTAAGTATATATATATATATAAAGTATTGGTGTAAAACGTAATATGAATTTTATTGCACAATTATTGCGGGTCCTTCAGACATTAATAATTATATTCGAAGAGGAAATTTTTTTTCATTTTTTTCTTTTTTATTATTCATTTCTTATTTTTTCTTCTTCTTCTTCTTCGTCTTCTTAGTCTTCTTAGTCTGCAGCGATCCTGCGATCTTGAAATAACGCTGTTTAATATTATATGGTGTATATAAGTGTAGATTATTACTTTCTAAGAATCATTTATCCTTCAAATCGATTTTTTTTTTCTTTTTTTTCTTTTTCTTTTTGCATCTTGTTTCTCTTCATAAAGTTTTATACCTCGTTTTATTCCATTATTCTATCATCTCTATAGACGAAGATCTATTCATTTGATTATTCTCTTATACTATAGGTACTACTAACACAAGTGTCTGATGATTATTAAACATTTTCATCAAGCTTCGTAACAGATAAAATAATCGCTGCATATATAGGCTTTTGATTAAAAAAAATTTCATTTTTATTTTTCTTCATTACATAATTTGTTGAAAAGAGATGATCGTATCTTTATCATCATCGAAATTAATAGTTCCTTGAATCTATGAACGTCTGTATATATCAGCGCAGCATATTATCAATAAAACATTTTCAAATAGTACCTTTTCATAATATTCTCATAAATATTATTCTCAAGCACAGTGTGAATAAATTGCTACATACGTGACATTTGATTCAAGGAAACCTTGCCAAGTGGCTTGCGATAGCTTATATAGTCTTGCAGAGTTTAGTAATCGTTGTTACTCTCTGCATTATACTACCATGCATCTATAAGTCTCAATGTATTCTAATAACAATTATTATATCTAACTGCCTCGTATATCGAAGCTCGTTAAATTCACATAATAAACCTGACTATTAATGCTCGTTCGTTATTTATACCGTCGAGTCAGACGACAGCGGACTTCATGCCTTTTAAAAAATACCGATATTATAAGAAATTGATTAGATTTCTTGTTCAATTTTCATTAGATTTTTTCCAATAAATCGACAACATATTATCCGTGTTAGGAAAATTAATACCAATTTTCTTCAAATAGATTAGGACATATCTAGGTACAAATCTATACATGAAATATCCGAATGTTTACCAACAATTGTGTGTACGTCTACTATAATTACGAAATATCCTAGAAATAGTATAAGTGAAAATATTTTGGTGATTTAGCCCATACGATCGCATATTATATCGATTATATTAATTATTGAAATTTTCCAAATAGGTTTCCTAACGAATTTTGATAAAACGAAGTGAGAGCTATATGTAATAATTTCCGCGATTTTCTTTCAAAATATACCAAAACTGTATTTGAAAAATGTATAAAACATTTTCGTATCTCGTATTTTTTATAGAATGATATTCTTTAATCAGTTTCTAAGTTTATTATATATAATTATTTGAAAATTTTTGCGATTCAATTACCTCGTCTTGAAATAATCTCCTAAATGCATCTCGAGTATAACGAATATTGCCAGTATTGTTCATTAACTCCAAGCACTCTTTTAAAGTCACTGATCTCCGACGTTCAATTAAACATTCTTCTTCCATGATACTAATTTGACCAAACGGTTGTTTTATATTTTTCCGATCCATCGTGCCGATTTTAATGAAATTTTTCTAATTAATTTCTTTATCAATTTATTTATCGATTTATTTATCGAAATATCTTTTAACGGTTTATCATCGCCGTATATCATATATACCGGTATTATATATATTTATTAAATAAACTCGTAAAATCACGATCGTTAATTCTGTATCGAAAAATCATTTGTATATATAGGTCACGTGAGAATATTTATTGGGGACACAGTTTACCCACGTATAGCAAAAGACTGAATGAAAAATATATATCTGAATCGGTAAGAACGAGGTAGGTAGGTAGTTAGGTAGGTAGGCAGGTAGGTAGGTAGGTAGGTACACCACGGACTTGGTAATGTTCGACAGCAAATCTAGATTGTGTGGGGATAGACAACCTTTCACTTTTTGACAGCACGACCTGCTACGGTCGTAATGTAACTCACATTTCATTTCAATACATACCTAAGAGAAAAACGAAAAAAAAAAAAAAATAAGAAAGAGAAAGAGAAAAAAAAAAATATATGTATGTGTATTAGGAACACAATTTATTATTATATCTAATAGTAGGTGTAGATGACTCAATGTATTGTTATTTCAACGATCTATGAAGATCAACGATAAGACGGTGTTCATTACAATTTTTCCGAGATTTTTTTTTTTTTTGATATCTGCAACATTTCTTTTTATTTTGTAATTATCACGTAATTGATTAATTTATTTGAGAATGCTTTATCAATGAGAAAAGTGATGTACAGATTAATGATTAATATTGAAATGGTGTTAAATGAATATAAAAAATGTAAAATAAAATCTGATTGAATTTGTCCATCGGGTTGAGGCAGCATGATATGTTGGTTATTTCGCGATCCATATAACGTAGAATATCCGCGCTTGCGCCCCCGCAATTATCCATCTTGGATCGAGGAGGTTTTGTCAACAGAAAATAAGCCGAGGTAAAAAGAAGGTAGTATATTTTTGTGACCGAATATTGACAAGAATTTTTTTAGTGATTATCATCAAAGTTTTGTTGCGAATAAATCAAAGATATAGGAAAAAAAGAAAAAAAAAAAATGTTTCGGTTTTATTTCATACCGTGAATTAATAATTCGCATACATATATTTAATACATATGTATATCATATATTATTATAACGTAACGTAACTATCGAAGTATTCGAAGAATTAAACAAGTCAAGGTTAGTACGAACCAATTTCACGCACGTAAGATATTATACAGGTGTATATATCATATTTATACCTACATATATATTTACCTTGCAACCGTGGCATATCGGGTAAATTCTACCTAATTATATTCGTATATGTCGAAATATTATAGTGAATTGAAAAAAAATAAATAAAAAAAAGTATCATTTCATTTCATTTTTACCTGTATATTATCTCTATACATCGATTGCATCGTAGTATTAATACATCTGCAGAGATCATTTTTTTTTTTTTTTTTTTCCATTATTCTAAAGATCATATTATTAATCATTTCATTTATACCCTGTATTACTCTTTTTTTTTCTTCTCTTTTCATATATCAAGTCGAGTATAAATAAAGTAATATAATAATGAATCTTCGCACTATATGGATATGTATGTTATACATACATCGCGTCACTAATGCCATAAGGTCGTAAGCGCCAAAAAATTATTTTTTTCGCGGATATGCCCAAATGATGTTAGATGGCACGAAAAAGATTTTGCCACCAAAAACATGAAATTTTTTTTTTTTTTTTTTTTTTTTTGGCGCTTACGACCTTATGGCATTAGTGACGCGACATACATACGTATATCATATTATACAATAATTACCTCCTTCTTATGTATGTACCTGCATACGCAGAATGACCTACTTTTATCCTCAATAATGATCTCCCGCTCTTTTTGCTTTTTACACCTGCCTTCATATATTCTTGTCTTCATTTACTTTCATCTCGTTTTTTTTTTTTTTTTTGTTGTTGTTTTTTTCAATATATATTATTATAACACCTAATTATTTCAGATGTGGTTAACTCTATTCGTCCTATACTGGGCTTTACGTTCTTCGTTATCCTACAATGTACCGTGTATCTTTAACACCATGTGTCTATGCTGGGTTCAAGACGATGCTGAATACACCCAAATGGACATAAGTTGCATGGGCGTACCTTTCGCTCGATTTCCTGGTGAGTTATTACCGAATGTCGTAGTAGTAGTTTCTTCGAAAACAAAAAAGAAAAAAAGAAAAATAATAATAAAATAAGACTAGAAACTAGAAACTGGGTCAATCATTTTTCTGTGCCTATATAATGCAATTTATTACGACAGCTAATTCGAATATTAGTAATTAATTTTATTATAAGGATGCTGAAAATTCGCCAATACTATGCTGAATAATGATGTTTCGTAAATTTCAGAAATTCCTGTTGACTACGTGGCACAATTAGACATAGTCGGTTCTGGGATGCAAGTATTAGAAAACGAAGCTTTGATAAGTCCGTACGTCGAAGCCTTGGGACTAATGAGTAACCGATTGATGCTAGTTGGCGAGAAATCACTGTCGTGAGTAACGATATGTCTAATTCTATATAACAGAAAAAATAATTTCAAAAAGAGAAAGTGAAAAAAAAAAAAAAAAAAAATTAATTCTTATTTTCTATTTACAGAGGAGTAGCCGATCATTTAAGATCGCTAGATCTGAGTTACAATTACTTTGCTCAAGTACCCCTGAAGGCGTTTCAAAATTTGAAGAAATTAACATGGCTAAATATGCACAGGTGAGAAAAGAAATAGAAAAAGAAAAAGAAAGAGAGAGAGAAAAAAAAAAAAGTAATCAATGATAATAATAATTAATGTAACGAGTTTGTCGATTCGAAACGGTTGTCTTTTTCAATCTTTCGTTTTTCTTACGGTTTTACAAATCGGTATCTATTGACAGACGTAATACAAGCCTATAGTGGCAGCAGCCCGGAGTATCTGTCATAGTTAAAAATGAGTTTAAACTCTAGTATCTCATTAAATATAATCATCAAGCAATATATTATAATAAACTCTACCTAATGATGCTGTTTTGACGATGATTAGCTACCGAATATACGAGCTATTATAGCTGCCTTGCGCGCATGAAATTAAATTAAAAAAAAAAAAAACGATAATCTGTGTATGTGATAATTGTTTAAATATATTTGTTTAATTTTGTTAATTTCAGTAATTATCTGACATCTTTAGACGGGAATTGGGGCCTCCTACCAAACACATTGACAAATGTATTTTTCGGCGAAAATTCAATCACAGATTTACCTAATTGTTTTAAAAACTTTAAGGCTTTAGTTTGGCTTAATTTAGACAGTAATAATATTCAGTTTATAGACGAAGCCTCGTTACCACCGCATATACAAACTCTGAGTATAAACAGTAATTTGATAAAAGAATTTCCCCAAAGTATTGGAACTCTGAAAGATCTGACTTGGCTATACCTAAGAGGAAATGATATTAAATCTTTGACACTACCACAATTTCAAAGCTCTAAACTTGAGCTTATAGACGTTAGCGATAACTCGATAAGCAATATTGAAGAAACGAAAAATAATTATACTTTATTGGTGAGAGATTTTAACTTAGCTAATAACAAATTGTCCTCACTTCCGGACCGGATGTTTGCTAATATTAATATCAGACGATTGTATCTATCCTCTAACGACATACAAAATATTCAAGTAAACGCGTTTTATGGGCTGGAAAATAGCCTGGAATATCTTAACTTAGAAAATAACAATTTAATAAACGTACCTGAGGCGATATACTCAATGAAACGAATCACATATCTCTATCTAGCTAACAACAAGATCTCAAACGTATCGGAAGAGAGTTTTTTAGAGTTCAGTGATACTCTTAGAGCCTTGTCTATAGCTACTAATAATTTGAAATACGTGCCTATAGCCGCTTTGAACAAATGCAATAAATTACTGCACCTTAATTTGGGGTATAATAACATACTGTCAATTAATCCTGGGGACTTTGAGTGGGCTCATAATCTCGAAATATTATTATTGAGAAATAATATGCTGACTAAATTGAAGCCTGGTTCATTTCAAGGAGCTAAAAGGCTTAAAGAACTTAGCCTTTCGTTTAATCATATAACAGAATTAGACGATGACGCTTTTCTCGGTATTGAAGAAAGCCTAGAGATATTAGAACTCAGTTTTGCATTTGCCATGGACATATTTCCTCGACATGCTTTAAAACCGTTGAAAAATCTGCTCTGGATGGTATTGGACAATAATAATTTTCAGGTTTTAGACACCACAGCGTTTTACTCATTTCAAAAACTTAGATACATAAACTTGGAATCAAACAGACTACAGTATTTACCGGAACAAATAATCCACTCTTCGATTCATCTAGAATTACGGGATATAAAATTGGGATATAATTTTCTCGAGAGTATTCCGTCAAACACATTTCACAATTTGACTGAATTAAGGTCTCTGGATTTGTCCGGTAATCGTATACACTTTTTAACACCTTCGTCTATAAGCTCGTGTCAAAGACTCGTCACGATATCATTGGCGCAAAATAAAATCGTGCATTTAAGTCCGGGTACATTTAGCCAGCTTGAAAGCCTCCAGTTTTTACATTTGGAGTTCAACTATCTAGCAAAATTGAATTTAGACTCAATTTTCGATAGCGGAAACGAGGACTTCACACTCAACGTGTCGTTCAATGCAATAAGCACAATTGTACCCGGCGTTTTGCCGACTTTGAAACACTTCGACCTGAGCTTCAACAACGTAACTTCTTTGCCCGGAAGCGTTTTCAACAGTACTCCAAATCTCCGGACTTTAGATTTGCGAAATAATTATATAACTGTCGTAGAATCAGGTGCGTTTGTTCTGAAATACCTCGAGTATCTAAATTTGAAAAATAACAAGATCGAAGTACTGAGTAAGCAGGCTTTTTACGGTCTTGAAACTCTGCAACAATTAGATCTCAGCGGTAATAGCATATCCCAATTGATGATGGAGCAATTTAGGAACTTAAAAAAGCTCAGAATTCTGAACATGTCGAGAAACAAAATCCGCTCTTTACCTCGCGACGTTTTCGAAGGGACTCACATCGAGATACTAGACCTTAGCAATAACAGATTTTACGTTGTTCCTTCCACTTCGTTTGCGGAGGTCGGTTACACCCTCAGAGATTTAAATTTGGGAAATAATTACATCGAGCATTTGGACTCAGCCTCGTTCCCAATGTCCCTTTTAACGTCTTTAAATCTTGCACACAATCGGCTGACCATTTTGCCTGACAACTCATTCGTAGCTTTGGGAAAACTGCTCAGCTTAAATATTTCTCATAACAGTTTACAAGCGAATTTCAAAGAATTGTTTCACTACTTACCAGATTTACGTCAATTATATATCGCTAATTGTGGGCTTAAAAAAGTGCCTAATTTACCACTCGCCAATTTGAGTTTACTCGATCTATCGCTTAACGACATAAACGCAATTTCTAATAACGATTTCGAATGCCTTAAAGAATTGAAAACTTTGTACATGGTAAAAAATTTCTTCAAATTAATGCCAGGAATTAAATTGAACTTCCTGAGGGAGTTGGACATATCGGGAAACGCTATTGAGGTACGAAAAAAAATTCAGAGACACCAAAATCTGCAGGGTTTTTCTAATTTTGATATTCATATTTTACAGGAATTAACGCAAGAAATGTTCTCCGGATATCCGAGGCTAGAAAAATTGAATATCAAAAATTTGGACAGCGTTAGATCGGTGGATAGAGACGCACTTAGTCAGTTAAAATATTTGAAATATTTGCAAGTCCAAACATGGCCACAAGCAGAGGGTTTTCATTTACGTTTTTTGGTCAACGGTTTGCCGTTGAGAGTAGTTGAAATTGAAATAAAAGAAAGTTCATTAAAGAATCAGATAGAAAATGCATTTTCGAAACAACTCAAAGAACTGACAATCACTGGAAGCGATTTGGAAACCGTTGCTTCGGAAGCATTTTCATCCATTGAAGGAGGCGAGCTGATATTAAGGATTAAAAATACTCGTGTACAGAGGTTTCAGTCTGACATATTTATGTCACTTACTAAAAGACTCTCGCAATTAACTCTGGATCTGAGAGACAATCATATCAACGAATTAAGTCCGTCTATTATTTACGGTAATTTGTCGTGGGAAGCTGTCGGCACAAATATGGTTGCTGGTAAGTTGATTCGTCCCAAAATTTTTTCCATCGAAGTCGAATCTCTGATGGATCAATTTTCACCATTGTTTTAATTAACAGGGGGTTTACAAGTGTCTGGTAACCCGCTAGAATGTGACTGTGAAATAGCGTGGCTTAGCTTATGGCTTCGTAGATGGCTTCGTGAATCTCGACAGATCCATACAGCATCACAATCAGACGCTAGGCAGCTTCGAACTATAGCTGGAAGAGCTGTTTGCACTGAAACAAAGCCTTCTTATTCTTCCGACAAGGTTTTACTCACCCTTGGAACACCCCATACTGCGTGTCAAGCTTCTGCGTTAAGTTCTGGGAATTATGATCATGGGAGTAATTTTCATTGGTTTATGGGAATGTTGACGACGTCGTTGTTCATTCGCGTTGATTTGTTATTATACTAATATGAGAATTTGTGATATTACCTATATATATATATATTAATATTTGGATAACTCGAAGAATTATTATTATTTTTTTTTTTTTTATTGATGAATTTTATTTATCGAAGGCTGATGGAGCTTTTTAATGCAATTATCGCGGAATCTCATATCAATTTCATTCTGAAACGTATTTTTAATAGGAAGAAGAAAGCGATTTTCAAACGTGATGAGTAAAATAGCATAATTTTTAATATAGTACCTATATCTAGTCAATTTACGATTATGCAGAAATTGTAGGTCATTTTTTTTTTTTGTTTTTTATTTTCTCTTGATTATCAAATCGTAACAAATTTTTATATTCTAGATCTATGTAGAAGATTTTATCAATGGTTAATTAATCGCAATCTATTAGGTATACGACTCGAACAGAAATCTACAGAAATATTAAAAACATATATAAGAATCTTCACGATTTGTTCAAAATTTATAATATAATATTATGATTATGTACAAGTCAACGAAAACGAAACTGTGTCTCCAGCTTTTAATTAATATTTGAAAACGAAATATCTTTCAAATTACGAACATATCAAAAAAAAAAAAAAAAATAAAATAAAACGTGTAGGTATAACTATTTTGTATGCAAACATGTGAGGTCAATCAATGTGTATATTAAAATTGTATTGAAACGAAAGTTTTCATCGGATAATTTTCATCGAAGTATTCATTGAATAAAATAAAAATAAAATTCAAACATTTTTTTTTTCATTATCTTATTTGCTCCAGTTACTTCGATCTACATTATATATGTACATAATTCGAATCCTAAATCCTAAATCCGCCTTTCTAGGAGGTAATACAGAGCATCTGTAATTTCAGTTGCCTACAGTAGGGCGCATTTTTACTCCCTTGCTACTTTGCAGCCGTTCGTCGATTAAGGAGGTGTCGTCTGTTGATATCTGAACTTGAATCTTGCACCTTGTTACATACTATGGTATACGTCGGCAATGCAAGTTTCTTCCCCTACTTACCGAATTTCAAATTCAATTCAATGAATTTAGCAAAAAAAAAAAAAAAAAGGTAAATAAGTCGATAGAAATCGAATCAAAAATTGAATCTTGTTTTTTTTTCTTTTTTCTTTTTTAGCATCGATGCGTATGAGAAATTGATTAAGTCATTCTAATTCTACTCGAATTAACAAGATATCATATTAACACACTCGATTTTTTGAAAATCTAATCACATCGAAGTAGCATACTGAAATTTCGTTTCGCAGTAAAAAAAAAAAAAAAAAACACCGTGACTTATGTATTCATCGACACCTAATATTCGTGGTATCAACTGTGGGATAATTAGCATCACCGATCTCAACAGCCCTTGAAGGGTGTCTAATGATCCTCCTCTATGTTACCAGTTGCTTTAGCCCGAGGGTTAGTCAACTGGCAATTAAAACGCCCTAACTAACTCGGCTATAGAGATTTCGATGATTTAGTATTTCGCAAGTTAATTCGAACATCTTTAATAAAAAAAATGTTGAAATTGAACAAGAAATTTCAAAGAATTATTTCGAGGTCTTGTCATTCAGTAATATTTCCTACTCACAACTCGAAGTCTGCGTTTTGGGAAAAAATATCGAATTACACTATGGAGGAGATCGAAGAATGGAAACCAGTTTCTAACGTCATTTATAAGATCCCCAGCGATATTTGATGGCCTAAAAATCTGAGGCTTGGATAAGCCACGTATTTCTAAAGATATTTGAGGATCGATTGGTTTGGTGAAAAAAATATCAAGAGACAATTTATCTTACGGTTTGAATTCTCTCAGTTTTCTATTTATATACTAAATTTCTATCAATCTTAAGAAAAACCGGATGAGAAATGGGAACGAGGTACTACTATGCTATGCAATACCAGCAAACGGACAGAGCAGCACTGTGTGCAAGTGTTTATATCGTAACACGATCCAATAATGCACGTTTTAGCCCGAGGCTACAGACTTTAGCTAACCATGCTAAACGTGGGTTTAGCTACCCGAAACATTTGAGCAATGTATTTTCCGATACCATTTCACCCTTCGTGTTTTACTCTAATTAGCTACTTTATCTCTGCTGCATGATAAAAAAAAAAAAAAGAAAAGGACGATCTAATTCTTCAGAATACTCTTATCTTTGAACCAGTGAGATAACAGATGATGCTAAAACTCTACTAAGTTGATATAATATAAAATTGTAAAATTTCATATCACCGAGATTCTTGAATCTCACCTCGATCCCAAAACCCATGTCTTTACCTCTAATGCAATATAGGTATAAACCGAGTTGAGATATCCGGGGCAAACCACAAAGTAATAGCTGTCGTTCGAAGAAGATTGGAAACCAGGTATAGGTATATGGTGTAACCAACCAAGCTACACCACACAGTGTAGAAGAGAGAAAGAGAAAGAGAGAGAAAGGGAGGAAGGAATAAAGAAAGAACGGGAAGAGGTTAGAGGGGGATAAGGGTGGCTTGTTCGGTAAGCCGATTAGAGCATCACAGCACTCTCTACTGGCTCTCGGATGCTGTTGAGCTGTGGGCGGATGGACCAGAGACACATTAAAATCGCATCAAATATTCAGAACTTTGAACGAAGGGCGACGTCTGTGCTGTTCGTTGCACCATATAGTATAGTGGTTATATTCGTCGGTACATATACATATACGAGCTATAAGCTATTGCAAAGAGCTTATGGTTTCTCTAGCTAATCGCTATTGCATTATTTAAACCAGCGTTACACTCTTTCGCGTCTAGGTACTAAACTTTGCGGCACAGCTCGAGTCGAGAGATCAGAGATTATTCAGATCTTCGATAAGAGTCAATTATAATAGCGCACTGAGAAAAAGGTCTGCACGGAGAGAAATGTCGAGTAAATATTCCTATGCAGCATGGTAACGGTTACCATGCTCTATATTGCTCTATAGTTTGTATACAAACTATTATGTATAGTATGTATATATGTATGTATAGTTTGTATACAAACTAGTATGTATACAAACTATAGAGCAATATAGAGCATGGTAACCGTTACCATGCTGCATAGGAATATTTACTTGACATTTCTCTCCGTGTGGTTGACACAACCGAAATTTGGATATTATATGCACAATCAAATTTTGTGTTCAGTCAAGCAAAAATTTCGGTCATCCCAACAAAATTTGGGTTTCCCAACAAAATTCTGGTTGTCACAACAAAAAATTCGATTGACTGATCAAAAAATTGGATTGTCCATATAATAACCAAATTTCGGCTGACCAAATTTCAACAAGACCTTTTTCTGAGTGCGGAATCAACTTTTTTATAAGCGAAGACAAGAAGTACCTACATAAATAAAATATTATGAATGTAGAAAAGACCTGTGTTCACTTTCGCCGGAAACAGTCTCGGTTATGTCCTTTTTAAAGAAAAAAAAATTGGGCTTTCGAAGTCTGAGTGACATCCACATCCTTTTTTTTTTTCATTTTGTATATTATGAAAGGGTAAAAAGCCGAGCGTGCAGTTATTACCCCGATATTTAAGGGACACGATCGAATATAACATAGAGCCACTTAGTAATCGTTTCTGTGTCTATAATAGACCCCTTTTTTTTTTTTTTTTTTTTTTTTGAAGGGAGGTTTAAAATACCGTTTTATAAGAAAATTGTTTCGTTTCATTTATTACTGTGAGCAAGATAGTCATTACGATAATGAGATGATGGTACTATTATGTGTAGGCGAAGAGTATTTGGTGATTTTCAACAAGCTAGGCATAGGTATATAAACATATAATTTACTTTCAAACTATACATATACCTACACGATTATATACTGTCTTACGTTATAACAACTTTCAATTTATTCCTACTATTATTAATGCGATAATTTTCTCAGCTATTCGATTATATATCTATATACCTATATGTATACCTATACACCATTCAATATTAAACCAGCTACCATTCCAATTCTCAAACAAGAAAAAAATAAAATAAAAAATTCAATTAATCGATACGATTAAATAAATAATAATAATAAAAACGCATATGATTGAATAATAAAAAAATCTCTATACGTTATACCGATAACAATGCGAGAGAGGTAATAAATTATATTATAGTTATACGATAAGCTGAACGTATTATATAAGCAGCTCAAATATGATTTTATAATCGTCGACCAACAAACACATTATGTATGGTATTACAGGAGATTTATCCGCAGCCCTATAATTCCGCTTATAGGTAATTTTCACACAGAATATGAAAAAAAAAAAAAAAATTTGGAAAATTTCATTTCAAAAGCATCGATGGCAGTACGAAATCCCAGAGTATTTTGCCCACGTCTAGTAATCTTTTTTTTTTTTTCTTCCTTTTCTTTTTCTTCTTTTTCTTTTCATTTGCAGCAATCGGTAATTTCTTCCCCTTCGATCGAAATCCCCCGTCGCCAATTCAGTAATTGCGAACGTTGTCTCCCGTCTATGGCTGTACGAAGTACTACCTACCTACCTACCTAAACGATAGGAACAAATCTTTTCTCGCCTTTTGTTAGAACCTAGGCTCTTGTCCAATTACCAAGCAATTGTTTGGCCTCGGTCAACAGCTACAGCTCCTCTAGTCCTTGTCAGTCTCTTCTTCGTCTCTTATCCTCAGAATCTTTCTCGTCTTTCGGTTTCTCAGATCTGATCTCCCGCGAGACTAGGTATATAGAGGATTAACAGTAGGCTTGTACCTATACCCCTACACTCTGCCTCGCATATATATCCCTGACCCTTAGGACTCGGTCTGTATATAAGACCCATCAATTTCATTGCATAATTTATTCCTGGCTAATAACCGAATTAGAGAACTGTGCCATATATGGTAGGTACCGGGTAATCAGATGATTATACGACAAGCTTAAAACATCCCCCAGTGTATATGTATATATCGTCAACAATTTTCCACGGATAATTAAACTGGCTATAATTTTTTAGCTTGTATTTCACAAAGATTGATATAAAATAGAAAAAAAAAAAAAAAAAAAAATTAAAAAAAAAAGCTGGTTAAATCCATTTGCCCTAAATTTTGTCCTCTATTATAGTTTATCCCACGATTATTTATTTTTATTAACTTATATATATATTTATTATATATAAGTATACGTGATATGTGCGCAGACTAAAACACGATAGAAAAGCTGCACCATACATTTCGCATATATATATATATATAGTATACTAAAATATGCAACGTTTCATGCCACCGTGGTACGGTATACTTCAGTAAAATAGTAATTATACCTATAATCGTACATATACTGCACAGTATAGTTGTATACCTCCGTTTATCAACTATCATACTATAACAACTCTCACCCTAGTAATAGTGCAGTTTGCATACATTAACGGCACATAATGCGTGCTGCAACTTATAGGGTATGGACATTATACCTACTCTTATACTTCACTTTGATAGATCTTACGGTATGTTATAGCAACAATTTCATATTTCACCTAATTCCAATCACACTCAAGAAAAAAGTCTTGTTGACGCAACCAAAATTTGGGTTATTATATGCACAATCACATTTTTTGTTCAGTCAACCAAAAATTTTGTTGGAATAGCCAAAATTTTGGTTGTCCCAACGAAATTTTTGGTTGAATGAACAAAAAATTTGATTGTGCATATAATAACCAAATTTTGGTTGTTATTTTTCTGAGTGCATCGCTTATTCGAAATTTTGGAAAAATTGAATCCCCCTGCATTAAAAAAAAAAAAAAATGAATTATAAAGAAAGGAAAAAGATAATATGACTTATGCTAAACTATACAAAAGTTTAGAATCTTTCCTGCTGGTCTATTATTCGAATTTTAAACCCTCAGCCCCTGCTGCTACTGCAGTCGGTCGGTGGGTTGAAAATTGTAAGTGTGCGGGTCGCGTGGGTAAAGCCTGTAGTATATGGGCAAGAGAATGACGGTGGAGTTGCGAGGGGTATTAACCAATCAGATTGTAGAACGGTGAGCTTTAATGGGCGGAGCTTTGAGGTATAGGGGAAACGACGCGCAGAACGTTCTGTCAAACGGCGTCTAGCCATCGCAGGCGCAGCACGTCTTCGTCATATAGACGTCTTATAAGACTTTCATATAGAGAATAAATATAAGTCCGAAAAAACTTCTTCAACAGAAGACGAAAAAAAAATAAAGATACGCCTTTAAGACGCCGAAAGTGAAAGTGAAGAAGAAGAAGAAGTTTTGACTAATTTGCAACAGAAGATCATAAAAACGTTTCTGCAAGCTTTATACACGATTAAAGCTCGCTCAGAGAACTACGAAAAATACGTCCGGAGCTTTCTTCGTTGCAGATTTCTGCGAGTTCAGAAATAACGCTGCTAACGATAAGAAAGAAAGAAACTAGAAAACGCCATGAATAGAAAAGATTTTTGTTAAGGGACCCAGACTGCGATGGATCTGGATGATAAATCTAAGGAAGAAGACCACCCCGCGTTTCATTGACTCTTGAATATACCATAAAATCTGTTAATCATGCTGCACAGCACTTTACCACGGGCCTTCCTCACACCGGGCTTAAAATACCTGAGCAACTACTACGGCGAAGATGTGGCGACGTATCAGGCCACCTCTTATCCTGCATCATCACAATTCGAGGAACATTACAACCCGAGAATAACAGAGCACCACGTGTTTCCCACGTGGCATACTGTGCAGAGATCAGCGTCACCTTGCCCGTTGGATTTGTCGTTAAAACCGTCTAAGGATATCCATGATGAGCCAAAGATACAGGAAGATCACCGTGAGCATAGAGAATCTCGAAGCTATGTTTTAGACGTCGAAGAAGATCGTAAGGAAGAAAATATCGAGGATAGAATCGTCCTGCATGATAATGGAGAAGACAAGTCAGAAATTGATCACGAAAATGTATCAATTGGAGTCTATGATGAGGACGAAGTCAGACTACCGAGTCCAAGGTACCATAAAATCCCATTGCAAAGTACCTCGAGTGTTCATCTTCAGGGGTATCATCAACACCAGATATTAATGACACCGCAACATCATCTGCAGGGAATAAACGCCCCTATGACACCACCGAGTACACCATCGCCTCCCCAATGTCCGAGAAAACGACAAAGAGAAGAGTTAAGATCATCGGCGACATCACCGTCGAGCAATAATTCAACAACAAGACAGATAAATCCGGTCGAAAAACCCCCTAGACCTAAAAAAAAACACGCAAGAAGATTGAAATTTGACGAAGACACGAGCAGCCCGGTTTCTGGCACCGTTATCCTTGGACCAGACGAGGCTGTCGTAACTGGGGACATCGACCCTGCTTTCAATGTGGTCGAAGTTACTGAGGAAGCTCGCGCCGAACTTGCCAAGATCGAAAATCGACTAGGACCATACCAGTGCAGACTATGTCGACAGCTGCACGAGGACGCTTTCCAACTGGCGCAACACAGGTGCTCAAGGATCGCTCATGTAGAGTATAGGTGCCCTGAATGCGACAAGAGATTCTCGTGTCCTGCTAATCTTGCATCTCATAGGCGATGGCACAAGCCGAGGGTTCCTACCGGTGAAAATACAACCCCTACGACTATCGGGGTGACTGGACAAACCACGGTGGCAAATAATAACGAGTTTTCGTGCTCAAGGTGCGATGCAAAGTTCAGCAGACAGGCGGCACTAAGAAAACACTTGGCGAATCAACACCCTGATGTAACCATCAACATTAATGGGAATGGAAATGGAAATGGAAACAACGGTAGAAGCAGCGCTGGTAGCAGTACCAGCAGTTCTAGTCTCGTTGGCAATGTCGATCAGGTATTAAACCACGTTGGAAATCACATTGGCGTTACACCACTCAATGTCGAGATCCCCTGACACCAATTTCCTGCAAGACCTTTGCCCAGGAGGCCAGGACCTTACTGGAGATTTGGGCTCGATTTGATGTGAACGAAATGGGATGAAGATTGTTGATTCTTCTATTTGAATATAAGAAGGGGCGAAGACAAGATCCAATGTCTGTTGGGCTTTCGCGACGTGTCGTGAGTACAAATCAAAATAATATCATCTAGTCGTTTTAGGTTTTAATTATTATAAAGATAATTATATCGAAGCAGCAAGCAAGAAAAAAAAAAGAAAAAGAAAAATTTCTGCCAAAATTTCTAGTCGAAATTCTAGTCATTTGAAATCTAGAATTTTAATTAATAATCTGTAAATTTGTATACCTTAATTAATATAATAATTGAAACGAAAGCAAAAAATAAAAATAATAATTGTAAATCGTTGTACAGTGCGCAGGGGATGAGCAAAACTATACGTATCATAATTCGTTCAATGTAAATGTGTAGATAGTATAATACGATAGTGGTAGGTCAGTGATAAGCAATAATTTTAAATCTATAGTCATTGTATGATGTATAATATGATGTATGATGTGTAATTTTCTGGATAACTATTCGAAATCTAATCTGAGGATCTGGAATTACCCTAAATAAGTCATAGTTAGTTAGTTAGAGTAATCTACTTAGAATAAGTATAATGAGTCACCGTGTTCTTATCATCATATTTTCAAAATCACGATAATTATTATACGTTATGATTTAATATAATATATTATGTGTATACACATATATGTGTATACCAATACGCATTGATAAATATTTATTATTTGATGAAATTTATACGGTCATACAGCTAACAATATCAAAGATAATTAAGGCAGTAAAAGTGTGTCTAGTCATTAGTATACTATATATTTAAATAAAGATCATCTAGTCAGAAATACATAATCTAATCTAAACATTCTAGTCTATTATAATAAGAATTTAATAATCAATCGATTGTCAGATATAAAATTCAGCCAAATACTATAGTAAAAAAAAAAAAAAAAAAAAAAAATGAAGAAAAAGAAGAAATATGAGTGAATCTAGTCGTATTAAATTATACATATCCAAATTCTAGTTATCGCGATTCTAGTCAAAGAAAAATATCAATAGGTATATATTATATATATATATATATATATATATATATATTATCTGAATACGGTGCAATAGTTAACCAAGTCTGTATTATCTAGTCAACAGAATATTTCACGGTTTAATAAATTAATCAATTCATTAATCGTATTTGATAATAATCCAAAGAGTCTAGTCAACGATTTTTTTATTTTTCTTATTTTTGTCATAAAATAAGTATCCTAGTCATTTTCTAAGTCATTAGAATAATAATATTAGCTAAGCCAGCTTCAATATCGAGGATAAAGTGTCGTGGGTATAGGAGTAATTTTTTTTTTAAATATATAAATACATGTATTGATAAAAAAAAAAAAAAAGACGAAAATCGAAATGATATATCGATGTAGTACATAATATCTAGTCGACGAGAATTTTCTAGTCAGAATGAATCGTTCATCGTTTTATCAATTGAACAGAGAATTAATATGTTCGGGCAATAATCGGATTATTGAAAATGAAAGATCAATCAAAACGTTCGAAAATCGATGAATCATAAATCTAGTCATAATGTATGATTTTTTTTTTTTTTTTTTTTTTCTAATTAAAAATTGTGAAAATTAGTTTGGGAGTAATGCAATTAGACATAGAGCTAATTAACTAGGTTAATAATTAGTGTATGTAATTTTATGTACTCCCCTCCGAAAAAGGCATTATATAATAACTTTATTGAAATGTAATTTAAATATAAGATATAAATATAGATACTGACCTGCCACAAGAAAACTTTAGATATATGTATAGTGTATAGTTATAGTTGAGTAAAAAAAAAAAAAAAAAAAAAAAAAAATCGTAAATATCAAAATCAGTATTCGAAAATTATTATAGAGTCATTGTATAAAATTGAGAAATTGTGTAATTGTGAAAAATAATCAAGTTCGATTTCAATTAGTGTATTCAATTATTCGATACATATACTATATATATACTGGTGTACGATCTATTGTACATATAGCAGCTAGATTATATGTATAAATGTATGATAAATATATATATGGACAGTATTTGACCAGGTATGTAATTATATTTATATATACATATGGGTGCTGACGTATTGCATTTTTATGTATATAATATAATTATTAAACATCGTCTTTATACCGTGTGTACCAAAATATATCGATAAACAATATCTCTAGATTATAAGGTATCTGAAAAAAATAATTTCGATCATTTGTTTAATTTAAGATTGTAATTAGAAAGAACCCTGCAATTTGTAAATATGTTTGATTTGGTAAATAAAGATATTTCAAAAGTCAATTATCTGCATTAAAACACAAACTGAAGACATATCCTCCTACATGTTACTCCCTTTTCTTTTCTTTTCTTTTTTTTTTTTTTTTACAATTTTTACAGAAAAATTTCAAGGATTTGAGCTAATTCTATTTTTCATATTTAATTAGTCTTGATTAAACTTTACGTATAGCTACTGTAGCTACGATAAGTAGAGTATCTATCTACCTACCTACTGATAAAGCCAGTCCAGTTCAATGCCCAGCTTGGCTGACTTGATAAAGTATTAAAAGATTTTCCACCAATGCCAAGCATTGTCCAGGGATCAGGGTCCTTTCCTTTCGTATTATACTGTTACGTCGACGCGATGATCCTCGCCAAGTATTTGACCGGACCTGTAATCTTCACGGACCCTTTGTACCTTGGGATAAAAAGATATATTATATCTACGTCTCGGGTCCATGGATGGAAAAATTGTCAATTTATTTTTGCTTTTTCATAAAAAAAAAAAAAAAAACAAAAATAAAAAAAATAAAATGATTACTTTATTATTATTATAAATTTTTAATAATTTTGGGAAATTTTATTGATGAGCGATGGAATTTTTGAAGATAATTATTTTTTTTTTTTTTTACTATTTATCCCTTGAATTTTCGTGGAGGAATCGTTTGCTGGTGAAATTTTGGTTTTTCATGTCGCCTACCAGGGGCGTTTAGACGCCTCAACGTCTCGACGGTTCGACAAAGGCATCGAGAATCTACTTAGCCCCTGAAGCTTTATATTTCATTCCCAGCGGACCCTGGCGCCTGCACTATCCTACCCTGAGCCTGCCCACTAGAAGAAGCAATTTTTCAATTTTCCCGACTTTGTCATCTTCGCTTTGCTATTCGCTCACGAAATAGAATTTTAGACTCAAGTGGCAGAACCGTCGAGAACCAACTACCCCATATATATCCTCTACCCTGCACACGCTCTGGAACCTCTTTCAATTTAAAAAACGGCCGATTATCCTTTCAAGGAAATAAATAACATCGTGTATGAAATTTTCGTTATCATTCGCGAATTAAAATCTGAAAAAAATTTGACCGTTCTCCTTTTTGTTTCAAAAATCTTGTATAATTTAGAATTGGATTTACTCAGGCGTTGATATTCGTCTAACTTGATCGATTCCTGATTTCATTATAACGAATAAAACTTAGTTTTAATGCTGAGAAATTTTCAAAAATCTCTCCGCCTTATCCAACGTAGGTATACTTGGATATATAGCTAACTGACGAAACCCTGAAGCTAAACCTCGGTCAACCCCTAAACGATAGCGTGTTCGACGGTCGAGACCCCTAGGAACATCCCTCGTACACCCAGAGGGAAACAAAGCCGAAACAAATGATCATAAAACGCCTTGAATGGTTGGAACGTTATACCAAAAGACTAGAAAATCGTCGAAGTCTTCGAAATGCAGATACAAGGTTTGAAAAAATTTTAAGATTCGTTCCCGAATAATCGGAAGGCTCTTTTACGAGTTTTTGAGAAAGGCCATTCTCATTTCTCGTTCGTTTCTATAATATGTTAGAATTATTGTGGTGTACGAATGAGTTCTGCAGTTGCTTTATTGTGCGAAGTTACATAGATATATACGAGAGAAGTAAAAATAAGCTTCTGCAGAGTGAGTTAGGTATTTGAGAGATGGACAAACAGAGTTGAAGCTTTTATCACTCGGCAAACAATAAGGAGCTTGGCGGACATATAGACGGGTGAACGGACGTGTAGACATCGAAGTAAGCACAACACGTGCGAACACAATATCACTTTGATCCCCTGCCCCCTTTTTTTCCTTCTGAAGTAAAGGAAATAAGAAATATCTCAAGTATAATAACTGTGAAAGCTTTAGGAAAGCCCGTTATGATGTCCAGAAAAGCAGAAACATTTATCGGTGCTATACGTAATTTCTGCGGATTTTGTAAAGTAAATTTTCTAATTCTTGTGCTTTTTTCTTGATCAAATTTTGTTACAAAAGAAAATGAATCGATCTGATAGTAAGAATAGAAAATTCTTGTATTGTATATAATGGATATTATTATACCTATACGTCGTACAGCGAAGAATTTGATCATCAGATTTTCCCACCCTAGGGAAAAAGAGCAGCCTGAGTGTCTCTTCATAGCGAGTAATCAAAATGCCACACACATTTACTGCAAGAATTTGCTAAATTATGAGCCAAGAATTCCTGAGTATAATGGAAGAATGCCATAGTTTGGTATATATGTATATGCTGAGTTATAATACATGTAACATGCGTGTATGTATGTACAAATGATTTTTGATAAAAATATATGAAATGAGTATGAGAATGTGATATTATTCTAGACCGTGAGGAAATTATTTACGGTTGAACGGTAATAATTATTCAAAGAATGTCACGCGGTGAAGAAATAGCATCGAAGTACCTACACACATATAGCCCAGGTATATAAAGTTTCTGCATCGTTGCGACCTCGGGGGGTATTGATTTTACCTTACCTAGTTTATATTTATTTTTCTATGGGGGAGTTAAGGGGCTAGATAGGACATAGATGTAAAATTAATAACTGATCATAACTACGTTTGGTGATCGGAATTAATTATTTATTTATAGTCAATGAATGGGGGAATAAAATATAATGTCCGAATGAAATTGCTCGTATTTTGACAAGAGGGTGTAGCTTTGCAAAGAGCATGATTATTTTCGGTGCGGGAATTAAAGAAATGTATTTCAATCTGGCGGCAGAACCGCATTCACGAGAGATCAGCTTTGCTCCAGAGTATAAAAGTATCAAAGTAGGTATAGATTCGAGAACGCGATGGGGTGGGTTATACTATCTTACAAATCCCACCCCAAAATACGCATCAATGTATATACATGTGTGTATGTATGTACGTTCGGTTGTCCGCTGTGAGTCGTGCACGTAATTCCCCTCGCGCTTTGATATCTTACTCCTTGGTCCTTCTTCGTCCTTATACTCCTTTATACATATACTGATATATACCAAGCGCACAAAGAGAGAAATAAATCTGAAGGTAATCTCGGATCTCAACTGCGAGACGCGACAAAACACATGAACAAGAAAATTTTACCCCGTCATTTTCCTCGCTTGTATAGTAGTATTCGCCAATGAAAATGGTCAAAATTCACACCTATGTCTCTAGATAAGAGGAGGAAATCTAAGATTCACGAATTTATACGTGAGAATAAATGGAACGTTGAAAACAGAAGGTAAGAAAAATAACGTGAAATGGGATAAACATTTTTTCTTATTTCCTGTGCGGATATTATCATTTTTCTTTTTTTTTTTTTTTTTTTTTTACAGAGAATATGAACCCTCCTTGTCTTTTTCTCTACCTCTGTTACAGACTGTCCATTCATTCTCTAGCACGGTGGAGGAGCATCGAATCGTTTTGTATTTCCGGTCGCGTGGACATCGGACAAACCACCCACCGCGTAGGAACAACCCTCAAAGGAAACCGCGCGTATATTAACAATGAGAGAACTCGGTTTCTCTAACGATGTGGTCAGTGCAGATATACCCTCTAAAGTCTAAGGTGTAAACTGATCTGAACGTCTTTTTTCCCTTAGAATAACCACATTGGTATCCATACGATTTTCTTGGAAATATATATCCTTTCCACATTTTTTACCAAATTTCCATTAGCTTTATTCTAATAAAAAGACAAGACGAATATCGTTACTCGTATAGTTAAAACCTATATAGACACTATCTTCACAGTATTTCATCTAATCGTAAAAATCGGATAGATTTTCTACATCAGAATCAGATATTGAGCAGAGGGATGGTGGGGATATATTTTCCAAATATTCTGCTTCGCTTGACGACTGTGAAGTTTTTGGAAATTCACGTGGGCTGATAAACGTCTTAGAGCTTTTAGCCGAGCTGCTGTATGGAATCTGAAAAATATTTCAATTTCAATGTTAGAAGAGCCTTCGGCTCTAATATAGATTCTTCCATCTTTTCTCCGCATAAAAAAATTTGCGAAAACCTGTCTGAACGATTTCTTCCTTTCCCTAGCAGCTGCAATCTTTCCTTTTCGATTTTCCACACCGCCTAATCCTCTATCCTTCGCTCTTCTTTCGCACATTATTAATTCTTCGGTAAATTTTTGAACCGCTTTTTCCACTTCTTCGTCATCCGCGTCTGAATCATTCGAACTCTTGGCTATCGCTAAGCAATGTTCACCTTTTTCTGGTGTAGCTGAATTTTCAATTATTTTCGAGTCGGTTTTGAAGCAATGATGATCGTTTCTTGAAAGGTCGGATTCATTGCGAGAAAAATCTGTCGATACTCCGGAATCGATTGAATCGACAAAGTATTGCCTAGAAGATTTTGACGATGTGTTTATCGAGCAGCTAATTTCACTTTCCTTCACCTTAGAGCCCAAGACTTTGTTTAATGAAAGAAATTTTCGATTGATTCTCTTCAAATTTCTTCCTTTTTCAAAATTTTCACGACTGCAGTTTGACTCCGAGCTTGAGACGACTTTTGAAAATTCTTTGCTGTCGATATTCAAATACGTCTTTCGATTCTCGCTCGGTTTAGACGATTCGATTAAACTTCCAGCGCCTTCAATCCCTCTCAAATCGCACTCGAAATCATCGTCTATTCTTTTCTTGATATCTTCAAGTAATTTCATCTCGTTTTCGTGCGTTTCGGATATAAGACTCTCGTTAATTCGTCCTGGTTTTGTAAATGACTCCAGGAATTTCGAAACCTTTTCAGTTTTATTTTCCATGAGTATAGTTTCGGCATTGAAACGATTTTTTTTACCGCGTAAATTTTCCTGCAATATTTCTTCAACGTCAATAACGAAGCTCTCATCACTCGACGAATTTTCCACCTCATAAAACAGAGCTTCGTTATTTTTTCCGCGCAGTTTCTCGATCAGAATTTTCTCGGAGTATATTCTCCGCATTTTTGAAACCAGTCTTGAAGATTTTGAAATTCGTGTTAACGGATCTTCAGCCTCGTAAATTTCCGAGTTTTTTCTTCTCGCATAATGTTCGGAATAATTAAAACGATCTTGAAATTCTGTGGATGAAAATTTTCGCTTACGACGATTAACCGAGCTTCTTTTTGAGAAAAATTTTCTGCCTTGCAATTTCCCAAACGGTTTATTAAAATTCGAAATCTCCGATAGAAAATCACTCGAATCGGATACAGACTTCGCGCAGTTTTCTGTTGATTGAAATCCGCCAGTATTTCTATTTCGAAAAAGTAACTCTTCAAAATTCTGCATTTTTTTAGCAAAAATTCTTGGGCTCGATTGAGATTTTGAATTATCTCGATTCCGTGTACGATTCTGTTGAATTCTCACACCCTGCATTTCCCTCGCATCTTCAGAATTCGACATCTCAATTCCTCCTCGTAATTTCATCTTCGTATAATCTCTGCGAAATCGATCGTGAAATTTTCCCCCACAAAGATTTTCTCCATCGCCATTAGCCACCAAATTTTTAGCCCTGTTATTTCTTTGCGAATAATTATTTACACTAAAATCAGATTCCGTCGTAGTATCGTTTGAAAATATTTCATCGTATATAAAATCGTAGACTCTGTCTAACATGGCTTTACGGTTGATCGAATTTATACGAGTACAATAATTTCTCGTGCGAAAATAAAAATCTTCGTAAATACTTTCAGGCGAAGAACTTTCTTCGCTGCAGATCGAGTCGTCAACACTGTGTGCAGATAACCAGCCTGGGCTCAATTCATCTGTACTTAATTCCCTGCCGGTTTCATCTTGAGAATTAGTCACATTTTTCTTAAATTTGTTGACCAAATTCATCGTGGAATTAACAGCAAAAATGACAATTGTGTAAACCCATCTTGCGGAAAGATTGAAAATACGAGAGAAGGAGAAGAAACTGATTTGCAGAATATGGGATCCAAAATAGTCGATTAAATCTTCATAACACGTGAGTTCTTGTTCTCTTTTAAAGCGTCTAAATTACTAGCTGAAGAATTGCTGAGCTGATTAAAATTTGAGCCAAAAATGTATTTCCACTTTAATTACGGTGTTTGAATCGGGATTGAATCGTGTTAGGTTATTAAAAACGACTGAAAATCGTAATATACTATAGAATCGAGTTCTGAACGATTTCGAAGCCTGTTCCGCGCCACGTTGTAAAATGATAAATAAAGTGAGAAATGCATACTATTACTAGTTTCGAATAGCAAAAAGGTGAAAACAGGATGACAATTTTACGCAGTTTCACCCCTAAGCAAATATTCCGGCAACGAATATTGGGACCCAGATCACAGCCTACTAATGGGTAGTTAACAGGCTGCTATGAAGTTCCAGCGTCGCGGTGCGCCGGATTTCTGAGAGGCATTGACGCGGTATGGAATTGCTGGGGTAGTTAGCCCCGGCATTTAATATAGAAGACCCTTGTCTGGCCACCACCGACGCCAGGGAGTAGAATTTGAGTTGAAATTTGCTGAAGAAAGAGATCTGGCTAAACTGTTCAAGGCCTTTTTCATACGTTTCAAAATTATTTATTTCTTTTTTTTTCCAATCGTTTTCGAGCTTCCGGAAACGTTAATTGCACTGCTATATTACTATCGGCGAGTGAGGGTAGTTTTGCTAACCAAACCATCCCGGATTAACACCTAAGATAAGGGCCTGTTTCTTGGGCAGACACGCCATGCCATGATAAACGGTCTCGTGTTCAGTTTGTTGGTTCGTCCGCTGTGTGTACTACAAACCCCAACTCAAACCCAGACTTGAACCCAACCCCCGGACGCCTTCTCTTTCACAGGCACTTGTTGCATGCCTTGTAATTCCTAAATTGCTCATATCATTTAGGCCTTTTTGTATATTATAACAACGGTTTTACTTTACTTCAATTTCGCACAGTGAAAAAATGAAAAAAATGAAAAAATAGTATCGATTATTAGCTAAAAGTTTTGCAAATTTTGAACTAAAATTTTCCATCGGTATTACTAATAGCTGTTCGATCCATTATATTCTATATCGCGACGAAATAATGCCAGAGGCCAATGAGCGTGATAGAATTATTAACGCAAGGGTGTGCATGTTCGTTGAAAGATTAAATCTGATTGGCAAAATGTGGGTTATATCTACAGATTTATCGTGAGTGTGAAATAGTGTGCGTGGTTAGAGTATGTGTCGTATCGTATGGTTTATTTTTAATTACTTTCTTCAGGCTGTGTATATAGAGAGACCCTCAGTTTTATAGCTTATCGTTGTAATTCTCCAACCACAATCAACCCCTACCCTTCTTGCAAAAGAGTGAATAAAGGAAAAAACTATCCGTCAGCTATAAGAAAAATAATGGAAAACAAGAAAACTGCATTTCTGAAATTATCGCGTGTGACTTTGCACACGTATGTAGTACCTATATCATCGCGCACTGTGAATACAACTAGACATTTGTACAAGATCTTATTTATACGCTTCTATATATCTTCGAAACGATTGATTTTAGCCAAAAGTTGAATGAAAGTGAAAAACGCGTTTGATTCTAATCTGCAAATTCTATTAAGGGTATTTTTCACAAAAATCAAAAACCGTGGAGATAATTTGAAAAAACCTTAGTTCGTTTATATGACGGATATAAACGGTGAAGCGGTGATCATTGTTATGTGCATATAAAATTTTACTTCTTCCTGGTAGCTTGTCTTCCCGCACAATCTTAGCTGACTAGAAGCTACAATTATTATTATTCCTCCGCGTAGGAGGGAATTCGTTTTCACGGAAAGCTCCTTAAAAAAAAAAAAAAGAATCTAGTAGCCATTTATTACATTCATGCAAAAGTATAATGTGGCCGTTTTACGACACGAACAACGTAGGTGCGAATCAACACTTTAAGTGTCTACAAGTTAACGCAGTTCTCATTTATCTATTTTTTTATTTTTTATTTTTTATTTTTTTTATTTATTTATTTTGCAAACTTTTCATAAGACTGCCGATAGTAACAAAGATAGTCTTATCGAGATCTGAAAAAACCGTAATCGTTTCTACCCGCGAAGAAGTTTACTATCCTACTTTCTCTGTGCGGCTGTTATGCAATATGCAAGTGGTGGAAAGGGTTGTAGCCTACCAAGAAACCTCATTATCACACCACCCTAGGGCCTAGGCTATACCTACCCTCACTCACATAACACCATCTCAACACTTCGACACATCGATATTTGCTAAAACTAAAGATGGGATGAACATTTTTTTTTTTTTTGTTTTTGTTCTCAAACTCCAGAGATCTAAATTCAATTTCTATTTGAATTTCGAAAGATTTCTTTGCTCTATTTTTACGGTAACTACAACAACTGATGAAGAGCAATAAAATCGTCCATCTAAAAACCGCGAAAAACTGCATAGTAATGATTGTACTAAACGAGGGTTAGCTGATGTGTGAGTAGCTGGCGTGTCTAACGTAACGTTTGAATGAATCGTCGAGTTCCGACGTACGATCCTTGGCATGGTGTTCGAAGGGTGTCAGATATGTGGGAGCTTCATAGGGCGTTTGGCACCACGGGTATTTCAAACGGGACACAAGGGAGCGACTATTTTCATTTTATACTACTACTTGATGGGACGTGGGGCTCTGGTCCATTAGGTTCTGTTTTGCTGCCGAGTTTATCATCCTAATGCATTTAATATATAGAACATTGATCAACGTGTGGGAAGCTGCGGTAACCAATCTAAAAAAAAAAAAAAAAAAAAAAGAAAACTCCCTCTTCAATTCGATTGGATTGAATGAAGATGAAAAAAAAACGATCTTGTCATTAATTATTTTTTATTTCTATACATCAAAAATCACGGACAATCAACAACTCCATGCATGAGTACCGAACTGATAAACCCTCCACCGTGTAACAATTATAAGTTCGCCGCGTAACTACTATATAAGTAGAAAAAATAATAAAAATAATTGGTTATCGCCACCTAGCACTTAGCTCATAGGCACGCGATAATCATACAACTTGAATCACCTCCAAGCAACTGGCTTTTGTATGTAATTGCTAAATATTACGGTGTAATTGTCGGCCACTGTGGCTACCTACTGCTCTGAACGTCACTTTTCATAAACAATCTTCTCCATGCGAAGGCGGATTAAATTATTCTCACCTTTTCCCCTGATCGTAGTCTGCATTTATAAATGCTGCACCTTTCTCGATTTTTTTTCTCGTGTATGTAGCAGACATACGAGCGGCTATATGGTGTATAGATGAAAAAAAAAAAAAAAAAATGCCATTGAAGTTTGTTTAGGGTATTTTTTCAATCAGAAGAATCCACCGGCTGTATTGTTTTGACGAACCTATTACCGGCATTCTTTGGTCTTCGCACTATGCTGCAGTAGTTAGAAAACGCGAGTTCCCATGCCATGATGAACATGGATGGGAATGGGAATGGGAACTCCTGTGGGAAACGAACCCCGTATAATTCCTATGGGAAATATCTCCACCCCTGCATGTACAGAACGGATCGTCATCGGGTGTATAGGGCTTCATGGCGTGCAAATTGGTTTACCACCGCGTACCCAGGGCTTGAATCTTATCCCTTAGGTATATGAAATGGATGATCCCATACGCGGTCGGCACTTTAAAGACGATCATTGTCTGTCCGGTGATAACCCGAAATTTAATCAGTTTCATTGAATAACGAGATTTCGTTCATCGTTTGGGTCAAATTATCACATGGTAAAGATTTCTAGAAGTTGCAATGGTCTTGTATTATGTTCCATACATCGTCATATTTGGCCACTGCATATCCATACCCATACTGCATGTGTAGTCATGTCCCATTGTGTTTTTATATGGTACATTGTGTGTGCTGCTCTAGGGTTACTTACACTCGCATATAGCGCAGCATTTTAGCATCATGGGAACTGTACATATTATAATGCACGGATTACCGAGCACCCAATGTGTTCGGGAAGTAGAAAATTCGCAATTGGACACGTGGTAGACACGTGCCATTACTATACAAGTAGATTACTCCAGGGTATCTTGACGTGCGTTAACATCTGGACTAAATTTTCGTTCGTAAAATACGGTAGTATACATACTATAGAATGATCGTCAGAAAATGACTACGATACAGTTGACACATATAAGTTGCGGAATTTTTTTTAATTAAAAATCCAAACTCTGTGGCTTTTCATCACATGCGAAATAGATTTCATGTGAAATTTGATGGAAGTAGATGAAAGACTGAGGGGAGATATTATTGTGAATATATACATATATGGGGATGAATCCCGATTCCCTATACGTTCTGCAGCCACGCGACGAAGAGTTGGTATAGGCGTAAAAAACACAAGGAGAAGATGGTTTTGGTTGTTTTAGGCCCATAGTCTGACTCATTGCACGCGGCATGGCATCACATGGTATATAAGCATGGCAGTGTCATCTCCATGACTTCACAGACCACCGTCGCATCATCATACCGGTGTTTAAACAGCGGGATCTGTTCTCGTATATGAGTATGCATATATGTGTGTGTGTGTGTGTGTGTGTGTGTGTCAATTTGAGGCGGATGTCCTTTATTTATTAGGGCTTCGACAATGTTTGATCAGATTGACTGCACGGTTATACGTATAACCTACCCTTAAATCAACACTGTTTGTGGGTAAGGGTTAATTCAAATAAAAATTAATACCAGAACAATACTTACGCTGCGCTATTTCTTACCGATCATTTTAAACTTTTGTTCATTACCTACAACCCTTTTCTTTCAATATTGTTTTTCAATATCAAAGTGGTATGCAAATCACAGACTTTTTTATGCATCCATTCAATGTCCAATAACTCTCGCACTAGTTGACCGAATTTCATTAAATTTGGTGTACAGGTACCCCGAACGATTAGTAGATCAGGTATTTAATTTGAGTAAAATCGGTCCAGGGGTTTCGTAATAGGGGTTGAAAGTGTGCTTTCAAGGAAGTAGTATATTAATAAAAATATCTCGAGAACCGTTAGTGCGATTTTTATGAAATTTTTTTGGTCGTTACTTCTTGAGACGATGAGTATTTTGCCCAGATATATAAAGAATTTGGAAAGGTAATGGGGATGGGGGGGGGGGGGGTAGCAGTTTGAAGTTTTATAGCTGAGAGCTTCGACAACTGCACGGACCGATTTAACCGAAATTTAATTTGAAAAAAAGAAACGTACTAAATTGACACGTATGAACGAAATCCTAATCAAATCAGGATCTCCGGGTTTTTTTCCACTCTTCTTATCCTATAAAATATATACCTACCTCATATTCGGGGTAGATAAGACATGGTGCGACACGGTGGTAGGTACCTCCCATTCTCTACGGGGGCACCGTGAGTCACACCATTCAATTTTTTAGGGGAAAACACTCGAGAACATTCGGTGCAATGTTGCAACCCAAAAGTATTGATTAAATAAATTTTATGCTACACTGCATCCTCTACATCGTTTTCTTTGCTTTTCATTTTCTTCTCATTCATTTCTCGAATAACTGATGTATACAGATTTTCAAAAATACGTTCTGCCTTATATATGTTTTTCAAATATATACTATAGGCCGCGTTTGAAGAGTGTCCGTACACACATTTCATCCCCTCACTCATCAGACCAGAGACAAAGTTATATTAAAAATCATAGCCTCAGGACAATTAGTCCTGCACGTGTCTGATTTACGGCCTTTCTAAGCTTGTCGTAGTGAAAGCTTCACCCGTACATCTACGTCTATATATGTAGCGGGTTGTCATCACGGAATCTGTGAGCTTGCAAGAACCATACCATAAGCCGCACACGCCCATAATTACGCGAATCGGTTCAGCGAGTATATCGCTACAGTGAAAAAAAAAAAAGAAAAAAAAAAATCTATAGGGGCGGTTAAATACTAGCATGTCAACTACAGAAGCTAAAGCTGGGAATGAACCGAATTCACTAGCCGTGAACAAAATTTTTGTTACAAATATAAAATATTGGAGAAATAAAATTGGAAATTTGAATTTGAATTTGAATTATTAGCGAGAATTTAGACAAACCGAACTGTTCGCCTTAGAGCCAAGCGACGAAATCTGAATAGAATTGAGCCGGTGAACTTCGAAATAACTTTGTTACCCCGACGCCTGCAGGGGTTAACGCTATTAAATCCTCGGCTTATTTGTCGCATTAAATGTTCGAGAGTCGAGCCAGAGGGGGACGAGACTCTGTTTCTACCGGATCGAGCAGAGCGGAGTAGAGCTGTTGTTAATTAGCGTATTCAGACAGTGAGAAAGGGTTATCAGTTCGGCGAGTCCGCCTGAATAGCGGAGCTAATATACTACGACCTAACTTATTTACGAAATAAATACGATAGCGTGTATAGGTATATACCTGTAGTAGTATAACTAAATCAGGCTCTTTACTTTCAATTTTTCCGAGTCTCTGGATTTCGTAATAATTTGAAAAAAAAAAAAGAAAGAAAAAAAGAAGAAAAAAAAAACTGTATACCCAGTCCAGCTCCGCACAGTTTGAAAAATCCCGAGAATTTTACTAAACTCTGGGTCTTTCGCGTGCCGATTTTTTGCCTTTCAGCCGGCAATTAGGTACAACCTAACTATACGTAGGTAAGCCGAACTTTGACTATAATTGAAAGAAGCGTTAAAGTAGAAATGACCAACAATTTTCATGTCCAAAGTATAGACCAGGAAGATTAGGTATACTATTGGGTATACAGAATGAAAAATAAGGACGAGGTATATTATACTAGTGCAGCAATAAAAGCGAACAGAACGTTCGGATGAATTGCCTTTGAAGAGCCATTTCCAGTTAGGCAAACAGTTGTCCCCGATTTCTAATAGTTTGCCTATACCTATATACCAGTAGCTCTGCTAACTGCAGTAATACGCCCTAAATCTTTTCAAAGAAACTCCGCAGAATCGTATAGCTATTGAACTGTTATAACTATTATAAGGAATTGCAGGCGACTGATCATAGCGCAGTCTTTTTAGGATCAGAGAAGAGCAGCAGCTGGGTCACGTACCCACTGCAGGTTTCGATTAATTAGTTCTTTATATTGCTTCGATTCTTTTCGGAGAAAGTTAAACCCGTGAATTTCAGTAACGCATGCGATTTTTACTGGACTCAGCTCAGATCCCAAAAAAAAAAATATATATATATATATATATCTATATATATAGACATACACATGATCTTTGTATATATATATATATATATATAGGGGAAGCCGGTGTTATATATGTATATAGAAGACGTTTTAGCACAGATTGGAGGCTCGTGGTCCATTCAGTGTCGGGAACACAGGCTCTTTTATGAATTATTATCTTCATTCATTCGTCGTCGGACGTACGCACGTTTCACAATGTAGGTGTACACGCACATATACACAATAGATACATACATATATATATACTTATCCTAAAATACAGAGCTAGGTATGTATGTACCGTTTACAAAATCGTAATATACAATTTGCGGTACCTACTAACGAGCGCGTGCCGTTGACAGACGCTGTGCGAGAGAACTTGATCCTCATTGTAGTTTCTATATTATATTCATTTCATCCGAAGCTATATGCGTTATATTGCGTGGTATTTTCACGATTCGTCAGCCATTAAAAATATCGCAAAAAAAAAAAAAAAAACAATTTTTACACCACGAAAGGTGATTTTTTTTTTGTTTTTTATTCCATTTTTCATCCCTCTCATTATATAATTATATACTAGGTATGTACTATGTTAGTAGTACATATTTAGAAAATCTATATGAATTAATCGTATAAAACGGTGAAATTATAAAACGCACCGAGGAAACCGAGGGGCTATTCACAGCCGTAGTCATGGTGTCACTTGCGACTGTAGTCAATCCGTAGTCGCAATGTAATCAATGAAATCATTGTAATCAAATTGAAGTCATTGGGTTAATTTGTAATCATTTGTAATCATGTAGTCATCATTGGAGGTAGTTGTAGTCATTTTAGTCGTATCGTCGGCGTAGTCAGTAGTGTAGTCTCATGTAGCCGACTACATTTTTGTAATCATGGTGTCACTCGATTCGAATGTGAATAGCCCCTCGGAGGAAACGATAATAATAATTCAAAGTTGTTGAATCGATCAAACGCTGTTGAATTCTAACGGTTTTGTTGTACTGACTCACCTGTACATATCTACTATAGGTACCCTAAAGTATATATGATATTGCATTAAGGGTGGCATGCGTAGGTGTATATATATATATATATATATATACTATTCCTTACATATATATGTAGTTTTATCACGGGGGAAAAAAAAAAGTGGCCTTCAGTTTCCAATTTATCTATATATAACTATATTTTAACAATAAACTATATATTGTGTAGTGACTCTATCGTTCGAAACCTATTGTGCCAATTTTCTTGGTTCGAGAAAATTTTTGATTTGATCCGAGAAAATTTCGGTCTCCATTTTTGGACCGCAAAATTTTCTTGAATCAAGTTACCCTTTCTTTCTGTGTACCATATGTGAATTTATCCGACCAGTCGAACCAAATTTTTAAGTCTTCTAACTGAAGCTCACCTCTATATAGAGATATGCGGAGGTCCCGGTTCAAACCCGGGCTGAAGGAATTTTTACTTGAAAAAAATAATTATGATGCACTTCCGTTTTTTTCGGTCTATCTGGAGATTGCACGCTCTATATAGAGGTGAGATTCAGTTAGAAGACTTAAAAATTTGGTTCGACTGGTCCGATAAATTCACATATGGTATGAATAAACTATATATACCAGAGGTTTTTCCTGTACCTATACTAGCTAATCGTATAATTATATGAATCACCAATCAACCGTCAACTTCCGAAGGGTAGTAGAACGAGAAACTACAACGACTATAGGTATATATATACCTATATACCTAGCATCGAACAATTAAATGTCCGTAATTCTCCCACGCGTTAAACCAGCTAGATTGCGCGTGATAATATGTACTATAGACTGCAGCCAGAGAGGGAAAGAGAGAGAGGAAGGGCACTCATTCCCTCTTAATCACCCTTAGGAAAAGGGGAAAAAAAATAAAAAATAAAAAATAAAAAATAAAAACAGACCCCCAGCAAAGGTAAATGTAAAATTCTTGCGTGAGAATCGTACAATGCCTATATATAATAACAAAATTTGAATTTTTGGCGGTTATACCTTTATATATGAATTTCAAACATAGATATATAATATATAGCTACTCATCAACCGCCACATCGTTATTTTATATTATGTACCTACTATCACACCCTCGTTCAATGAAATTGTACAAGGTATCGTATAGTATAGAATATGGGGGTCCTTGGACAAACCACGTGACTTTTATAATAGAACGATGATTGGCTTTCAGTTTGAATTTCAAATTCGTTAGAAAAGTAATAAGGGTAAGTGTGTGTTTAATAACAGGTGGTAAAAACATTCACCGTTCATTGGTTGTAATAACGCGATATGTCTATTAATGTGTCCGTGTCTGTTAGCTTGATATATTGGAATCACTCTTATATTTAGATAAAATTTTTCTGCAAAAAAAAAAAAAAAAAACGGGGGGAACAAAAAACCGTTAGAATAATATACCTAGCTGGGTACAGATATACTGTTCTATATTATCGTTTTAATTATGCTTATCGCATGAGTAGAGGAATTAATACTACGATCTGATCATTTTTCACATATACACAGAAAGAAAGGTTGACTTGATTCAAGATAATTTTGCGGTCCAAAAATGAAGACCGAAATTTTCTCGGATCAAATAAAAATTTTTCTCGAACCAAGAAAATTTGAAAAAATTTTCTTGGCTCGAACAAAATTTTTGATTTGATCCGAGAAAATTACGGTCTTCATTTTTGGACTGAAAAATTATTTTGAATCAATATTCAAATTATATATAAAATTATATATAAAATTCTATATTATATGTATATATGTAATTATGTATATATCTACTATATGTATAGGTAGATATAATTACACCTGATTATTATTCTCATTTACCCCTGTACGTTAGTACGTTACTCTCGCGAGACAGAACGGCGTCGGTGATCGTTTGGAGTTGGGTGTTAGGCGCCGACGAGCGTCGCGACGCCGCGGTTTAATAACAACTAGCGTGACTCGAAAGCTTCAAGACAACGAGGGGTGACTCTTAAATCCACCCTACAAGGTAGGTAGGTAGGTAGGTAGGTACCATGAAAGTTATTATCTATTACTACTACAAAGGTACATTTGTTATGTTAAACATACATATATATATATATATATATGCGTATGAGTTTCTTGATTAAATTGTCCGCTCATATATAAATACGAAGTACCTACTTGTTTAAAAAGAAAAAAAAAAAAAAAAAAAAAAAAAACTCCATCTGTTTTAGTTTCGCGTCTAATTTATTATATATCGCGTCACTAATGCTATAAGGTCGTAAACGCGAAAAAATTATTTTTTTTGCGGATATGCCCAAATGATATTATATTGCATGAAAAAGATTTTGCCACCAAAAACACGAAATTTTTTTTTTTTTTTTTTTTTCGGCGCTTACGACCTTATGGCATTAGTGACGCGATATACTATAGTCGGTGAAATTCGATGATTAAGAAAAGTGAAAAATGATTAAAAATAAATGAATGAAACATTTTGCGTATGGTATATAATATATTTATATATATATACATTTTACATATATATATATATATGTATAACGACGCGTAAATCGTTGAAGTTGGCGCCGTGATCCGTACGTACGGTCGCGGCGTCGTCGGCGACTGTCTACGGCTCAGGCGTCGCGACGCTCCTCGTTCGTTCGCGTGACGCACTATTTAGGAAAGACCAGTAGGTTATACGAGATGAGAGTGAGTGTATTTGTCCTATTTTATTCGTAATCCGTACTGCAGCAGTTCATGTCGTCATGAGTCAAATTTACAACTTATTTAGTATTTTCGCCGCCGCGCCGCGAAGAGAGCGGGAAATAAAGTTTATACTAGCTACTATAGAGATTCAAATTTACAATAATTGTGTTATAAAACCAAAGAACCAATTTTTTTTTTAATTTTTTTTCTTTTTATTTTCGGTTCGCGATTTCTATAAATCGCAAGACAAACCACCATGACGTAACGAAAAAATTTTGCAAATCTATAAAAACAACAGAAAAAAAAAGACAAAATCGTTCTAAAATGAAACGTCAATCATTTTGTTTTTTTTTTTTTTCTATTTTACCTATTTTACACCCCTATATATAGGTAAGCATGAATTTGTATGACGGGGGTTGATAATATATATCCCGTCACTAATGCCATAAGGTCGTACGCGCCAAAAAATTATATTTTTTGCGGATATGCCCAAACGATGTTATATGGCACGAAAAAGATTTTGCCACCAAAAACACGAAAATTTTTTTTTTTTTTTTTTGGCACTTACGACCTTATGGCATTAGTGACGCGATATATATTTTCTATGATATAGTATGGTATATATGATATATATATAGAGAGAGAGAGAGACAAGCAATCGACACGCGACGCGGTTTGAATCAACGATGCAGGATTCCCTCGTGCGAACGACTCTAGAACTATTTCAAAACCAGCGTGTGTCATTGCAGCGTACACGCAATATTTACAATTAGACTAGTGCGTGAGCCTGCGAAAGAGTATATAATATAGAAGTATATACGCGAGTAGGTACTGCAAGCCTGCGGTATAGAGACATAGGTATATAGGTATAGGTGTAGGGGTATAGCCCTAGCGACTAGTCTGCGCTGTACAGTATAGCCGAGCCCCCTGGACGGCGCGACGATGCGTGAGTCAGCCCGACGCCGTCGAGACTTTAGACGCCGACGCCGCCGACGCTGACACCGACGCCTGCACCCACCCCCGAGGCCGAAACCTTTGACTATCATGCTATCCTGATTTTCTGACCATGCATATAGTCATCGGCTAATTTATACATATTGCCTCATTTATAGTACCTATACGCGCTAAGAAACGCGAAAATGATTCACAATCACATTTGTTATGGGGGCGCGGCGGGGGGATTTGGTTAGAGGAAATTAAGTGATTCTCGCGTTCGGGTAAAATATATATATACGCGGTCGCGCAACAGGCTGAATATTTTTACGCGATTTGATATGAAAAGAAGAAAAAAAAAACTGTACCAATAGAGATTCGAAAAATAATAATTAATTGAATTTATTTACATTAATTTTATCGTCGTTTATTAATTATTTTATTAAATTGTATAAGTATATCGATAAACGAGATATAAGACAGCGGTAGTAATTAAAAACCTGACTAGATCAGTAATTAAGAATATAAATAATTAGAGTGATGTAAAAATCATGCGAATTTGCAGTTAGGTGAATCATAGGTATAGAACGTTCGTGTATAATATGCGCGTGTTATATGTGAATAATAATAATTGTGTATAATATAGATATGGAATTGCAAAATATAGACATAAAATCGAGTAGTAGAAAGCTCACGCCCTGTATACGATTACGTTGAAAAAGTAAAAAAAAAAAAATTAAAAAGAAAAAAAAAAAGTTAGAAACGCGTGCTAAGGCACCCCTCGATTGCCGGAACAATTATATACGCAGTGGCGCATGCCTCGTCATACGAGTATGCGATAAGTCGAGATAAATGTATGTGTATGTATGTATGTATGTAATATGTATGTCGCGTCACTAATGCCATAAGGTCGTAAGCGCCAAATAAAAAATTTCGTGTTTTTGGTGTCAAAATCTTTTTCGTGCCATATAACATCGTTTGGGCATATCCGCAAAAAATATAATTTTTTGGCGCTTACGACCTTATGGCATTAGTGACGCAATATGTATACAATACCCGTTGTCAATCAGATAACAAAATAAAAAGCAGTAGCGATTATAGACTATACGGAATTATTATAGTAGAAGAAAAAAAAAATAAATATACTATTTATATTTCTCTATTTCAGTTTAGAAAATTCAATAGTGTTAATTTTTTTTTTTTTTTTTTAATTTTTTTTCTGCTACGAATTACAGCTGTAATCATTTTAATATTTTAGATCTTTTTGAAAATATTGTTTCTTAGTTCGTATAATGCTCATTCGTATATATCGACTAATAGTGCCTATATATATATGTAATAAATGAAAGGGGTGATGGTGAGATTTCTACTTGTAAAACAAATTGAAATGTAAATTTTAATCCGAGAAAATTGGCAGGGTACTTTAGTGATTCATTCATTTGCACCCCCTGATGTTCAGCCAGAAGATTAGCCAGTTATATGCCATGCTCTAGCCATATCTTCGATGTAACTAGTATAGTAACACAACGACGTTACATAATATGCGTATATACAGCTATATACGTATACTTATATACGTGCGTAACGTCAGGATTTACTACGTACTGTATTTTAAACGGGCAATTTCACGAGTACTTGGCTACTGTAGAGTGCGTAGTGTGGTACACAGATTCTTTCATCCCTTGCAGATAGAAATATAAAGAGAGAAAGATAAAGAGTGAGATAGCGCTGGCTAACTACCCTTAGAAATATATACTGGTGACAGAAGGGATCGTTGTGCCCTAAACACATCCCAAACGCTTCAACAGGTCCATGAATTTCATTTCATTTCATTTCATTTCATCTCATTTCATTTCATTTTATTCCGTTTCATTTACCATTACGTTCAATTGCTTATTCTAGATCTTTTATGGGAAAAAATTATAGCTGCGATTTAAAGGGTTGAAAGAGTTTTGTCCTTTTCTTTTTCTTGTTTTTTTTTTTTTTTTTATATATATATTCGATGATGACCGTTACAAGGCAGTGATAATTAATTTATATATGTATATAAAAAATTAATCGAATAGCTGTAAAGTTTTTGAAATTAATTATTACCTATACTATATATAAAGTTCTCTAAGTAAATCTCTTTCGAGTAAATAAATCTAAATTGAGAGCAAATTGCCGTATAAATAAATGGGGGCATCGCAGCATCGCATCGTGCGATATAAATTTGCATCGAAAGTGGCACTTACTGGTTTTCCTTCGGGGTTGTCCTATAACCACCCATGAAATGGGCACAGATTGTAAACGCGAGATTCACTACAACAAAATTTCATATTAAATTCTCTTAATATTCATTGCTTCGCTTCTGTCAATTTTTTTGACTGCATAAATTTTTCTTATTTACTATAATTATTTCCCCATATACATAAATATAATATATAAAAATATACCTAAACGTATATATATATATGTAAGAGATGAAATATCGAATCTAAAATTTCTTAATTGAAAAAGACGCAAAAAAAAAAAAAGAACTAACTACGTCGAATATAATATAAAAATAAATATCAACCTTTATAGGTACCTATCTGGGGTATACGTACGTACGTATACATGTACATACATACCTACATACGTACGTCTATTCGATCGTTCGATATACTATTTAAGCTTATTTATTTTTACCTGGGGGGCAATAGAATATTGCTTATTTTTTTATTGACAGCGCGATTCGCAATGTGAAGTTATTATGTCATCGTGTAAGTAGGTAGGTAGGTAGGTAGGTAGGTAATACACGAAATGTCATCTAGCAGTCCTTGTCGCTTAGTCAATGAATAATAAACGACAGATCAATCAGTACATAGACAAATCGGAAAAAAAAAAAAAAAAAAAAAAAAAAATACAAGAAAAAATATAGAAAAATGAAGACAATGAGTATACTATAATATACGTATGGTGTATATGTATGTAGGTATGTATATTGTATATAATAATGTCAAAAACAAATTCTGACCCAATTATAAAATAATAATAATAATTACACACATACCTACACATCGTTGAAATATTATACTATGTATTATATATACCTACTACTTGAATATAATAGTAATTTCAGGTATTTAGGGTGTAGTATAGTTCAAAATATGAAAGATAATTAATGAAATCTTACGGCTGCATACGCGTGTGATATAAATCATAGTAGAGTCCAACTTTGAGGGTACCATATGGCCTATGTGCAGATGTATAAGTCCATGCACAATACCCATATATATAGTGTATATATGGATGTGCGGGTATATGAACCCTGAACTAGATCCATGTGTGGGATCACCTCAAAGGACTGTGCCACCATAGAAAACGCGTGTCCATGGTGACTGTATAGGGTATTTAGGGTGTGCGGGTTCCCCTTTCTATAAGAAGAGTACTAATCCCTATATTTTTGTATATAATATTGATAATTATTGTCGATATTGAATAGTTGAAAAAATTTCTAAATAAAAGATTTATATACAAAAATTTGATTTTTATATACGAATTCTTAATGAAATTTGTTTCCTATGTAAATAAAAAAAAAACAAAAAACCAAAGACACTATATACGTAATAATAAAACGTATAACACGCAAGCATGTTACATATAGGTATAGGTATAGGTACGTACATACCTAGGTACGTACGTACGTACTACCCTAACCATGAAGAGCCACCCTTATTTCCCCCCCCTCAAGAGTTCCCCTAGAGTGTGGAATAGCTCGTGCCTGTACGATCACCTGCCCTTGGCCAACTACACCCTAGCTTCAGCTATGGCTATGGGCACAGTATGAAGAACTAGGGGAAACTTTAGCCAGGTGATGACTCACCCTAAAGGTACCTACCTACCTACCTATATATACCGAGCTTGCAGTGTGTTACGTAATTTTAATAATACGCACGCGTCTCGGGGTTTATCTATATATATGTATATAAATGGGGATCTATATATATATATATATATATATATAATGTGTGTGTAGATGTGCACGCATGCTGAAATATGTATTGTGTTAGTTGAGGCACCTAGAATTCGAAGGGGATATACTATATATGTGTATATGTATATATATATGGTACGGGGCGACGCGGGCTGGTAGACAGACAGGATATGCCGACCAGCAAGGATGTGATTTATACGATACCGGAACCCCGGTAAAAGCAAAAAGGGGAGATCCGTCGACTAATGTCGAGAGGCTAAAGACAGACAGACAGATAGATAGACAGCCGGCAATGCGAACCTCTTACTACCTGAAACTCTGTATATAATATAAAAATGATACGAAAATCACAAAAATATAAAAAAAAGATCCTCGTTGATTTCAATTATTTTCTCACTTACCTATAATATATCGAATGAAAGAAGAATATTTATACGCGGATAATTTATAGAAGATTATAGAATCCGCGAAAAATATTTATTTTACAGTTTTCTTATTATTTTTTTATTTTTTTTTTTTTAAAGAGAGAGTTTACCACTTCTACGGAAACGCGATTTCCGGTTGGTGTAGGTATATATTGTACGCGTAGGTATCTACAGGTAGAAAGATAATACGTGAGAATCGATATCTTGTATATTTGTTGGCTTCTTATTTGGTACTCGATCGGTTCTCATCCGTTCATTTCCTTTTTTTTTTTTTTTTTTTTAAATTTCATTGCCTTTTGTGGGAAATCGGTCATCGCTTTGACAAAAATTAATTGAAATACGAGTTTCGTACTCACCGAAGATCAGAAAGTCAATTTTTTTTAGACTGATGGACAAAGGCGTGAGTATATTGTACCTACGCTGGTCGAATAAAAGGTGAATGAACATAAGAAGGAAAAGGAATATGTATAGAAAGAGACAATGTTTTCTTACCATGAAACCCCCAGGTTCTTAGTCATGGGGCAAGTTGAGTAAGACCTGTCAAATAAGGTCGTGTAACACCTTATACGATCAGGAAACGACCCCAACTGTTAAGGGGTGGGGGGGTGGTTCTTCCCCTAATGCCTGCAGGTAAAGTAATCTTTCTTTCATTGAAGACAAGGCACGTCCTTGGCTGCGGGAATCCCCTTCCTTCTTAGGTATATATACTTTTTCTTTCCTTTTTCTTCTCCCTATAAGTATAACAAATAAACTTACGTTTACTACTAGGCGCAGGATGTGTATATATGTATAGATGAAACGAGGGAAGGTGCCTCTCTTGTAAAGGAGCACCAGCTAACCGACTCGGCCACCCCTCGAGGATTGCAGACCCTAAAACTTGAATGAAAGACGTAGTAGTAAGGAAGGAAGGGGGAAAAAAAAGGAATAAGGAAGGAGGAAGAAGGAAGAAGGAAGAAGGAAGGAGGAGACCTTAGATGGCTGGTTTGGCACTGTATACGAAGACTGGCGCTAACTATTCACGCACGACAACGACGACGACGACGACGACCCCCTGGCTGGCAACTTCTCTACCGTATGAATGAATGAACGATAGGATGAATGAGAAGACGTAACGTGACCTAGCTACCGAAGCCTTAGTTATTCCCCCGCGTGCGTATCACCATTCGGGGGTTGGTTAAACGAAAGTCGAGCTTTTACCAAAACTATCAATGAAACTTTCGAGTCCTTTAACCGAATTTTTTTTTTTTTTTTTTTTTCTTCGGTTTTCAACTAAATAAGGAAAATGAGTATACGAATGAAAATATATTCAACATCTGCTCCTCATGCGAATGCTATTTTCATATTTCAAACCTGAGGAATATTGTTGATCCATGCATACGATATTTTGCAACAGCTGAATTATGAAAAGGGACTGTGAAAAGGGTGAAAATCAAAGCCTTTCATCCGCACGATTCCTGAATTTTGGGGAAAAGATGTAAACTTATTTTCGAAGGTATGAATCGCACGGGTTATTTACTTCTCTGACATATGATCATATGCAGCTGAATTTTGAGAAAAGGACTAACTCTGCAGCTGATCAATATTCAAACATCATAACACGATATCAAATGAATTCTATACCTTTTATAGAAATTTCAGATCTTCGTTTTTGCATATTTTTAATAAAAATTCTGAATCCTTGTCTCCTTTTTGTTCCTTCCTCATCAAAAAAATTTACCCACTTATTCATATGAGGTAAAAATTATAGATAAAATAAATAAAGCGAAGGAATTATCAAAGAGTCAAAAAATAAACTGACGAGCTTGTGCCTACTAGCAGCTATGCAGAGTGCATGCAGAGGCGTCGTTTATTCGTATGTGTAAGTGAAGCTGCACTCTGCACTGCCACGCGCCAGCAAACAATAGCTGAAATCAGGCATTCGGGCATTGAGGTATTGTGAACCCGAAAGCTGTGACATCGAGTTCAGAGGCAGCTGCGACCGTCTCCCCTAACTTACCACCTACCCACCCCTTACCATCACCATGGGGTTCTGGTTTGCAGCGCGTGCTACACAATCTGAACCTGCCCCCTATATACCTATATACCTTCGCCCTTTTTTTTTTTCTTTTACTTTTTCTTTTTTTTTTTTTTTTTTTTTTTCCTTCGCCCTTTTTACCCCCTCTAATAATTCACGGTGTGTTGCGAATCGTAGGTAGGTACTACCTACCGATATGGGGGTATAGGTATAATACCTACCTACGTGTACAGCGCATATATTATGTGATAACATACAAACTACAAAGTACATAGTTCACGAGGAAGAAGATTATAGTTGAAATTTTTCAAGAAAAAAAGATAAATAATTATTCGGAAAATTTAATTTAATGAAGGGAGACAAGGGTGAAATAAATTATTTAATTTTTGGTATATAAAATAAAAATGAATATACTATTTATTGTAATAGATCGATCTTTGTATAAATTAGAAGAATAATTATTTTTATATCCTGCAATTATTGTATATGAAGTTTTTTTCTTATTTTTTTTTTTTTTTTTTTTCAACAGAAGGGATTTTGCTGTTGCATGTAACTAACAGATGATAAGATTCGGCTCTATACGATTCGTCAGAATCCAATCATTTCATTTAATTATTACCTCTGTCCTTGTTTTTTTTAAGTTTTTTAATTTTTTTTCTTTCTTTCTTTATTGTGTTTTCATTAATTTGGATCCCATATGCTAGTGTTTACATGAACACACGCAACCATGTTGGCATAATGCTCGAGTATTAATTAATTAGAGGAGTCAGCAATTGATATGCAGATAAATATATCGCTACGTTTCATCGTCGTTTAGCATCTAACTATATATATATACCTATACGTATATATATATCTACGTACATGTATATACCTACATATATATATATATACAAAAGTCACGTCGCGTGCCTTACGTCACGCCTAAAATTTCACGCCGTACGTATTGTAGTACATAAATATATACGTCAGTCAAGCCATCCTGCAGCAGGACACGCGGTTATATGTAGATAATACCTATATGTATATATGAATCGAAATTTATTCCTGATCTTTTCTCTATAACTTTATTTATTCAATAGTATAGTAATTCGTTAAAAAATTATAAATAATATATAAATTTACTTGACTGCAAATTTTATATATATATATATTCAAATACCTATATGTGAGCAATTTCCCGATCATTCGGATCAAATTGCACAAAGTTTAAACGATAATATAGTAGAACCGAAAATTTTATAAAATTATAAAATGGGAAGAAAAAAAAAATTGGTAAAAATTAATATACAGATGTTAGATCTGCAGGCTATCGTGAGCAACGAATGAAACCTATTAACAGACATAATTTTTGTTAAAACTGCTAAACCCAAGCTAAAACCGCAACTAGCCGGATAATGTAAGGACCAAATGCTCGTTATAACACGCGATTTTATCCCTATAGCTTCAGATACCTATATATATATGTTACTATTTAATTGACGAATTATTTCGGAGGATAAAAAAATATGGAAGTCATAATATTTTAGAATTTCCTGTATGAAAGAAGCAGAATTTTTTTTTTTTTTTTTTTCTTTCAAGCAGTGACCGAATGCGATGTATTACTCAGATTATCCAAAAGTGTTGGCCAGTAGGTATATATACGATAATAAACCGTATTATAAATTATACAGTATAAAATAATTAGTAATACAACATTGCGACGGTCTCGCCTGGTGAGCTAGTCGTTAGTTCCGGTATTTTAATGCCAAAACTAAAGGTATAGGTAGTAAATTAAAAAAAAAAAAAAAAAAAAAAAACATCAAATAAATTCTACTACCAAGTATACACATACATACATACCTATACGTATATAGTAGTTAAATTAGTTGGACTTTAGAAGAAGGGAGTCTGCTGACCGCGTTAATTAAAATTCTAATTACCACAGGAGTTCTTTCAATTTTTTTTTTTTTTTTTTTTTTTTAATTTTTTCCTCCTTTTTTCGTTTTTTGAAGCCGCATCTTTACTAACGTATTATACATATATATATTGTATATGCTGCACTTTTAGGGTGTTTGAATAATCGCTCTGTCAGACCTATGTACCCGTCTGCGGGTATATGAACTATCAACTATATACGTATGTATAGTATATAATATATGTATGTATGCATATGTACCAACATAATTTACAGTTTACGGTACCGAGCACGTGCCCGGAAAAAAAAAAAAAAAAATGTCAGTTTTTATGGTTTCTGGACTGACGCGCGCGCCTTGACATCTGCAGTTTTTACCTATATACGACGTGCTGACCTGTGTATAGGTATCTGACGAAAAACAATTTTTATTACAGTGATTAAGATTAATCTTGTTTGAGGAAAAAAAAGAAATAGCAAAGAAAAAAAAGGGTTGAAAGAAGAAAAAAAAATCTCACGATTATGTCAACGTCGTGATTATCCTATATGAAATTCTTTGAGTCCCAAGGCCAGGAGGCATAACGCACACCTTGCACTTCCTTTCGACGTTCAACCCCTGAATCTTGATCGCACGTGCCTTTTGAAGCCGACTTTAAAGCCTTCGAGTTCACCGGCTCTCCCCGGGTCTCCCTTTTAGAATTGAAGAAGGTGTCTCCACAGTAAGAATATCTATACATCAAAGCAAAAGTCGAGAGAATACCTATACGCTTTTACAAGTTTTATAGATACATACCTATTCTCTTTCTTTCATTATCCTGCAACGTTATGTATGTACCTATTATATGTCTGTACTATACTTATATACACCCTGTAGGAAATGACCACACAGAAATAAAGGTTCATTTGATTCAAGACAATTTTGCGTTCCAAAAATGAAGACCGAAATTTTCTCGGATCAAATCAAAAATTTTCCTCGAACCAAGAAAATTTGGAAAAATTTGGAAAAATTTTCTTGGTTCGTGAAAAATTTTGATTTGATCCGAGAAAATTTCGGTCTTCATTTTTGGACCGCAAGAAATTTTTCAAATTTTCTTGGTTCGAGAAAAATTTTGATTTGATCCGAGAAAATTTCGGTCTTCATTTTTGGACCGCAAAATTTTCCAAATTTTCTTGGTTCGAGAAAATTTCGGTCTTCATTTTTGGACCGCAAAATTATCTTTAATCAAGAATAATTTTCTTGGCTCAAGTTGACCTTTTTTTCTGTGTAGAAATAAGTATTTGGTATGTAGGTAGGTATAGGTATAGAAAAACCAGAACTACACCAAGCTTACCCCCCAAGTAGGTAATTACGTTTCGCACCTTGCACATATACCTATAGCTCGAAGGCATAAGTCTGTGCAACACATGTTTCTTATATATATAAACCTATGTGACGTAATTAACTAACAGTGACGTAATATTATATTGCCTGCAGGGTATAGCCCTTGAGAGATCAGCTGCTCTATTTTCTCGCAAAGTGTCTCGAAGATTATAGGTGTATTAAATAGTGACGAGGTTTTCTCAGTCATATATATATATATATATATATATATATATATATATATATATAATAATGATGAATGAACTCAAGATTGAATATAGAATATAGAAAGATAAAGACTAGTATAAGAATTGATTTAATATATCAATTATCATCGAGTTTTTGATATCCTTTCGATAATTTTGTCATACACTTAAATCTTGAATAATTATTATTAATTATTCATATCGATCAGAGATTGGAAATAATGATAATAATAATAATAATAATAATAATTGTTATTTTAATGATAATAATAATAATGGTAGTGCCGGTGCAAGAATTACAGGGCTTTGCACCCCACCAGTTCGCGGTGGCATGCCACCTTAGTTATTGCATTGTATTTCGTGCAGCTGTCTATCGAAAGAACACAACAGAACAGAACGAAACGTAGAACCGAACCGAACTGAACCCTGCACAACAACCCCGAAAGTCTGTGAAGGGTACATACGTGTGGGTTTTTAACCTTATAGATATATATATATATATATATATGGGTATGGGTATAAAGTATGCTGCAGCTAGTACGACGCTACGCGATGCGACGCGACGACCCCCATGCGTGGCCCCCATGTAGAGCCACGTCACATCACCACCTGGCCAGGCTTCCACGCGCTTGGAGATCCACGTTGAACATGAGTGAACACCGGGCCCAGACCAGGTAAAACCGGGATCAGATCATTCTGAGGACGCGTGCGCGATATATAAGAGGGTTTCTCTATCCTCTATGGGTATATGTATATGTATATGCGCCCGACTACTTCACCCTATTTTTTTTTTTTTTTTCTCCTGATGGGGTGCAGGATGGGCGATAGGCAATTGCAGATAACCGATAATAACGTCATACCTGTATTACATATGTATATATATATATATATATATGTTGGTAGGTATTCTATAAATTATATAAGTCTTTTTTCTCTCTATATACTTCGATCATGCATATGCATAGAAATATAGAAAGATTAACATATCTGATAAATCTGAATTTCCAAAGTACGAAATTTGATCTTAGATACTTCGAGTCCTGATTTTTTTTAAACACTTGTCATAATTTGATTAGAAAATCGAATTCTGAATAGGAAAACGCCTAATTTACACGATAATAATAAATCAGAGACAGTTTTTCCTTCAAATCGCAGATATACTGAATATAATTTTTGATCCTGCCCTCTTTTCTTTCTTTTTTTCTATTTTCTTTCTTAAATATATTTTATACTAGTATTTACTGAGTAATTCAACCTGTGCCGTATAGCGAGGTGTAAATCGACTATAATATATATATTTATTTGATAAGCGGTGTAAATATGTGTTTGTATATGAGTAGATAGTATATAGAGTCTATAGAAAATATTGTAAAAATTGTTTTATCTCAGATTTTTTTTCTTATCGTTTTATCTACTCTTTTTATTTCATTCGTCTATTATTTATTATTTACTTTATTTAAATAAACAATACTTATATATTGTATATATATAATATACACATATATAGTGTATATATGTACATATTTTGTTTATTTAGACGCACGCGACGCGGTATATATAATCCCCGATAAAACTTATCGTATATATACCAAGCTCACATAATATGACACCCTATCGCATTATGTATTGTTGAATTTGATAACATTGTATCATATAGGTATACATATACATTATCATATAACCATGCACGCGGTATCAAAGATTTACTTGAATAAGTGGTGCAGTGCAGCACACGACTCTGTTTGAAAGATTTGATAATTATATATTTGAGAAATAAAGGGCTACTATATAAATACATACCAAAAAATATGTACAATTATATCTATATATCTCCCTTATTCAAACATGAAAAAAAAAAAAACCCTACCCTTAGACTCAGAGATTTATAAATCAATCGAAAATGTTTCGATTCGATGAAACGATATAATTTCACGAAACACTCAGAAAAAGGTCTTGTTGACACAACCAAAATTTGGTTATTATATGTACAATCACATTTTTTGTTCAGTCAATCAAAAATTTCGTTCGGATAACCAAAATTTTGTTGGTACAACCAGAATTTTGGCTATTCCAACAAAATTTTTTGGTTGACTGAACAAAAAATGTGATTGTGCATATAATAACGCAAATTTTGGTTGTGTCAACAAGACCTTTTTCTCAGTGTATGTTTGTCTAGATTTTTATAAAATCCTTTAGATCGCAAGTCTTCGTAATCCTATATATAAAATGAAGAAAATTTGACGAAAATTTGTTATAGTCAGTGTTTCAATTTGTATGGGGTTTTTTTTCTTTTTTTTTTTTTTTTTCTTTTTTTATACACAATAAGCTTTACCAGCTCGACGACTATAGTGGAATCAATGGATATATATGAAGTTTTCAAGTACAGCGCGTGTATTGCGTATTAGGTATGTATTATGCAGTTGAATAACGGGGGCGGAACTATTGCTATACCGCGACGTAGACGAGAACGTGGTGCACGGGTAGTTTCTAGTAGCATAGCGGGGGTCTCCACTTAGGCATCTGTCCACCAGCATCCCTTGGTAAATAGTACGGTATATAAGAGAAACGTACGGGTGCAGTAGGAACACTAGACATTTATGGGGTCCCGTCGACCACATGCCAACTACTACTACTACTACTACTACTACTACCGCGATATTATATAGAATAGAGAACTGACTAGGCGAGATCTTAATCAACAAACTTTTTTTAGTCTTAAGTTTAGTTTCAGGGTGGGCCTTGAAAGAGAGGCTTTGAAAGTATAGAAAAAGAAAAAGAAAAAGAAAAAGTGATAATGATTCGATAAAAAAGAGAAAGAGAAAGAAAAATTTTTGCAAAATTAAATGACCACATGCACTTATATTTTTGTATTTATACTTGAAAAAAAAAAAAAAAAAAAAAACCTGAAAGCGTTGAAATCAGTATGTTTCACCTTGTTCTTGGGGTATGTAGTAGTATGTACATACCTAGTATACCTCTATACCCGCGTTCAAGTAAAGATATAAATCTAGCTATTGTATAAGCGACGGCGAATGCCTTTTACAAGAACAAGTCGCTTGAAATTATTAATTATTCTTCTTATCGTATGACGGCGGTAACTTCGTGCTAGTAATTGTTGAAAACTAGGTAAAATTAGGTCGTGTGTCAACTATATACAGTTCAATAACTACTATACCTACCTTCACCTCGATATTGCACTTTGTCCTTCATTATATTACTTGTATATTATCGCGTCACTAATGCAATAAGGTCATAAGCGCCAAAAAATTATTTTTTCTGCGGATATGCCCAAACGATGTTATATGACATGAAAAAGATTTTGCCACCAAAAAAAAAACGTTTTTTTTTTTGCGCTTACGACCTTATGTCATTAGTGACGCAATGCCATGAGGTCGTAAGCGCGAAAAAAAAATTTTTTTTTCGGATATGCCTCTAACGTTGTTATATGACATGAAAAAGATTTTGCCACCAAAAAAAAAAAAACGAAATTTTTTTTTTTTTTTTTTGCGCTTATGATCTTATGTCATTAATGACGCGATATATAGTACTATATACTATATTTATCAAAGTTTGAGAAATTTTTAAAACGGACTTGAGAACAGTGGAAATAATAGGGGTAGTAGGCACATCTTCACTTTATACCTACATTAAAAAATGTACCTATATATACAGAAATGACAGTATAATGTATCCCGCTGGTTTTATTCGTATGGTATAGTTATATCAAATTTTGAATAAGAAGTACGTATATAGGGGCATTGGAGTCTAATATGTGAGGCTTTAACCGCATTATTGTTAAAATTTCAAGTTTAGTTGTTACTCTTTTCTTTTTTTCTTTTTTTTTTTTTTTTTTTTGGTTCATATGACTTACGAGTGCCCATATGTGTGTCGATATTTATACCCACCATATATAGCGTATATAATACTCAATAATAAAGCTACTCGTATATTTCGAGTTCAGGTATGTTTCGAATACGGGTTCTTATCCCGTCTGTTATATTAATATACACATATATAGCTTATATACATCTTATATAATATACACACATATGTACAAATTATATTATTATTCTAAACAAAATTTTGAAGAGCCACGTTGGGGTATGCGCGAGCGCGTATTATATAACATAACTATAGGAACGTTAAATCTACGGGCTAATTGTATTCCCCGCTTTTCAAAGCGTCAAGATTATTGCTATTCGTATAGGTTTATAGGTATAACTCACAGACTTGGAACGATTAGTTATATTAGACCTTATGTGAAGAGAAATATAAACCCTGTATATATAGGTACCATATATAGGTACACATATGGGGGCTATTAATTTATATAATAGAGAAACGAAGATGCATATAACATACCTAATATACGAGTTCTTTACTTTACCATCTTAATTTTTTTGAGTGAAAATCGTACAACTCCGAAAAACAAAGAGTGAATTTTTTCACTCCAAAAAATTTAGAGAGTATCTATGCGCCAATTTTTGTACTTTTCTTTATTATTATTCCAATGAGTTGTTTTTCTTTATAGTTTGAAATTAGTTTAATTTACCAAACTAGGAATCGAAAATACAGTATGATATTGAATATTATTCAAAAGTCTAGTATCGAGTCGAATTATAAAGTTGCGAAGAATGTTTCAATATGCCTTAATTACTCCCTTAACGAGAAGTGCCGGGCGATGGAGTATATAAGGGGGCTAAACGATGTTATTAAGCGAACTCTGAAGGGATAAATGAATATTAAAAAAATTTCTTTTTTTTTTTTGGTTTACAGGAGGTTCAAAATTTCAACGTTATATATTCATCAGGATAATATAAATAGCATGTATAAATGTACATATAGTATTATTATTATTATTATGTATTAAATTTTACAACTCTATAAGTTTTATAACGTTTCATAGAATTTTATAGTAGGTATATACTCTAGAAATTGTGTACCTTGAGAGACAAGAAATATTCAGAAATAATGAGGATCATTTAGTATCCCGAGTGGCAATTTTGAAATTCTTTTCCGTGGCTGAAAACTTTTAATCAAAGTTTATTAAAATTTGCAAAGAACGAAGCAGTTTTTACGTAGTATAGGTAGTTACACACATATAGTATACACACAGCATCGAAATATTATATATCGCAGATTTAATTTTACTATAATTATGAAAATTCTGAATAAAAAAAAAAAAAAAAAAAAAAAAAAAACAAACAGGTATTAGGGAATTCTGAATTTTTTTTTAAATGAAAAAGAGAAAAAAAATTTTTTTTTTTTTTTTTTGTTAGTTGCCATGCCAACGATTAATAAACTCGTAAATAGTTCGTGGCGCGTTACATCATATATATATGCGGCTGTGTGCAGGTACTATATGAGGGCGATCGTAATGACAACCACTTAACACGGTCTCATCGTGCATATGGCGTTTTTCATGGAATGAAGCTCCGAAAAATCAACCATGCGTTACGTTTAAACAGGTGAAACTCTTTTAACAGGTTTCCCGATCGCACCCCTACCGCTAATTTCGAATCTAATCCAAAGAAATTTAAGTATAGGTATATTATAAGCCTACACCTTAGGGCTTAATCTACCAGTGTATAAAGCAACGAAAACGTGTGTTAATCGCCCATCTTAAGACACCCTCTTATAGCTCTTTACCTCCCTCGTTCAGCAATCAATTAATTCACTATCCGGTCGTCTGTGCAGCAGTTTATAAGAAGCCGCAATGATGCTTTACGCGTCTGTAAGGCTTCGAAAAAAAAAGTAAAAAAAAATGAAAAATATTCTTTCGTTATTCAAAGAAGAAGAATTTTTACGAATGTACATTTTTTTCGTGTCTGTTTCAATATTATTTCTTTCAGCCAAAAATCTCGACTAATTAGACGATGAATTAGTGAAAAAATTAAAGAACAAAAACAAGTATATGTTTATCGTAAATGATTAGATTTCTGTTGTGAAAAAAAAGAAAGAAGAAAAACGTATTTCCGTATCCACTTGATCATTGTCAATGAATTTATATACGTGCCTACGGATCACGTAGGTGTCGATTACCTTCTGTGCTTCTGACACATACGTATATGACAAGTACTTTAATTACACCGCATGTATATATGGTAGATATATTATATATTATATATATACTTCGAGTACGTGGGTGTACATAATATAATATATACATATATCTATGTTAACAGGAAGGAAGCTTCGTGGTTGTCCTTCCGGGCAGCTGCCTTTGGTGACCTGGATGCCCCTGGATATATCGAAGGACCTATCGCAATACTTATTATATATATATATATATATTATATACCTATATACCTACTGTGGGGGTACAGCGGTAAAGTAATCTACTCTAATATTATAGGACACCATACAAGTGCCATTACGCTGTAGAATCCGAAAGGCTTCGTTTAATACCCCATATCTAATAATTACTATCTCTCTGACACTTTCCATACTGTGCGAACTAAATAATGACAGTGCGTATAAACTATAAACTATAATTTGTAAAATAAAAGAAATTTCCCTTCATATGTGTGCAGCAATATAGGTATTTATTACCTACACAGAAAGAAAGGTTGACTTGATTCAAGATAATTTTTCGGTCCAAAAAAAATGAAGACCGAAATTTTCTCGGATCAAATCAAAATTTTTCTCGAACCAAGAAAATTTGGAAAATTTTCTTGGCTCGAGAAAAATTTCTGATTTGATCCGAGAAAATTTCGGTCTTCATTTTTTTTGGACCGCAAAATTATCTTGCTGCATCAAGAATAATTTTCTTGGCTCAAGTTGAACCTTTTTTTTTCTGTGTATATAAGTATTGTCAATAAATATTAAAATTTCAATCAAATCAGATATATATCCTATTTTTTTATCAGGTCGTTCTCGATTAATTTAATATCGATCCAATCTTGTCATTTTTCTTTTTTCTTTTTTTGTTTCCCTTCTTGCTTATAATCTCGAGTTTGATGCTCAAGGATATCGGATCGCTCGGAATGGTGGCCTTTCAAATCACTATACCTATAACACCCCCAGCTACCCTTATAGCTACCTTACGCATGTTCTACGACCCTCATCGAGCTGCTATACTAGCTAGCTATCTGCTATGCAGTACGGGGTGTATAATAATCCTTATTGAATTCATCCGTGCTGGCTGCCATGATGCTGGCACAGTGACAGATGGGATTTTTTTTTTTTTTTTTTTTTTTCTTCTTCAAGCTCTGAAAACGTTTTTAGGGATACACATCGTACGCACCCACCTACCCCGCTCACCACTAGCTTTCTCAATCCCAGCATCCCAATGTATCAGCTAGTATATCGATGCAGGACGAACCTGTGCGAGAGCGAGAAATCATCCCTGATGCGGATATACTTCTCGCTCGCGGTTTAAAGTGGACGAATTCACCTCCATTTAGCTTCTTTCGAAATTTTTTTACGACTATTTTCAGACCCAGTACGAATTTTTGATTAAAAACCTCGAAAAATCAATGCTTTTTTTATCGGAAAAAGTAAGGCTTTCGAGGGGTGGGTAAATATGGACGAAAAAAATTGAAAAAAATTTGACATTTTTTTTTAATTATTTCGAACTACTTTGAGGGGTGGCCCGATCGAAATTCGATTTTACCCTTCTTAAGGACAGGTCTAATATATATATATATATATATATATATATATATATATATATATATATATATATATATATGCGAAATTCTCTATATATCTACAGAACGTGAATACATATAAGCGAGCGATAGTCATACTAGTACAGTATACCTACTGATGGGGTAAGAGACTCTTTCTCCCTTTGTCACTGTCACGCGTCTCGACACCCTGTGCCGCGTGTCATACCGACACCGTGCGACATGACAAAGAGAATGGTATACCGAATAGAGTATATATATATATAGGTACATAGATCTGAGAAGAGAGAATTTATATAGTCACCCGGTCATTTTCATCCCTTATATAGAAAAATTTTAATTCAAGATGGATTATAGTTAAAAAATTATATTATAGTTAAATGATTGAAATTATCCGGAGAATTTTTGAGATTTTTGATCTTTCAGATTTTTCTCAAATTTTCTCAAATTTTTTCTAATTTTTTTTTTTTTTTTTTTTTTTTTGCGAGAGATAATTATTGCAAATCGATGAAGAATACGAGGGGTGCGAGATCGTGTATATCGGGATGCGCGTCATATCCTGCAGACACGTGCCATAAAGGTTCCTTTACTCAAGGGTAACTTAGCCCTACTACCTCTTGTTCTCATCGCGTACCTACCCAACCTAACTCACCTAATTTTACACAAGGTATATAATAGCTATAATGTTTCCTGAAGATCCTTGGTTTCTGATATCCGTCACGCGCCAAAAGACTCGTATTACCCGTATTACCAAATCGCTTACTCATTCACTCACTCGCTCGACCAGCTTGACTATTATATTATACCAGCTATATCGATAAAATTTGGAATTTATGATTTTTCGGTAAAATATATTTCGTATTTTAGTTCTTTTTTTTTTCTTTTTTTCGTAAAGAAACGAAATAATGTATCAATTAACAAATTGACGATAAATATTATAACTGAATTGTTCTTCTTCTTCTTCTTCTTCTTCTTCTTCTTCGATCGAAATTATTTCTATTCTGTAAATTTGTAGATAGTAATTTTCGTACCAAAATCAGGCATTCAATATTGTCGCTAATCACGCGAAGCTGAGCTTCTTAAGATAATTACTTACAAGCAATAACTGCAGTATATAGGATGTAGAATATTATTGTTCTATAGCTGTATATTAAAGGGTTGATTTTACCCAAGGGATCACTTTAACTCGGTGTATATACTAAATCGATTCAATTATACGTATTATCTAATTACAATAAATCGTATAGCTTTAATTAATTTAAAAAATCGATTGATTTACTTATACCTATGTCTCAACGTTTTATTCATACAGCGATTTTACCCTCGTAAATTAAAAACGATAAAAAATTATTTAAAAGAAGAATAAAAACGCCACGACGAGATACACGATATTGAATTTAAGAAAAGGAAAGAAATAACGAGGAAATAGTAGAAACAGCCAGAATAAGGGTTGCGGCGAGGCGCGCGTTCCACTTGATAAATGATTACGAGAAAATTACACGTCTCTGTAACGTACTACGTATAGTACGTTATTCTACAACTTGAAATACCTGGTTGAGCTGTTTCTCATTCGCATATAAATATGTACGTATATTAGACAATTAATTAAACGGTTTGAAACAATAAGGGGAGAAAAAAAGTTCATATACCATTTTCTCTATTCGATATGGTGAAATGAAAAATTGTATCAATCGCGTATTACTACTTAATTAGATCGAAGAAAAATTGAAAACGAAAATTTTCCTCGACAATTATATAGAAGCTTCGAGATAATCCCTGCAGTGATTATAATTATCATGTATCGAAGAAGAAAAAAATGATGAAACTTTTATTAAGAATATTGTTGAATTGTTTCCTATATGCAATTGCGAACATGAATTTTTATGGAATTCCATAATAATTTTATATTATATAGGTATGGGACAATGTGCACACTGCTACATCATGAGACAATGGCTAAAATATATATAGCTGTTAAAATTTCCCACGGCAGTGTTAAAAATCCATCCGCTACAGTTTACCCATGGGGGTTCCCATGGCAAATGATAATAAACGCGCGAGACCCCACCTCCAACAATAAAATGTATATGATCAAGTGTATATTATATCTATTTATGGGTCTGTTACCGCCACATATGTTAGGATACTACTACTATACACCGTACTGTACCAACTGTCCATATTATTATATTCCCTTATATAAAATTCGGTGTGATATAATAAATAACGAATTGAACATTCATTCGTAAGTTTAAAAAAAAAAAAAAAAAAATTAAATTAAATTAAATTAAATTGAAAAACCTTATCAATGAACATAAAAATGTATCAATTATAGGTATAAATCGACGTAGATGGGATTTTATTCCTTAGATCGAGGAATAGTAGTAGCATAAATTTATTATGCATAACAAGCCAGTTTATTAATCGTATAATAAACGAATATTGTCTCAGTACTCAGATCCTGCAGTTCTTGGTCCTCTAAAGGGCCCACCTGTTGCTCTCTTCACCCTTCGTATTCCAGTTCCCTTGTCCCTTGTCCCTTGTAGCGCAGACCATGCGTTAATCACACTATATACTAGTCCATGCACCCTTGAGTCTATCGGATTGCATCGTCCCCAAAGTAAATTGGAAATTAGATCTAGTATATGTATACACAGAAAGAAAGGTTGACTTGATTCAACATAATTTTGCGGTCTTCATTTTTGGAAAATTTTCTTGGTTCGAGAAAAATTTTGATTTGGTCCGAGAAAATTTCGGTCTTCATTTTTGGACCGCAAAATTATCTTGAATCAACAATAATTTTCTTGGCTCAAGTTAACCTTTTTTTCTGTATAGTGGGTATATTTTGTTGATTCGGAGTCAAGAGCTATGGACGGTACCTAACTCTCTTCTATGATTTGTTAATTTCATTGATTATTGTCAAAGAAGAGAGACAATTAATTTGAAGAAATGTTTATTTCCCGCCGTTTCATATAAGTATACCTATATGATATATCCTCGAAATTCAATCCAGTACTTATCAATCAGTTTCTCACGGTCAGGTGCGCGCCAGTCGTGAATAACGAAAGAAAACAAAGGACTAGACTAACGAAAATTCGAGTGGTTTTTCTCTTTTCTTTTTTTTTTTTTTTTTTTTTTTTTAAGGGGTTCACGATTAAATCTCTAAACCATTGTGCGAATTCCGTAAGGGTATTTTGCTCACGTAACATAAAAGGGGGAGAATTGAGGCGTTAAACAATACGATACACGTCGTATCAATATATATATATATATAGACATTGTTATCTGTATCGTGGGACAAAAACGACGTTTTTGTTGTAACTACAGCTAGCGCAATTATCTTTGCTCATGATCGAGGGACTTGAAAAAAGGTTCGAAAAAATAAAAAAAAATAAACAAATTTTCAAATACCAAATTGGTGATAAAGGGTATAAAATTATACCTCGAATATATCGATGTGAGATTTTTTTTTTTTTTTTTTTTTTTTTTTAATCTACTCGAAACTTCCATTCCGTTCATATCTAATCGAGACAAGAGAATCTCTTCGCATAATATATGATCTATTTTTTTTTTTTTTTTTATATATAATTATATTTATATAATTTTTATTTTTTTCCCTTATTTCGAACATAAAAAATCAATTTTTATAATTGATACTTTCACGTATGCTATAATCCATAAGCTGTGTTCTTTAATCTTATAGCCCTTGCCTTGACCATATGCTATATCGTCGTCAGCCAACAAGCATAGATAATTTATATAGTAGGTCCATAAAGAGGGAATTTTAATTATATCATAAAATACGTAATCGTATATTACGGTATTGATTCGTTAGCTATATACTTGGATAGATTTGCGGTTTTTTTTTTTTTTTTTTTTTTTCTTTCTTTCTTTCTTTTTCAAACTAAATATATATCCCATTGACAAAATATAACTTCCGGTCGACCGTTAACGGAAATCGACATGTTACACACACGGCGGACGGTCAGCGAGAATTTATATCGTCAAACTATATTATCGTCAAATTATATCACCTGCAGATATCGTTTGAACAATTCAATTTTTTTTTTTTTTTTTTTTTTCGATCTGTCTCATTTTATATGTAATACAATATTGATCACTTATTTTTTATTATTTCTGCGCATAAAAAAAAAAATTGATATTCTGATATCATGTCGATTTCCAGAATCGAGTATCTAATCAGAATTAATTCTATTTGCCTAAAAATTCTGTATATCCCATCTACGACCCTTGTTCGCAAAATTCATTTTTCACCATCAAACGAGCTCGTATGCGCCAAATCGTAACACGAATAAAAATCTTCAAGATCTCGATATACACATCTCCGAGTTATTTAATAACCGTTGAAGTTCTTCTTTAATATTGTAACGATGCACAGAGGTACACCCTTGTGTCCCCGCATCACCGTGGGCGTTCTGTCCTAGCAGATGCAAGAATGACTTGTAGTAGGTACATACATATATAGGTATAACTCTAAAACTTCACCATCAGCATCTATCGCAGTACTATATAATCGAATAAAAAAAAAGTCATCAATAACTAAACGCGTTGTAGTATTTATAACCGAACAAACAATTTTATTCATTTTTATTATAAATATATGTGTGCACAGAAAGAAAGGTTGACAATTGATTCAAGATAATTTTGCGGTCCAAAAATGAAGACCGAAATTTTCTCGGATCAAATCAAAATTTTCTCTCGAACCAAGAAAATTTGAAAAATTTCGGTCTTCATTTTTGGACTGCAAAATTATCTTGCATCAAGAGTAATTTTCTTGGCTCAAGTTAACATTTTTTTCTGTGTCTGTGTATTTTTTTCTGCAATATTTGATTAGCGTTATAATACAGAGGTGTTCATATATGGGCCCATGGTAGTTCATGCATGGGATCATCGAACCTTGTAAAGTCTGTAAATGAGTCAACAAAAAATGATATATGAAGAGGGGTTTCACCTGGCGGTCACGGTTTGGTTGGTCACCGCATAAAAATTTACCTTTTTTGTCTTGTAGCTCTATGGGGTATAAGGTAAGGGGGTGACTGACTATTTGGTTTCCCGCAGTGTCTTGCGCGAGCTCCTGCACGCGCGTGCACGCAGGATACCACTACACTACACGCAGTACTATACACGTCGTATCCACATCCCCCAAGGGGCTAAAACGCAATCTAACCAACCGTATCAATAACATTTATCCATTTCCTAGCGTGACTGGAGGATTTTCTGGGCTTTAGAGTTCTTACACGGGGTTCGGTTCCCGATCTACGATCACCGATCTACGACCACCTTCTCTCTAGTCTTTTAGATTGCTGGGGGGCACCCTTTAGTGCCAGCTGTTTATATCCTATACCTATACATGTACGACTAACTCAGGTAGTAAAACGTGAAACCTTCTCTAATGGCGTTCGACCGCACAGACATACTTAGCTAATTAAACTGTAACGTGAGCATTCCGTCTTTACAGAGTAGTATAGGGCTCGCCTTCCAGCTGTGCAACACCAGGGTCAATTCTTAATTCACCCTGCGACATACGCATCTCTTACGAAATTTATTGAGTTCGTTATTATTAACTCGGTGCAGATGATCGCGAGGACATAAGAAAATGATTGAGAAAAAGAAGCTATATTACCTCATTAATTATTCAGCTAATTGATAATAATCCATGAGGAGTATAAATTCGTTCTATTGTATCTATTGTTGCGTATATAATTACTAGTACGAGGATAATGAATTTCGCGGAGATTTTGTCCCCCAGTAGTATAAATCCAAGGTACCCTCTCCATATAGTACTATATAAGACTTGAAAGAGAAGCTTATGGATTTGTGCGATATATATACATATATAGGAGGGTTGGGGTGGAATAATAGAATATAATAGAAAATACAACGTTATAGTTATAGTAGTTATAGTTTTGCTGCGATATACAATACACTAGGTACTTATATACCGTATCCTATACCTTATATACTCTAGTATAGCTATACCTAACTAATAGCATTTGCAGGACACCCATCTGTCCGTGCGTGTACCGAGGAGATAAAGCATTACGATTATTTTGATCGATTATATATTTGTTTGATCCTATACCTACGCATACTTACTCCACGGCTTTAGTTAGAAAATTTGTTATAGACATTGTTTTTATCTATTATACGTATAAATAATATACGAAAACGTTTTTTTTATATAATATGTAAAAATTAATCAATTTATAGATTACTATAGAATTTGATATAATTATTAATTATAGATCTTTAAATAAATTGAGTATTATAATCAATGTCTGTACCTAATTATAAAGTGTGACACCTCCTCTCTATATACTATATATTTTCATTATCTGCAGAGTAAAGAGTTATATATGGGCTTATATATTATATAGCATTGCACCTGAATCTTCAACCTTCAACTTATATCCAACCTTCGACAAACCCGCATTATTCTTTTTTTTTTTTTTTTTTTTTTTTTTATCCTCGTCTTATAGGTACGCTCTTTCGATATGATTAATTTTAATTTATGCTAACGGATTAGTACAATACAAACTACGATCAGGGATATACCTTATACAGGTGCTCGAATTATCGCAGTAAAGCATAAAAAACATAATAAAGATAGTTTATATCATGAAATATCATGAAATACGTATTTCTAAATAATCTCTTGAAAAAGAGAGAAAAATCGCTAAAATCGTAGTATACATATATCTCAATCAAAAAACTCCAAAAAATTATTATCTATCGTTTAATTGTAAGTAGAATCGTAAATTCATAAACGTTGAATATTTTCTTCGGTTGAAATTTCATGCGAGAACGATTTGTTTAATAAATATTATAACAAAACGAAAATTGTTACACACATGTGTGCCTGCGCACGGGGTTGACAAGAATCTCTTCAATGAGGTAATAAAATTCTGAACAAAAGATATAATAATATTATATAGAATAATGAAACGTGCATCGTCTAAGTAGGTATACTCGAATATATATAGGTATACCTCATCCCATGACAATCTCTAAAAAATATAGTGGAGTGAAATGGGGGGGGGGGGGAAATCGCTTTATTTTATCAATGTTGGTATAGAAAATAATGGTGTATAGTATAAAGTGAGAGCGTTTGTGTTCACGGCGTTAATTAACCAACCGTCAAACTAACGTAACGTAACGTAACGTAACGTAACGTGTAAACGGGGGAGTTTTGTGTCACGTTCGTAAGTATTATATAAGTATAACGCTTGGTAAAAACGGTTTGAATTTGAATCTCTGTTCTCCAATTGTTTCGCGGGTTAATCGAGACCGACCAATCAGTGCGCGTTTCAACCCCAATACAAATGCAGAAAATTTCACGTATATAGGTACGTAAAATGAGGGAAAAAAAATTTGAGGGGGAGAATAGAGCGAGAGGGCGAAAGCTTAACGCTGAAACTACGTACGCAGCGAGAACTACGTGCATAGCCTAGGCCAGGGGTGCATAGCATGAGAATAATAATAATAATAATAATACGAAGAAGAAGAAGAAGAAGAAGAAGAAGAAGGGATGCGGAGAGAAGCTAGTAGCCAATACGAACGCTAGTTTGAAATTAATCGTGCGCGCGCCTAGGGGCGGGTTGAGCTTTTACCACCCTAAAAATTTGTACCTAGGGTGGGGGAAGGTTACGACGCCGACTACTAGGTCGTAGGGAGTCGCATCGAGAGTTAGGGTTAGTTTGCGGCGAGGCGAGCGAGTGTGCGCTTGCGTGGCTCCGGGCGGCTATGGGACTGCGCCGATCATCAAGAGCTGAAGCGCGGCGGCGGCATGGAAGAATTTAAGTAAAAACGCCTGCTATACCTAACTACCTGCCTGTCTCGGAGCCGCGGAAATCATTCAAGACTCACAAACAATATCATCTACTATATCAAATTATTTATACAAAAAATTGAAAAATACAAATTCAAATATCCAAACAATTTGAATTGAGCATCATTTGCACCATCATGAAACACTACGACGACAACGAAGAAAACGAAATGGAAAAGGAAAAGGAACAGACTAAAAATTTGGCTAACTGAAAGACAAGGAATCTGCATCCACCCTCTGAAACTGGACATCGCAAAATCTACACATGCAGATAAAAATACACGGTAACAAAAAAAAAAAAAAAAAGAAAAAAAAACACACACACACACACACTCATAGTAATTATTAGAAATTTTTGAAGAAGTGCCTGAAAAATAGAACCGGAATTGAAAAATATACTTGGAATCAATATTTTCGATTAAAAATTGGACAACAAAAAAATAAAAATGAAAAACTGTATACAATTATTCCGAAAGAGTCTACAGTTTTTTTTTTAATTTTTCTTATTACTGCTCTCTTTATTGTTTTATTCTTTGATTTTGTCAAATGTTAATCGAAGAATTGAAGAATAACAGACAAAGATAAAAAATTTACAATTGTGTAATCAAGACGTGAAGATTTTGAGAGAATTAGAAATCAAAGAACAAGATATAATTCATGTACTACTACTACTACGTCGTGCTACATATACTACTAAATATGCACATTCAAAAATGGAAACAAAAAAAAGAAATAAAGAAATAAAGAAAAAGAAGCAGAAACACCTGATTTTATTAACTTGAGACAACCGGCGGATCATTACGGCTGTTACTACTTGCTGGCTCTACTGAACGTCTGTTACTACTTGCTGACACACGCCGAACGTCTGACCAGACACTAGACTCAACTACTGATGGTTAGACGTTCGGAAATATAAATCCTGGTGGTCTCTCTTCGACTGACAAATGACAATATGAGATAAAGAAATAAAAGAAGAAGATAATATAAATCCCACCTGGCTGATCTGCGCTACATATTATTATATTCGTCTTCGTTTGATCGACACACTCGCCCGCCTGGTAATCGCAGCTCGGAATAACTGCGCGAATATTTTCTATATACACGTATGAGTAATAATAGGTACGCCAAACCATCTAACAACAGTATTATTAGTTTTGTATTTTTTTTTTTTTTTTTTTTTTCTATCGTTTAGTTTATAACAAATATTAGTGAGATTAATTTTAAGTTTTTTTTTTTTTTTTTTTTTTTTTTTTTTACCATAGACACGTTTTCTTTTCTTTTCTTTTTTTTTTTTTTGTCTTACTTTTTTCTTTCTCTTACCCCAGTCAATAAAAATTATCCTCCTCTAGTCATATAATTCGAGGATAAAATATAAATTCACAATTATTTCGCTCTAGTTTTTTTTCTAGTCACATTCATATTTCAATTGATTTTATGTACATCTATATCTAGTCAAGAATATTCTAAGTCAATAAGGATGAAATTCAATCTAGTCAATAGATTTTAAATTCTTAAATATATATATTATATTATATTATCATATGCGTCATAGAATAATAAAATTCATAAGGTGCAGCGAGGAATGAATGAATGAATGAATGAATGAATGAATGAAAAGAAAACGAAAAATCTCTTATAAAAAAATGAAACTTTTTTTTTTTTTTTTTTTTTTAATCACGAATAAAATTTCATTTTTCTATAAGACGTTTCGTACTTATATATACATATAATTATATTATAACAGATAGATTTTAAGTTTTAGTTTTAAGTCGAAAAATAATAATTCATCAACCATACCGAACATTCCATGAGCATTGATATATTATGAGATTCTAGTCAAATAAATTTAATCATTTATTAGTCACTTAATTAATAATTATCGATTTTCTAGTCGCTATACTTACGTACGACGGTTTAAAATTCGTCGATTCTTAGTAACGAGATTTTTAGATGCGGGTATGCAGGCCGTCGTTAAATGCAATTTCTCAATGTCAGATTATTTTGACCCAAGTAAAAAATAAATTTTCTTTTTACTTAATTTTTTTGTAATTTTTTTTGTAATTTTTTTTTTTTTTTTAATTTTTGTAATTTTTACTTTCTTTCGTATCGAGTACTATATAATTACGTTTAGAAATCAACTCTTGATGTGAGTAAGGGAAAAAAGTGAAAATCCGTGGATATCAGTGCCATAAATATAAATTCACGTTTTACAATATAATTAAATTTACATACTGCAAATTATTCTCTCTATATGCATGTATATATAGTATACATATATATATATATAAAATAACAATCAATTAAAGATATTTTATTATTAAGACAGTTAAAATCCAGTGATTTTTGGAGAACGAGATACAGAAAGTCGACTCGTTCCCTAATATATATCCTCATACATATTTCGTTTTTAGCTCCATAAGTCAATCGTTTTATTTGGGAAAACGTGCCAGTATATAATTTATTCATCGTATATATTTTCGCCAAAATTTTACTACAAAACAAAATTTCTTCCGATCTACTCCAGACGATTACAAAATCCCTGGATTCAGCAGAAAGGTATATCTTGATCATAGACAATTTTTTTTTTTTTTTTTTTTTTCAATTTTTTTTTCTTATCCTTTTTCGAGAGCTTATAATATAATCTCGTCAAATAAGCACCAAGTGCCTGTATGACGTCATATTTAATTTAGTATACCTACTTATCTACATTTTAATTATTTTTCACAATAACATTTATGATAATATAACACTTTCTATATATAAATATTAATTATTAGCGTATGATTTTTCATTAGAACGGAGTTTATTTTAAAAAAGTACAAAATGCCTAAACGGCAGCTAGTAGATTAGGATTTTAAGATAATATGAAAATAGAGTTTAGAGATCATTGGCCAGTTCTAGTTTTAACACGTATTGTCACACATCGAAAGATTAAATCAGGCTAACCGTCTTTTTTTCTTGTATTTATAAAATAATTTCATAATTTATTATATTATATTATATTATATTATATTATATATACGTCGACTTCTTTTCAAGGCTGTGTTTAATTTAGTATTATACATATATAATTATATGTCTTAAATTTTTTATTTTTTATTTTCTTTAATAATAAGTAATAGCTACAGGATTGTTTAATTAAAAAAAAAAAAAAAAACTATTCCAAATTTCAGACACAATTATTTATAACTGCAGCCTTAATTTCTAAAGAATTGATATTTGGTAATAAAATCTTTCACGAGTTTCTCAAAGTTACAAAAAAAAAAAAGGAAAAAATTCAAATTCAAATTAGAGACACAATCAAACTTATTTATATTGCAACAAAAAAACCAAAAAAAAATAAAAAAAAAAAAACGTATATTATATTATAGTCGCGTAAATTGAATCTTGAATTAATTTATTGATGTAAGTGTGTAAGTCTAACGACAATACTGCCAAAAATGAATTTCTATAATCTCCATATAGTATTATATATCTAGAATAACTATTCGTATATAGGTAAGCATAGTAATATAAAATAATATATAATAAATAATATATAGAAAGAGAAGAGGGAGAGAGTAATATATGAGAGTATATTGAGAGTGGACTCTAGTCAAGTTTACACTCATGGACAAGAACCCGAAAAGTCTTTCGAATCATGGGATGGGACAATTATTATTCGACAAAATGAAAAACGATAATTTAAAAAACTTGTTGAAAAAAAAAAAAAAAAAATTAAAAAGCAACAATTTTAACTGTAAATCATAAAAATTCTATTCAACATGCATTCGGACGACTAAGTAAGGTAGTTGATCTCAGTCCATGGGTTCATCTAGTCCGTAAGATTTCGAGAAAATATTTATAATACGTATTTCTAATCCATAAACCTAAGCTATTTTGATAGTCATTTAATTATTTTAATCCTCTAGTCGATTAGGTAACAACGAGCTATATTTTAAATGAATATACGAAAAAACTTTCAGTCTTCATTTACGAATATAGCTTCATCCTAATTAGTCCTATAAGTATATTATATTATATATAATAATTTTCTATAAAATAAGGTAAATTTAGATTTAAAAAATGATTTTTCATTAACGTAAGAAAAAAAAAAAAAAAAAATTCATTTTATCAGATAATAATTTTAAGTTATTTCAATGACAATAATTTGCAGCGCTGTATAACTTATATTTTTTGTGTGTATAATAATTTTTGTAAAATATTTTCTTATTCGTCAATTTTATATCTAATCGTCCTATATATATACATATATATTATTCAATTAGTATGACTACTACAATTTTGTTCAGGCTCAAAACTGACGAGATTTTTTATCCTATTTCTTTTTTTTTTTTATAGTTTTCAGTAATTTTCATCATTTTAACAAAAAAAAAAAAATTTCAATGCATAATTTAATAAGGTTTGACTTTTTTCTTTGATCGCGAGTTTATTATGCATATATAATACCAATCCTATACCGATGTCAATTCTAAAATCTATATATCGTAGTGCATAAAATATATATAATATATATATTGGAAAATATTTATCGTTTGTGTGCGTGTCGTGTGCTTTTGCGTTTGACTTTGATTTTGATTGTCTATTTATTTAATTCACACATATATTTAACCATCGATGTATACTACATAATATAGTATTTAAATTAAGTATATTTTTGCTACGTAATTCAGAAAACTAATATAATATATACCATCATATAATTATGTAATCATTTTTATCAACAATAATTTACATCAAAATCATCCGGAGATCGAAAAAAAAAAAAAAAAAAAAAAAAAAAAAAAATCATTCCACCGAAAGCTTCTAAGTAATAATAAATGAGTAGAAAATTATTTTAATGCCAATTCTTGTAACTATATTATATATTTTCAAAACTACACATACATTCATACTGTCAGGAATAAAATATTTAATAGCCAAAAAAAAAAAAAGAAAAAAAAAACAGAAAAGTTGTATTTCTTTTTTTTTTTTCTTCTTCTCCAACAATTTTATATATCCTGATATGTTATATAACATATTCTCCTCTTTCCTTCAACAATTTTCTAGTAATAAAAATATAATGCAAAATGAACGTAATGTGTCTTGAAAATACGACGCATTTTTGATCTTGCATTGTTTATGAGAAACCGTTCGAACACGAGCAGCTTCCATTATGCAACGAAACAGGGGCTGTGGAATTCTGTGTAGTATAGAAGTATATAAGCTTCTTCGGTATAGTATAGAAAATAAATAAATAAATAAATAAAAATCATACATCGATATATAGCTATATAGTACCTACTACTATATTATGCTAGTATAGGTATATGTGAAGAGAATACGTATATCTATAATAGTCAAATTGACGACGAAAAATTAAAGAGACTCGAAATAAATTGCAGAATCCGATAAATAGAAGAAAAGTACGTGTTTTTTTTTTTTTTTTTTTTTTTTTTTTTTTTTTTTTTTTTTTTTTTTTCTCTCAATTATAAAATATGCGGCTAGAATTTCAAAATTTCAAAATTTCAACTATTCCACTTTTCTGTATATAGAATATAGATATATGAAGAAAATATTCAATTATCAAATTTAATTATACAATTGAAAGTATTTAAAGTAATAAAATTACCAAAAGTTTATAATTAAATATCAAACATTGATGATTAACAATGCAAAGTTTTAAGTTTCGAATATAAGTGATTCAAATTGTGCATAAATATTATTTTATAATCACCTAACGCCAGCTGTGAACATTAAATCGAATCAAGAGCATCTAAATCGACGACACACATTTTTATCAGATTTAACTTTACCGATCGCTCCCTACATAACCGACATCTGATATGATATGTCGGTAATGCAGATTTCTCTGTTGAAATCTACATTCCAAAGCCACCTAGTCAACACCCATAGGGCCTCAATCGTCGTCTGGCCTCAATTTAACAATAAAATGAATCTGTCATCGTGACGTTTAAACTGGTATTATAATATAATACATAATTTAAAAAAATCAGTCATCTCGCACATCTTTATTTTTTTTTTCAACACATTTATATTTTTTTTTTTTCGTAAATTAGAATTTCGGTAAGTAAGTATCGCTGTGAAACACCTTTCCACGATTCCTAAACATCACGTGTTACTTGTGTTTGTGTGTACATACACACAAATTCCAAACTCATAGCCTGTTAGAAATAACTCGTTCTGATAATAAATAAAAAAATAAAAAAATAAATACATCCTAGTAGAATTCTTTTTTTTTCTTTTTTTTTTTTCTTCCACAGAAACTAATCAGCGATCTGCTGCAGTTATCTCCGATACTTACCTATACCTACCTACCTAATTATTATTATCCCCGCAGAGAGGTGATCTCGACAAAAGATTAGAAAAAGAGAAAGGATAATCGAATGCCTAGTGTCAAAATGGAAATAGAATTAACAACAGAGTCAGATTCGCTATCGCTTATTGAAGAAGTAGTACAAATCAAAGTAGTACCAGATCAATATCGTATAGTTAAATTAGACCCTGAACTAGAAGAAGAAGAAGAAAAATTATGTCATGTAATTGGAGAGATAGGATCCACGGATGAGCCCGAGACAATAACTGGTGACATAGAAGAAACTGAAAATATAAACATATCAGATATTTCAAATTTTACTGAAACCTTATCAAGTCTGAATAACGATATAAATTATCCGTTGATATGCAGACTTTGCGCAACCAGAGGAAATGATATGATAAATATTTTTGGAAGGAATAAAAAGTACAAAGATATTATCAAAATGATTGATCAGTGTCTGACTATAGTGGTAAGACTTTTTTTTTTTGGGAGAATTTTTATATTCTTTAGATTCTTGTTATTTGATGAAAAAAAAAGTAACAAATAATGATAATACATAATTGTTTATCCATTTTTAGATCATTTTTTGTTTGTTAAACAGGTGAAGAAGTCTGATAGTCTACCAAAACAAGCTTGTCGTTCTTGCCTGGATAGACTTGAACTGTGTTATCAGTTTCATAAAACTGTGGCAGAGGCAGAAAAGCAGCTTCTCATATTGAGAGGAAAAATAATCAACAATACTAAGAAGAAAGAGAATTATTGTCAAGCATTGAAACTACAGTGCGATGGACAACGAGATTTAACTGGGCTCGATGGCAATCAAGAAATTATTAAGACTGTTATAACTGAAGAATTTCATAACATGGAGAAAACTGAAGAAGAAGAAGATGATATCGATCCATTGGATTTAGAGAGAATATCAAAGTCTGAAGATTGTTCAGAGAAGGAATTGAAAGATTCGGTAGAAATTGTTGACCAAAAATATGAGAACGATATTATTCTAATTAGGGAAAAGGGAGGGGAGGATGAGACTTCTACAGGCCAGAAAGCTGACTGTAAATTAATAAAATGTCGAATATGTGGAAAAGCTTTTCAGACTGTTAGAAAATGCTATATACATTCTAGCGTTCATGCTTCGAAAAATGACTACCCATGTGGTATATGCGATAAAACATTTACAAATGAGAAAGAGTGTAATGTACATAGCGCAGAACATATAGAGAGTAAAAAGTATGAAAGAAGAGTTGCGACTAATGTATGTAAGGAATGTGGTAAGAGATTTGTGACCCAAGCTAGACTAGAATTTCATCAAATCTACCATAATTCAAATAGTAAACCTTGCTATTGTGAAAAATGCAATAAAATGATGGCTTCTGAGGCTTCTCTGTATCAGCATATGCTCAGTGTACACAAACAGTACAAACAATACTGTTGCGACATTTGTGGAAATCAGTTTAGGTATATAATCAAATTTTTCATGAGATTTATTCGAGATAACAAGATCGTATTAATTTTATTCCGCTTCCCTTTGACTAAATAAATATTTCATTATTTTACAGAGCTCAGTCCCAACTGTATGCCCATCAAAGAAAACACAAAGACGAACGTCCATTCGAATGTACAATTTGTAATAAAAGATTTTATTCCAACGATATACTAAGGCGTCATAAGAAGCTGCATCTTCCTGAAAAACCTTATCAATGTAATCAATGCGGTAAAAGATTCGACAGAAATAACACTTTGACTAAACATTTGTTAAAACATCAAGTTGAAGCCGGTGGATCAACGATATGCCAAGTTTGCAATATTTGTAAAGAAGTATTTGCAAGTGATGTAGCTGCTGAAATTCACTTAAAGAATTGTACGATCATCACAGAAGATAATGAGGATAATAAAATACTGAAATTAAACTTGAAGGAAACTTATAGATGCGAATACTGCGAAAGATGCTATACAGAAATTGAATATATGAAAAATCACAGGTCGTGTCATAGCAAACCTTCCCCATACATATGCACAGTTTGTGACACAGCGTACGCAACTTATAATCAAGTTACGGCGCATAAAACGGCGCATAAAAGGACCTCGAAAATTTCAACTGTTAAAGATGAACTAGTAATCCCTAGATATTTCACCTGCGATTACTGCGATAAAAGTTTTCTTCATTTTACTAAGATGAATATTCACAGGCGTTCATGTTCAGCCGGTAAAATTTGGAACTGTGGATACTGCAGAGCTGTATTTGAAAATGCTAGAGAACTTTCAAGGCATAAAACCGGAGAAGCTAATGACGAAATTTGGCCATGTAATGAATGCAATAATAGCTTTGGGTCTGAATGCGCTTTCGAAATACACAAAGAGACTCATTCCACTTTACTAATGGATAAAAAAAACTTCTCTTGCTTATATTGCCAAAAAACATTCAACCGGGTAGGAATACGAGTACTTAGTCTTTGTATAATTCTCAAATCTTTACGCAATATTGTTTTTAGACACCAAATTTATTTGGATAACTAAAGAATGATGAATTTTTCATTGAATTTCAGAAGGCGCATCTCACTGTACATCTACGAAGTCACACAGGGGAGAGACCTTACAGTTGTGACCTATGCGATAAAGCTTATAAGATAAAAACTGAGAGGGATAATCACCGTAGAACTCATTCTGGCGAAAAGCCATTCAAATGTTCGCTGTGTGATAAGACGTTTGCCAATACAGTGAGACTCAGAGAACACACAAGATTTCATTCTGGAAAAAGGCCTTACCCCTGTTCCCTATGTAATCAATCTTTCAAAAAAGCAAACGCTAGAAATGTTCACATGACTATACACACTGGGGAAAAACCTTACCAGTGTGATATATGCGGAATGAATTTCAGACTCGGCGGTGATATGCGTAAACATAAGAGAACTCAACACGGACAGAAGAAATCAACGACTAAAAATGATACAAGCTTTGAAATTGATTCTAAAATATCTAATGCTTTATGAAAAAATAAATCAATTTTAAAAATTTGATCTTTATCTATCGTCGAATGACTATTTCTTAATATAAAACCTTGAATATGTAAATTAAAGTAAGATATTCGAAATTTCGCGCCTAGGAGGTGACATCCTCCGTTGGTAATTTAGAAATCTTTATTTTAAATCCAGATTTCAGAGCCATCTGGTAAAAAGTTTGGCCTCGTTTCAAGCAGAACAAGGTGTTTGATGGTAGAATAAACAAGGATTTAATTATCCCTCAAGGCATAATAATATTATTTTCCTTACATTTCAAGTCTGTCTTTTAATTTCTTGGTAAGTCTGTATATTAGTTAAACGTATTTCTCAATATTGCGACTAATTCATACGTCTTATTAAAAAAATGCAGTTCTTCAAGATATGAAATTGAATAAACTATGTATAATAAGACTAAGACACTTATACATATTCAGGTCCTGCAACCATGAAGATAATGATAACAGATTCAAAGGGAGATTCAATATCTATAACAATCGGTGACAATGGGTCATTCCGAGAGCTTAATAAACGACTCGAAAAAGGGAATGATATACAGATGAATTTGACCAGTTTACAAAATGAGAAACGAGCAGATTTGGATCGTAACATTCTCACATGTTTATCTAGTTAGTTTATATTATACAGAAATTGATTTGAATTTAAAATTAAAATTGAAGAATGAATGAATGTACATACATTCGATATATCCTTTTAGGCAATGTGAATCACCGTTCGGAAAAAGGTTTAGAAAAATCTGTCGACGAGTCTCATACTTCGAATCTAAAATTACTCGCAGAGCAAGTAGATTCGTGCCTAAATCAGCTACAAGTAGAAGAACCTGGGACCAATAATCACGATATCAAAGTATCCATATCCTCTGAAAGCAACGGAAATTTTGAGTCTAAATCGCTATGTAGACTTTGCGCTAGTCGAGGTAACGACATGGTTTATATGTTCGATAGAAATGAACAGTACAAAAATATCATTGAGAAGATTGAAGACTGTTTACCTATAATGGTGAGACTTTGAGATTTTGTTTTTCTCACATTCTTTGATTTGATTTTAATAATTCTTGTCGTTTATTTTTTTTTTTAACACAGGTAACAAAGACGGATACTCTGCCAAAAGAAGCGTGTAGATCGTGTTTAGAGAAGCTTGAACTGTGCCACAAGTTTCATAAAACTGTGTCAGAGGCTGAGAAAAATTTTCTCATTCTTGGAGGAAAGATATTTTATGATTCCGAGAAGACTACAAAGTATTGTCAAACTATAAGCAGAGATAGTAGAACGAGGAGTTCGAGTACAGGAGATGAGAACGGTGTAGACGAAACATCGGCTACTCAAGACGTACTTAGAAGCTGTTATTCCGCGCCTAACAGCCCGATATGCGCTGTAGATTCAGAAGAAGAACGGAGCTTTGAGGAGAGAAATTTAGACTCAAAAATTAACAAGTTTCCTAACAGCGTAAGGAAAAGGGAAATAGATACGGGAGAGAAAAGTGAAAATTCCAAAATGATAAGATGTCTGATTTGCGGGGAGGGTTTTCATACTGTTAAAAAGTACCATATACATTCTGGGATCCATGTTTCCGATGGAAACTACCCCTGCGGTTTATGCGATGAAATATTTACAGTTGAGAAAGACTGGAATGATCATAGCACCGAACATAATAATGGTAAAAAGTTTGAAACAAGAGGAGAATCTCAACACGTTTGCGATAAATGTGGAAAGAAATTTATCACAGAAGCTAGACTAGAGTTTCACAAAAATTATCATAATCCTGACTCTAGACCATGCCACTGTGATATCTGTGATAAAATTTTGGATTCAGAGTCAGTTCTGTATCAGCATATGAAAACTGTTCATGGACAGTGTAAGGAGTTCCGTTGCAATATATGTGGAAAACAGTTCAGGTATAATTTGTGATTATTTTAAGCAGATAAATTCTGGCTGCGTTTACTAAATTTTTTTTTTTTTAATTGTGTTTTTCACAGAGCTCAAGCGTCGGTGAATGCTCATCAAAGAAAACACAGATATGTACGTTCGTTCGAATGCACTATATGCAACAAGAGATTCTACTCAAATGATACCCTAGAAATGCACAAAGATACTCATTCTAAGAATGAAAAAAATTTCTCGTGCTTGTACTGCGGAAAAACGTTTAAGCAGGTGAATGAACGACGATCAAAGATTTAGAAATAAAGTTGGATTCGTTTTGATCAAAGCCTCAATAATTCTGAATGAAGTTATTCTTACAATTTGTTAAACAGAGAAATTTGTTTGTTTTAGAAATTACCTCTAACTGTTCACATAATGAGCCACACAGCGAGTGAAACTCCTAGTAATGAATCTAGTGAGAAATCGAAGATAATTAAAAAAGAAAGAAACGATCATCGTAGAACAGATCCAATCGATAAACCGTTTAAATGTACAGTATGCGAAAGGACATTCGATCATAGCGCAAGACTAAGAGAACACGCTAGTGTTCATACAGGAAAAAGACCATACAGTTGTTCACTGTGCGATAAATCTTTCAAGAGAGCAAACGCCAGGAAAGTTCACATGGTGATACACACAGGTGAAAAACCATACCAGTGCGATATGTGCGGAACTAATTTCAGACGAGCCGGTGATATGAGGAGACACAAAAAAACTCAACATGGACAAAACGAATGAGAATATTATAATGAATAATAATTATGTAAAATATTTAGATATACTAATTGGAAGATAATAATAAAAAAAATTTTAAAAAAACTTTGATTGATTTGTATTTATACGTTTCGACAAAATCTGTAGTTAACTTCATTTGTTTGAGTTAAAAAAAAAAAAAATCAATATTTTCAAATATCAGGTAAGAGAGAGGGGGGGGGAATTTTTTTTTTTTTTTTTTTTTTTGAATTTCGCGCCACCGGAAGTCGATAATACAGTCGGAATCTTATGGTGAATAAAATCAAACGTATCCGCACCAGCCATCCATATCCAGCTCCATATACTTAGCCCCTCATGTACCCCGATTGGATTGATTTTTTTTTTTAATCGATTGCAGGTCGTTCGTAGGTGATTGATATTCTATCCGCGACGTTTGATAGTCAATAGTTTATCTATAAAATAGAAAACAAATTCGTTTAGGGAATTAATTTTAGTTGGCCCCTCATTAATCGTAAATGGTTATCAAATATAATTTTTATTACACGTGTGACGTCCTAGGTAATTCTGGTAACTACCAGAAGGCGTCCTCATGAAAGTTTAACTTAGTCGGCTGGAATCCGTTTGTCGCTAAAGCTCTAATGAGCACTCCAGCGAGAATTGGACAAGGATGTTACGTAGATCAAGGGATTTTGGAGATGATTTGGTATATAGATGAAATTAAGATGCAATATGTAATAAGAGCACCTAATACTTTATTGAAATTAAAATAGACTAAATATGTGATATATATAGATATAAGTAGTTGAAATAGACTGAGCTACGGGGTTGTACAAGTTACTCAAACGAGTCCCAAGATAGAAGTGTTCGACTCAGGCGGATCTCCAGGGAGGGAGATCCCCTTTTCACACAAGCTTGCATTCGTACATTTATATACATCTATACAGCACACATCTTAACCTAGCCTTAAGGGAGTAAAGAATATCAGTGGAGGGGCAAAGGCGCTACAGCCCTCCCCCGACTGTGAGGGCTGGGCCTTGCCCCTTCTTGAGATCGTCCCGTTTTCTCGAACCTTCTTCCCAGAGCACTTATCGATGCGTCTGCCTATATCATCTATTGCCGAGTTCGATTCTCACGAACGTTGGTCCGTGAGAACGTAAACAAATGCAACGGACTTCTTTAAGTGTTATTTACGTTAAACTCTGAAACCTAAATATTATATATAATCTTTATTTCAAGTGTTCTTTAAATATTAACAAAAGTCCGAACGAACGTTCGGTTTCTCATCTATAATCATTTTATATCATTCATTTGAATATCTAATTGGACTTTTATTCGAATATTAGCGCGCAAATCAAGTGGCGTCACCTATCAAACACTAGATTACTGCTGGTGACGTCACAAGTAGTTATCTGGGGGAAACTATCCTAGGGAAATTCCTTGGGACTACTCTATAATTTATAATTTTAAATTAATTTACGTATGATCCCCTGGTTATTAAACGTCGGGAATGCGATATTCAACACCTACAAACGACCTACAAACGATTGCGTGTAATAAAAATTATATTTGATAACCATTTACGATTAATGAGGGGCCAACTAAAATTAATTCCCTAGACGAATTTGTTTTCTATTTTATAGATAAACTATTGACTATCAAACGTCGCGGATAGAATATCAATCACCTGCGAACGACCTGCAATCGATTAAAAAAAAAAATCAATCCAATCGGGGTACATGAGGGGCTAAGTATATGGAGCTCAATCGGGATACATGAGGGGCTAAGGCTGGATTTTCATGTGCAGCAAGTTGCTGCAGCAGCAGATTGATGCTGCAACGCTATTCGTTGTTGAATGTTTTTGACCTGCAACCACGTGATCAAAAAACACTCAACAACGAATAGTGTATCTGCTGCTGCAGCAACTTGCTGCACATGAAAATCCAGCCTAAGTATATGGAGCTTGGAAAAGTGTCGGCAAGCCTTCGGGTTATCGAAACTCGCCAGGGGGTCCCGCTTCTACAGAGATATGTCACGACTCACGAAAGTTGTGTGTTCAATGTTCATGCCAGTTCATGCCTTCATGCCGTCATGCCTTCATGGATCGAGTGATGGGTCGTGTACGCTGGAGTGATTGAGTATTAAATTACATTTGGAATGTTTTTATCGAAATAACGCGGACGGTAGAAAATGTGAACCACAAATGCTTATCCATATTAGCAAGAAATAGTGACGATGGAACTTCGCGCCGCAAGTTCACCCAGATTACAATTAAGTTGTATCGATATATGCGGCCATGTTTTCTTGTAGCAGAAATCTTCCCTGTTAAAATAATTTATAATTGTGGATTTTGAAAAGGAGCATACAGAATGCCGAAATGCGATGTGAAAACAAGATACTTGCCAGCTACGTTCGCCTGGACGCTTCTACTTAGCACTACGACACTTTTCTTCTATTTCCCGTAAGTCTCATTCTAATATATTTCGACAATAAGTTTCACTACGATAGGTAGTGGTCTGTGTTCTGTGTCTCATCAATGGCTCAACAAAAGGGCACAAACCTTACTTCTCACGTCGTTTCAGATATAATTTTTGAAATACCGTGGAAACCGAAATGAGTAGTTTAAATTCTCCACAAAGCAGCATGGAATGTTGCCCAAAGTTTGCTGACATTTAAATCCTTTTCGTGGTTTCGACTTTACCGTATTTGTATTTTTGCCCCCCCCCCCCCCCCCCCCCCCCCCCCTCCGCCTTCCAGATATTCCGTCTATAATTTTTCCCCCTAACACGTAATTTATTATTAGATCCATATCTAGACTCTGCTCTGTCATACTGAATATTATTCTACTTACAACTGTGTCTTAGAATTATCAGTTTCGATCGATTTAGAAATTTAGAGACGTGGCTTACCTGCAAATCCGACGATAAGTGGAACAATGATTGAATGATCTTTTCAGATGCCAGTCTTACATGTCTCAATATCCATGGGTACCTGCGCTTCAAGGAGTCATTACGTTCTTCGTCTTGGCAAACTTCACGCTGGCTACCTTCATGGATCCTGGTGTCATTCCCAAGGGTAGGTATCATAGAGAATCATAGGTACTTTTTAAAAAATGGGCTTTATTGCACATCGGCGACTAGTGAGGTAAAATAATAATTAATATTAAAGATCATTGTTAGAGCGTCAGATCACCCCTTGCTGAATAAACAATTCTAAATTAATCTGCTCGAATGCATGATGAAATCCTAGATACTTCTATTTTCAATCTAATTCAATAAATTCTCAGTAATTTGATTTTCTCGGAAATTTGAGAAATATTCAATATCCATAGATTACATAGATAACAGATCCATTCGCGTTAATATTGGCAATTTATTCTACCTGTTACTATTGATCATTCATGATCCTAGGATAATCTATGATTATTTACAACAAAGTATGAATTTTCGTTTCAGCACCACCTGACGAGGACAGAGAGGACGATTTTCGAGCCCCGCTATATAAGAATGTTGAAATAAATGGAATAACTGTGCGTATGAAATGGTGCGTCACTTGCAAGTTTTACAGACCTCCGCGCTGCTCACATTGCAGTGTTTGCAATCATTGCATAGAGGTAAATATTCACCAATGCGCATACCTTGGTAAATACAACAATTGTTGGAAAAGATTCTTCAAAAACTGAAGAATGCTAAACAGTTATGTACCGGGCTGCTCGTATGAAAATAATAAATTTGTTACAGACATTCGATCATCACTGTCCATGGGTAAACAATTGTATCGGTAGAAGAAACTATCGGTTCTTCTTCTTTTTCCTTGTGTCCCTCAGCTTCCACATGCTCAGCATATTCGGACTGTGCCTGTATTTTGTTCTCGAGCGTAAAGACACGCTTGGCGACGTCGACACTATTGTTGCGTATCCTTTTTCCAATAAAAGATTTCATTTCCTATGATTTAGATGTTATTACATAAATGATGCCGTGTGTTAAAATAATGAGCAAAACCGAAAATTCTGTTCACACGATTCTATCCTTTACTCCTTTGCAACAGTATGGTCTTGATGGGTGTGGTAACGTTACTCTTCATTCCCATATTTGGATTGACGGGATTTCACATAGTACTCGTGTCAAGGGGTCGTACAACAAATGAGCAGGTGACTGGGAAGTTCAAAGGTGGTTACAATCCATTTTCCCGAGGATTCCTACACAATTGCTGCTACACGCAGTTTGGTCCCCAATATCCGAGGTAAGAAAGAGGAAGAGGCGGATAAATAAGAGGCATTCATTACATGCTCACATTCGTCGTGAATTTATATATGGAACAATGTATTGTATGGTTTCAGTTTAATTAAGCCTGAAAAATATTCAGGAAAAAGACGTGGAGCGTGCGCATCCGAGATATCTACTATAGATAGCGAAAACCAGGTAAAAACCTACATGGATAGCAGCAACGGTGTTAGAAATGCCAGTTCAAATGCTTACAATAAGGTAAGAGCTAGTGCAACGCCATTTATTTTCAATCTCTGCACGAGAACTTTATTTCATCTACTCTTGATACCACCACTTCTATGCCGATGAGTATAGACCATCTAAGCAGATTACTAAATTCTTTGTATCGCATATCAAATATCAAATTTTGTTGAATTCATCTTCACATTTACCGTACTATCGCAACATTAATTACCGCTATTTTAATCAGCAATCGTTGAGTCGATCTGACTTGAAGCTCTTTAAATTTGTTGATCAAATTTTGACATTCTATCACAGATATGAAGTTCAATTCATCAAATTACTTTCAATTAAATAAAAGCAATGCATTTCGTAATGTGTGTGTAACGTCAATTGATAATGTTAGGAATCGTTTTGTGCCTTTTCCCGGATATCTCCGACTTTCATGGTCAAATGAAATATTATGCAGTCATCTCGTGCACAGATTGATCATTGCTTATCATATTTAATGCTCAAGTATAGTATCCGTAGTGACGGTTGTATATGAATATCTGTGCCCTTACAATCAACCTTAGCTATTAGTCATCCAAAAGTAAACCATAAGAGTTAAACACCTTTCCCAGGTTGAACGTACGCGTTGAAATAAACTGTCATCAGTGTAGGGCTCCAAAAACTATTCATTCTCATTGCCATTCATCTCTTGCTCGTTTATTAATGTCTTCCATGTCTATTTGGCATCGTACTAATTGACTAGTAAAAGAAATTACACCCAACGAGGTTGATTCTGACACCTACGACCCGGTCTCTCGCTCTACTCAGGTACGCAACCTCGTTAGGTACACATGGATGAAAAAAAAAAAAAAAAAAACAGTTTTATCGGCATGATCTATCTACCTATCACTTACTTATCTCACTTGGACCTTGAGCCTTTGCCTAATATTTATTCAATGTTGTCTGTGTGCCTCAACATAGATAGTAGCTAATTACATACGATATTTACACCATCTAAATATGATTTCTTTTCATGGAAGAAGCTATCAATTAGATTCTGAATTGTGTTGCTCGGCTTGGCAAGAATCTTATCACAAACTCATTAAATTCGGATTTTATTAGATTCTGATTTTATTAAATTCTAATTCTACATCGCAATTAGTGCAGTTGCAGCTGCTTATTATCTTAATTTCCAATCAATGTTCCTCTGTTGATCCATTTATCTATTATTCTCATTATTCATGTTTAGAGCACTAGTTCACAGGAGACACCAACGTCCGGGATCTATGGTCTAAACAGGCATTAGTCTCTCATCCTGATTCCCAGTGGTCCCTAGCAAAACACCTCTCCAAATTTCCTACCCCGCAGCTCATGTATATTATGTATACTTACTTATACGTAATTTACATACCGGAGTAAGTTCTCCACTGTCCGCATATATATCATTGTTGATATCCTTACTTTCTTACCTTGAGTTTCATTGAAATGGAGATAATCCTTGCGCTTATATTTATGTACATATTTAGAGTTGGGCGGTACCCAATTTGATAGACATTTTCCCAGAATTGGAAAATGTAGTTTGTATAGCTGAGAAAAGTTATCCTATAAATACTTTCCATGTGGCATGTTTTATTATTCAAGATTGTAATATGAAATTGAATGTATGTGTTATGAATGTCAGGACGAAGCATGTCGGTTGGTATTGTACAGGAAAGAAGAATTTACCGTTTGGTCGCAAACCGAGTTTATAGATTTATAGAACAGAATAATGGACAATTTGAAATAAAATAGAATTACGATCCAATCTCAATTTTTCTGCACCCAATTCATTTAAATTGATTGATGAAATGACCTGATAGATGAAATCTCTTGCAACAAATTCAATTGAGCGTACAAATTTTATATTGCCTCCTGGCGGATGTTAGATTATGATTAAAATCCAACCTATACTAAAGGCAAGTAATTAATTTCAAAGTTATTATCCAACTGTAGTTATCCCCTGGTAGAGATGGGTCGGACACGGACATGGAGCCCACAGCTTCACAGTCAGCGGATTGTGAGCCAACGCCTCCGTTGCAAAGACATGGATCAAAAAGCAACTTCTTCCTCCCCCCTGTAGAAGGAAGCGATTCACCGAGGCACCCACCGTCATCTCAACACCGTCACCCAATGCATTATCCCAGAGGCAGTCCTCACCCGAGGCCAAGGTCTGCTGTTTCACTCCTATACCATTCACTTCGATCAATTGACTTTGTGCCACTACTAACAATCAGTTATATTAAACAATCCCTGTACATACATCTCTTGCGATACAAATACACGTAAATACGTGAAATACCATGGGAATGCTATTTATCGGATGTTGACGTGATATTCCAGGGGAATGGACGGATCCCGAAGTCATACTCCTGATCCTCTCTCACCAGAGGCAGGTGGTGGTTCACCGGCGCAGGGACCTCAACGCAACCAAGGTCAAGTTGGAGCCAGTCCAACTATGCAACAACGTATCAAAGCAATCGGGGTACCAACGCCACTTGCCATTTCTAGCCCCATTCGCAGGTAGGTTTTGATTTGAATTTTTGTCAAGCATATATACGTTATTCAATATTTACACAAGTATACATGTTATTCTTCTTCACCAACGAAATGCCTAACTTGTGGGGGAATAACGTTTTGCTGTTTGAGTTTTATTTATCTTTCACTAATTCACTAATTCTATGAATGCGCAAGGGAATTTCTTTTACTACAACTATTTTTGTGTCTACACACACACACACACACACACACACACACGCACACACACATTTCTTCACAGCTTTTTATGTCTATAATTATTATCTACGGCAATCGCGAAAGCTGTCTCCGCTCTATGCTTGGAACGGCGATATAACCAGTTTAAAAATAGATAAAAGTTGATACGATAATGAATTTTCACAAGGATCGTTTTCGACATCTCAAAGGTGATTTTAAAGTCTTGATATTGAAATGATTCAGATAGGAATCGAATGAAAGTCCATGTCCGTGCGATGTTGCAAGATCAAAGGCTCTCGCTGTTTAGACACCGTGTACACATAACAGTTCCCATTGTACAATATTTCTTCCAAGTGTAATATCTCAGGACTGTCGTCTTTATTCAAATAGGGTGAGATTCTCTGCGAATATCCCACGTTCAACTATCTGCATTAGGTGGTCGTTAAAAAAAAAAAAGTTATCTTGGATGGCTTTCAATCGGTTCCAAATGTGGAATAAATAAATCTCTAATCTTTTCAAATTTTTATTTTGACTCCCTATGGGGGGGCCCTATCTTCACATGAACTTTTTTTAATTCGTAAAAATCCTAATTTGAGTTGGGTCTAATTTAAATCAGCGAGATTGTATCGGATACGTTTTATTATTGTATATTACACACATAGCTCGAGTGAAAAAATTGAAATGATTATTTTACATATTTTAATATATCGATTAATTGATTATTTTCTATTGATTTTTCTTTCGTAAAAGATTTAATTTTTCATTTTGTCATTGTTTCTTAAAACTTTGCTTCATAAGACTTCCAGGCTTTTAGGTTCTTCTTTATTTCTCGACGATTGATGATTACTTTTAATCTGAATTGAGGATGAATTCAGATCTTCTTTATTTCTCGACGATTGATGATTACTTTCCTCAAATTGCTTCTCTAAAAATGAAAATTATCAAAAATTTGAACCTAATCATTCAACACTGAAATGAAATTTGCTACCCACACACCTCTTTTCCATACATTCGAAAATAACGCACTTCCAAAGTACACGGTAGATTAAAAACTAATAAAATGGATAGAAACTATTTGACCGAATTAAAACACCCACGTCCCATATGAAATGACCCAAATACGATTTTTGACTATGTTTTACAGAACTATGACTATTATCGTTCATTATTCGATTCAGGTTTGTTGATTAGATTTTTAATCTAAAAATTACTCAAATTAGGATTTTTACGAATGAAAAAAAGTTGATGTGAAAATAGGCCCATAGGGAGTCAAAATAAAAATCTGAAAAAATTAGAGAATTATTTTTTCCACATTTTAGCACGGGTTGAAGGCCATCCAAGATAAATTTTTTTGTTTTAACGACCACCCTAATCCGCATATACATATGAATGACTATAAAACTCACTTACTTACTCGATATTGTAACAGTGTAAATAGTATGAGAAATGAGAATATTCTAGCGGGTTAGTCTGCGCATAGGCAAAACAGGTATATGGTATATAGATAAGTTTGTGTCCCACCGCAGGGGGTGGTAACTGCAAGGAGCTGCTCCGGCGTCATGTTGCAACCTACCACAGGTAAACACGAACTTGATCCTATGAGGACCTACTGTAGTTTATAACTCCGCTTTATTGTACACACTTAGGTATTGCTATGTATTTTCATTTTCTTCTATAGTTGCTAAATTTTTTAACAGGAATGACGCGCTGCTCCTGTATGTCTCGCCAGAGCCGTATTTGTGTGGCTGCAATGCTCAGCACTCGCATACCCGTTGGTTCACTGTACCTAATGCTATGTTTACTATATCGTGACGTTAGCTCACGCTCGAAGCACAAGACTAAAAACGTGACTGAAACATCTCTGTTACAGATCAAACCCAGGTACACCGACACAGGTACGCCGACCAGATTTTATTGGCGTTGCCGAAGCCCCCACGTACTACGACATACAACAGAGCCTCCACGGACCCCAGGGTAACAACAGTACCGGTGCAGCGGCTAATTATAGTCCACAAAGACGTTTTCTTTCCGAGGGTGAACTAGTCCGCCAAGGAAACGATCTTCCTTATGCCCGGGCAACAAACACCGTTGACAATATACGTGAATTGGCTAGCTCGCCACAGCGAGGGGTTTACATGTGGAAGGATACATCGCCAGGCAGTTACCCAGTCCCGGCGGGTATGCCCACACATCAATCTCCGTCGCAACGGCCCCCTCCACCCTACGACTACTATCGTTCTAATCCCACTAGTCCAACACAACAGCCGTACGCGAATGCTCCTAGGGCGGCATACCATCCGGCTATGCGCGGAGGTGTCCCAGTCTTCCCACCCCACCAGCCCCATCAATCCCCACAAGTTAAGAGAAAAACCATGGCGACCCCAACCACTCCGACTTCGGGAGACGGACGCCGTAGGCCAATGTCGTTTGTTAGAGCTTTGGAAATGACAGATTCTATGGAAATGGTATCAGCTCCGAGTGACCCCAGATCCCAGAGGCCCACGACACCTACGCCTGACCGTGCAAGTGTTTACGATATGAACTATGAAATATCAGTATAGCCCATAGCTTCATTCTCCATTCCATCGTGCGGTTGGGTGGAGGCCACTAACAAACCGCTAGCCATATTTCGTTTTGTCGACTCGAAACGCGCCGCGGAATTACACGGATTATGAAATATCACAAATATCCGAACGGGTCAAATATTCTTTTCACATATCCCCGCGTTCCGATATGTAATGGTGCAGGTAACGCGGTCCGTTGATACGATACCCGTATTATATACCCGACCAATCTACAACCAGTCAATCTTTCGCATTCCGCGACTATGCGCACCGCGTTATTCTATAGAAATTTAACAATAGCATTATCACCAACAAAGTCCACACACATGGCCTAACATTGCGTCAGCTGGCTTACATGACTATGCTAATGATGTGCGATGGTTCGATGCCAATGGCCAAACAAAGAGCTTTATATTATGTAGATTGGTTTGGGTGAAGCAGGTCGCATTTTTACCCAATTGTCATTGCGGGAATACCATTACACGTTGGAAGTAGGGATTACCGCTGGATATTGTCTGTTCCATTTCAAGTCTCCCTGAGAACAATACAACACATGATCAATAATTGTTGTAGCGACGTTACCCCGTCGTCGACTCGACGCTAGATATATCATACGAACTATTCTATCAACTACTTGACTACTTTTTTGCGCTAAAAATAAGAGAGGCTAGCGCATGGGTTGCGACAACTATGGGAAACTCGCCCAAGTACCCATTTCAGTGTAAAAGAGAGGACGCGGGTGAGAATTTCATTCCAGTTGTCTTGAAAATGTGAAAGATGACGCGGGACTTTTTAGCCACTCTGTAATTCCGAGACGTGTCTCTTCTCGCTAAGTACTTGTTCCGATCGATTGGGATTCATTCGTCTTTAGTGTTTGTTGAGACCAGTTTACACTTTTATACGGTGTTGTCGTGGCTCATAGGTGAAGCAACTTGCGAGATGAATGTTTCTAGCCAGGTCTTGGTCGGATCCCGGTATCATGGTGAAGCCAACCTTGGAAATAAGGGCTGAGATCACTCCTTGGCCAACATGTGTCCCTGTCCATTAACAAAGTTACTTAATCGACTCAAGTCGTCGTAAGGAATAGAATAACGAATTCATATGTGTAAAATAATCGTGAAATGTGTAGCAAATTTTTAATATACATATTTAAAAATATTTATACACAATTAAAAATAGAAGACTTTTTAATTTCAACTTTTTTTTTTTTTCTTGTTTTGTTCTTTTTCTCTTCGTTTTTTTTTTCCATCTTGTTATTTCTTTCATTTGTTACGACCTTTATATCATTTTAACAATGTACCCATTAGATAATAGCTAGTTAATTCTAGAATATTTGTTTCACTTGAGTATTCTTGTACAAACGAAATAAATGCCAAATTAGGTATTATAATCATTACCGCTCGACATCAGATTTAGTTTCCCCCCTTGGTTTCTGAGTTTCATTTACAATTCATAGCGAGGAACAAATTGTAATATAGGCATTATATAGTATGTATACATACATAACCGGCTAAACGCTCACGTATACCTGTAACTATAATAGTTGCATCTTCAATCGTCGTCCCTACGATTTTGTGTATAATTAAAATAATTAAATTGAAAATTCTTAACTATCGTGTACAGAACTATATGAGAATCCGAATTACCCACTGTTTCGCAAACGTGTAAATGCCAATCATTTGCCAAGTTACATACTTTATCAGCCTCGATATTGTGTGTGAGTTGTACGTCTAATACAAGATAGGTACATGATAATTATTGAGAACCGTTCATCAAGTGATTATTATTATTATTATTATTATTATTATTATTATTATTATTATTGTTATTATTATTATTATTATGATAATTTTGATATTTTCCTATCAGATTACAATTTATCTGTTCATTTTTCTTTCGTCACAACTGTGAACTTTATCGTTAGTTATGTGTATTTAAAGAGAGAGAAAAAAAAAAAAAAAAAATAGTATGAAAGCATTCGTTTGTGAATGTAAGTGTAACGACACAGTCGATCGTTTGCAAATAACTCTTGTATAAACATATACCTACATGTATTAAAAGAATAATTTGATATAAAGTGATTCGTCGACTCGAATTTTACTCTATAACAACACGCTTATAATTCTGAATAATCTGAGCTCCCCTATATCGCTTGTGTCATAATTGTTCCCTTCGGAGAATAACTTGGCAGACGGAAATTCTATTAAATCCAACGAGGATTGCTGGATTGGGACTAGCTCTGTTCTTATCAAGCTTATCAAGAACAAGTAGTATCCGTGAGCTGATAGAAAATATTCGATTGGGATTGTGAAATAGAAAAGAAAAAGTAACATCTAAGAAATGGATACACCCCTGTGTTCAGAATACCTATTACTTATCAATATTCATTGGTTTTTGCTGTATGGTTTCAAATAGATTCTGGCAACCAGTCTTTACGAATTTATTCACCTTTTGTGCCTTTTGTTCGGAACTAGTTACAAAAAGCGTTTCCTAGGTTCCACATCGCTCGCAAACCTACTTGCCCGCAGCAGTTATCAAAATTGTCCGAAGGAAGGACGTTCGACAGATTCTTGTATATCTCGCGGAAATTGAGTGATTGCCAATAACAAGTCCCATACATATACATTATGTATAAAAATTCATTTTATTTATATTATAATGGATACAATTAAATTACTCGAATAAAATAAAGATAACTGTGTGAATTGAATGTGCAATTTATAATTTATTAATAAACTATAGGTGGACGCGGGTCACTCGGCCAACATGTCCACACTGAGGCAATCCTCACCCATATTGCTCGGAGAGGTCTCCAGTTCTCCAACTTCGTTTGATTCACTGCACATAAATCGGAGTAAGCGCTGTTGGTTTTTACAAAGCAATATTTAAAAATCTACAAGTTACTCTTCTAGCACGACCCAAGGAGATACCTGTGCGAATAATGTTTTAATTTGGTGTCGAGAAATACCGCAGAGGTGTTGATTGTGTACAAATAGGAAATAAAAAGACTCAACAAGTTTCACCTGTCCAGTGATGGGTCATTGCTAAACATTTCTGTAGGTACTGTCGGCGGAGCCTTCTCTGGGACCAATTCCAGGTAAGTCTGCCGTGATTCTAAATGTCGCTCCACTTCTTCCGGGGTCATGTGACCATCGGACATGAGAGACACGGGTAGCATATTATTAGATGTATGTACCTGCAAGTGACAGACGAAATTTACTGTTTAATCCGAGATTCAACACGACAAAGAAATCATTGAACAACTCGTCATTCAATATCATATAAGAAGACTAGATTGTGATATATAATTATAAATATTAGGGTGGTAAAAAAAAAAAACATTTTTTTGTTTTTTTTAAAGTCTTATCATCTCAAAAGTTTCGTTTAGGTATAAAACAAATTCTCCTAAAAGGGCAGCTCGATATCTCAACTCTACGAGACGCTCAACGATTTTCCGTTTTCCCATTTAAATAACACATGAAAAATTTATTTTTTCGTTTTTTCTGCATAAAACTCGGAAAAAAAATGTTATTCCAATTTTGATGCACATATTCTTGTAGGGAATTCAATTCTCTACAAAAAAGGTCTCATAAGGTTTTCTTGTGATCTTAACAGGTTAAAAGTTATCAGGCTTTAAACCCCTGCAACTCAATTAAATTTAACCAGATATAATTTCAGAACGATTTTCAAATTTCTTCAAATGTAGAATGATTTCTAACTGTGTAAAATGAAGAGCAAAAACAATATCTGTTACAAGTACTTGCTGATCATAGAAAAAAATATCCTAATGATTATTTATTATTTATTTGTTTTAATTCCGGCATACAGTCTATAGAGGTGCGCTGGCACCTGTACATAGAACCAGAATATAGCATACAATATAAAAAACTGCTAAAAAAAGAAAAAAAGTATAAAAAACAAAAAAAAAATACAAAAACAGTAACAAATAAAATACAAAAATTGTAACAAACATAATTATTTATAATTAAAAGCGTAATATTATTTTAAAATATATTGCATTTACTAATCCATTAGTAGACTGTGAATTTGTTATTGTATAAACAAAGATTTGCGACAGTTAAAGATTATTTTTAGACAGTTAGAAATCATTCCACATTTGAAGAAATTTGAAAATCGTTCTGAAATTATATCTGGTTAAATTTAATTGAGTTGCAGGGGTTTAAAGCCTGATAACTTTTAACCTGTTAAGATCACAAGAAAACCTTATGAGAACTTTTTTGTAGAGAATTGAATTCCCTACAAGAATATGTGCATCAAAATTGGAATAACATTTTTTTTCCGAGTTTTATGCAAAAAAACGAAAAAATAAATTTTTCATGTTTTTTTTTTTTTTTTTTTTAAATGTGTTAGATGGGAGAACGGAAAATCGTTGAGCGTCTCGTAAAGTTGAGATATCGAGCTGCCCTTTTAGGAGAATTTGTTTTATACCTAAACGAAACTTTTGAGATGATAAGGAAAAAACTTTTTTTTTTTTTTACCACCCTAATAAATATATGCTAGAAGAGAGAAGTACCCACCGTCGGTGTAGTCTGTGCCTTGGCTATTTTTGGTACTGTCTTTTTCTTTTTACTAGTATTAAGAGGTTTAACAGGTGCCGACTGATGATGAGACGAATGATTATTGACATTGGATTCAATTTTTTTTCTGAAAATAATTTGTTGCCCAGGTGATTATTTTTATTAGCGATGCGGTTTTCATTATTTTCATGCCTTGCAATGGCTGTTGACAATTGCTCTTAGGCAAGAGCAGTCATGGAAAGTTATAGAAACCTTTTTGAAGTGTCAAGCCTGGAGGGTTCGTCGTCCGATGACTCCGTCTCATCACTCTCGCTGAATGAAGCATCAACCTTTTCATACTGCAGTAATCTGTCGAGCAAAAAGCTCTTGTCCCGGTTTACTTTCAGCAATTTCCTCTGCGTCGATCTGAGGGCTTCTTGGAAGCATTCGTTCTCCTGACAGTAAAGGGGTTAGTCGGTTAACTTTTCATTTCTAATTTTCTAATTTTCTAATTTTCTCATTTTCTCATTTTCACACTTTCATAATTTCTCATCGGGTAATTTGTCACTCACGTAGATGAGAAACTTGAGCTTGCGTTTCAAACTCCTGTACTGCGCCTTGTAGTTTGGCGCCTCTTCTTCCGGACTGTCTTCGTCGTCATCCTCTGCATCTGCGTTGTTGTTTGCGATGGACCGGCAATACCATCCTTCCAACATTGATCATCTGTAACTGGGATAATAACTTCGGTTACGCTCACCTTCGAGACAATAGAGTTAAAGTGGGCCGTTTCGATAAACCGGAAAGGATCTACGTTTACTCAATCAATTTCATATATATTATACTCGGACAAGTGAGGTTAACTTCAGTACGCTATGACATAACTAAACACTATAACGAATGATCAACAATCACTTTGTGCAACGAAAAGAAAAACGGGCTTTTAAATATATTTTATTTTCATTACGCTCACTTGTAACACCAGAGATATTTTCTGGACGTCGCAAAAATTTGCGGCGATTGATTATTATGAAGATAAATAAGATGTTTGTGACTGGCTTCCATTCCAGAATTCGTTATCGATTCTTCGGCAACTTCAGACTTGTTACGCATCGACCGGAAGCTGTGGCTTGAACGCAATCATGATAGCTGACACTTGAGGACACTGAACTTTTGGTAACGCCAACTTCAGGTGTGTTGTCACCGGCGGTCAACACTCAACGGTCGAATCAAGGAACTCTTTGACATGCCTATCTACACTATCCGTATTTTCCGTGGTTTGAATTTGCGCGCGAACTTTTTTCCGGACCCCGTGCACCCGTGCCGTGATGTTTACTGTGATGATTGGGCTTACTGGCTTTCCGTGTCTTATTACTGTGTAAATTGCAAGAACTCTAAAAATAAGTTAACGCTGAATTATGATTAGAAGTATTAGAACATAGAACTATCGGATCGCTCTCAATATCAATCATCCGTAAGTAAGGTTAAGTGATAAACTTCCCAACGTGACTTTTCAGCGTATGGGTTAGTGAATAGTATCTCGACTATTTGTCATCAAACTATGACAATGTCAAACACATGTTAGATCAACTTTGGCGGTATTGGACTTTATCGTAATTCCAACAATTTTCGCGTAACTGTCATTTCCCTTCATTGTAATCTTGTAATCCCACTTTTGCGACACTTGCTACAAACTAGTTTAGGCGTCTACATTTATACCATACTGAAACCTGTCAGATTGAATTACTTTCATCCGAAATCGTTTTGATACCATTACAGATCTTCATTTTCCGAAATGGCTACGGCAGAAACGTCGGTTGGTATACCAAACAGTTCTGTGAATGTCGAAGCCAACTCTGACGTGGAAGACGACATTGTTCTCCGTCGCAAAAGTAAAATGCAAATTATACTTTCTGACGACGAGGAGGAAGATGACAAAGAAATTGGCCGTACGAAAGTTGAATTGAAGACAAAAGTGGTCAGTCATTCCGAAGAGATAATTGATTCCAAAGGATGCGAAGAAGAGAACAGAGTTACGGATTGTAGAGACAAAGAAATTGATCTACTCTCGTTAAATGGTTCAAACTCACTATCGGTCACAGAGTCTATGAATCCAAGCTCAATAGTAGAAATGGCTATTCTGGAGAATCAAGCGGTCGGAGACAACTGGAAGTCCAAAAGTATAGAAAATATCAGCAAGACCATTGGTGGAAATGAGGCCGACTCAGAAGGTGATCTAATTGTGTCATATTCTTCAAGAACCATGCTGTCGGCAGACAATGAGACAAGCGAGGTGAATCCAAAGAGATTTACCAATATATTAGATAGTGATTCAGAAGATGAAAGAGCATTCAGTTTGTTGTTCAATAAGAAAATGAGTCCCAGCTGTGACAAATCCCAGGATAGACGTTCGGTGAGTCCAGCTTCTGATCGCTCAATTGACAAAAAGGATCATCGTAAACGAACAAGAGTAATGAACAGTGACTCGGAGGATGAGGATGGGATTGTGGCTCGCATAGAAAGTTCGCTGTCAAGGAAACCTGGAGATATTGGAACATCCCTGAAGTCTATGGTAAATTCCGTCAGCAAAACTGTTAAATCTAGCATTAAGGCCCGGAGTCTACGACTTTTTCGACTTTTTTCGACTTTTTGCAGCAAATATGCGACTTTTCCACTTTTTCGGTCGGTTTTCAGCATATATCTTGATTTTTTTGATTCTATTGTCTGCCAATTTTTTTTATTTTTTTATTTTTTTTTTCAGTTCCTTGAACACGTCGGCCAAAAAAAAAAAAAAAAATCTAAAATTCTCCATTTTTTTTTCAAATATTCGAAGAAAAAAAATTTCTTTGAGCAACAATTTGTTTTGCGAAAAAAAAAAAAAAAAAAATTTCCATGAATTTTTATTATTTTTTTCGCGAGGTGCCCCTTTTGCCCTGTTGCCCTCTGCCGCGCTTTCCCCTATATTACGCTGTCGAGTATTGTACTAAATTTTACACAATATCGCCCATTTTCATGTGAAAGACTTCAATGAATATCTATTGAGTCTAATATTTATTTGGCTGCATGTTTTTTTAACATTCCCGATTGATAAAGATCATAAATAATTGTATATAATTATCTTTTCCACACGGCGTGCGCAAAGTTCGATTTTGCGCACGCTTCGCGTGCATAAAATTGAACTTAACGCGCGCTGTGTTGAAAAATGAAGTTCGATGCACGTGCGAAAGATGATTCTCGACTCGTGTGATTGTCACCCTCGCTTTGCTCGGGCGAAAAACTTCACACTCGTCCGAGAATCAACACTTTCGCACTAGTATCGAAAAGTACTAATGATTATATGTTGATTATATATCGATTAGATATGAAAAATGGCCCTAGATAAATATATATAATTCATTTATAATTTATATATATTCTTATATATATAATCTATATATATATTTGCATATATTTATATATAAATATATATAAATTATATATATTTTATATATATTTATATAGGCCATTTTTCATATATAATCGATATATAATCATATATAATTATATATAATCTTTTTTAATCAGGTTATGCATGTTATAATATGCAACTTTTTTCAGGATTTCTTGCGACTTTTTTAAAAATATATTCGACTTATGCGACTTTTTTCACGGCTTCTAGTCTGTCCGAGGCCTGAGCGTAAGGAATCATTCGGCTTCTTCAGTTCGTCAAATTTTACCAATACTTTGTAGAATATATGCACGTTCCCCAATAATTGATCGTCACTCGATGGCATATCGGAAAGGTCGATTCGGTGTTATTGTTTAGATTCTTCCAAAATATTTAATAATAACGATTATACCAATTTCAAATAGAAACCAAACAAAATCAGTACACTGATAGACACTGATTCCGAAGGGGATAATCAACCGACGCATAAATTTGGAGGATCTTCGGACGAGGGTCAGCCCATGATAATACCAAACACTGCGAGGCAAAAAGGAAGGACTGAAAAAAAGAAACGAATCGTAAGTGGCCCATAGGAGACCAAACCACGATCATTAAACTTCTATTAAATATAATAGACAGGTTTGCCAAGGTCGGATGAATATTTATTCAAACGAAGATTTTCTTCATTATTCTTTTTCAAGATTATTAGGAATTTCGTTTCCAATACTTGCTTGGCTCAGAAATATTTATTGCAGATTATTATTGCAGTACGACGATTTCAATGAATTTTTAATTTTTCCGAATAAATGATATCACATTTTTATCCGGCGATATGAGCGGATTGTTTATAATTTTTATTGAAATGAAATCAGTAACCATTGTAATTCCAGGGATCCATACGAGCAGCTAAGGAGGAAGCAATGCGTGAAATACACAGTGAATCGCAAAGAATGTTACGGGAATCTCAAATACGTCTGCCATACCATAGACCCAAGCAGCGTACATTACAAGAATTCTTAAACAGGAGAAAAGATTTGCCGACACTACCAAAAACACTAACTACTGCGGCCAAAATGAAGATGTCCGGCGAGATTGTTGGGTAAGGATCCCAATTTCATTCATTTCCGTTTTCTTTCAATTTACTTCGTGTTTAGATGTGATATCACTTACTTTATGATTCATCAATTAAATTCGTGGTATTATTCTCACCAGAAAAGTCTTGGAGGAGAAGGAAAAAGAGGCAGAGCTTTTCTACAAATCTTCGTCAGATTCGGATAATGAAGGAGGTACACAAATTGAATTCACAATCGCCGACACCAAGTCAAAACCAGCAACTGTTAAAGATATGGAAACCATCCCTATAAGCGTAGAGACCCAGAAGGTCGTTAGAAATGACCTTAGAAATAGTCAGGACGTCAAAGAAGTTATTCAACAGGGAGATAAAAGCCTTGGCGTACCAAGAAAATTGTTCAATAGTTCTGTAAATGAGGCTGAGGCAACCAAAGCTGAGGCTACCGAAGCTCTGTCACCAATTGAAGAAGATGATTCTGGCGAGAGTACAAAAGAGAACCAAGACTGTAATCAGAGGCGTAAAGAATTCAAGCAGGGATTAAAAGACGTCAGCGTACCGAGAAAATTATTCACATCAGAGTGTGTTGAGCCGATGGAAATTGATCACAAAGAAATCAGCACGGATAAAGTTGACGACACTCAAGACATTTCGGAAACAAACGATAGCCAAGCCAATGTTTTGAAATTATCCGATCACAACCTGAAGAATGAGGTGATTGGTATGACTGTGAAAAATTCAGAGGTACGAAGAAACAAATCCACGGAAGAAAAGGCAGAAGGTTTTAGACTGAAAATGTCTGGAGATCCGTATAAACTGACTAATGATCAGACAGCTTCGCATGACACCGCAATCCTGAAAGCTAGTACAATCGAATTTGAACCTATAACAGATACGCCATTCATTAATAGTCGGGAGATATTCAAATTAAATGAAATAGAGCAAACCGATTCGGGAATTGTTATGGCTGACGAAAATTTGACCAGTGATTATAACATAAAGGCTAAAGATAGTCATCTTAGTTCAGTGGGAAGTGAGCAATCGATATCCAGTAACAAGGCGTCATCGCACAATGATGAAGATTCCGACGATCAAAATGAGCCATCTAGTCATGTCTACGGATTGCCGCTGCCGGAATTCGACGACGACAGGCCGAAAAAAAAAATTGCTCGAATTCTGCCAGACATTATGAGATTAACACCGAAACTCCGAGGATCGCCAGACATGATGATTGAATTGACGTCTCCAAAAGTAGGCATTGACCAGTTGATTAAAAGACTTTTAGATCATTCTGTTCCAAAGAAAACGCCACAGTCTAATCAAGAAATTATAGCAATACACACGGAGCAGACGGCAAGTGGCTTAGAAGTTATGAATGAGGTTTTGCCATATAGAATGCCGATAAATGAGAAGAATGATGACCCAGAGTTAAGCAAACCTGGTGCAAAATTAGTACGCCTTAAAGAACAGTTGCAGCAACAGATAGCCATGCAACGCACAAAGGAATGGAAGCAAAAGGAGTTGGAAATGAAAACATCAGAGGATGATGACATCTACCGCGACGAGCGGTCCGATTGCGGAATGGTAGAAGAGAATAATTCTGACGAAGAAGAAGAAGAAGAAGAAGAAGAAGAAGAAGAAGAAGAAGAAGAAGAAGGAGAAGAGTTGAGCAATGATGGAGGAAGTGAACCTGACGAAAATGACATGCCGACAAAAGAGGCAAAGCATAAGTACAGAAGTCCATTTGTGGATGCAGAGGCTGAAGTTAGTGGAGAGGAATCAGAAGAAAAAGAGGACAGAGAAGTGGGCGATGAGGAAGATGAAGAGGATGCGGGTAGTAACCATAGTTCTGAAGATGATAACAGAGATGATGAAAATGAAGAAAGCGAAATGGGAACAAATCAGAAAGATAGAACCTTGAAATTAAAACGGATCGCAAAAGCTTTTGAAGATGATGATTCAGATGATGCTGAAGTTGAGGAGACGGATGCTAATACAAATGGTTCTAATAAAGGTCGTCACTTCAGAAGAACGAAAACAGATGTTGATATGTTTGCAACGGACAACAACAGCGACAATGATTGGTCCAGCGGTACGGAAGGTGATTTGACTGTGTACCAGCAACGGATAGATGAGAGAAGTCAATTTTGCGCAACACCGTCAGTTGCAAATAATACTCTCAGTATTGTTTCGCCGATAACACAACTCACAGCTTTGAATAGAGAGTCAGAATCAGTAAATACAGATTTGAGAACGGCCGACAATCCGTTGCAATTGATAGCTCCTCTGTCTGTAGAAACCACTCCTGTCGAGCTAAAATGTTACCGAGAGTGTGATTCGGAAAAACGTGAAAAGTTACAAAAAAAACTATTCGACGATATCAAGGAAATACCCGACGACACGGAATTGATGGACTTGCACTCTGGCCAATTTTCCGACAATCCTAGTGAAATCAGAGAATTGGACAGATTGATACATTCGGCTAAAAATACAGAGGTATCTGACGCAGAGTTACTGGAATTATGCTCGGGAACGTTTGACACTCAACCTTCCGACATTAAAGAGCCAAACGCTCGCGTCGACAAAGTCTCAGGCGTTTTGGTGCCTTCGAGCAGCAGCTCTTTCCCTTCACCTGACAAGTCTTCAAAACAGCAATCAAAAGAGGCTGATACAATTCCGGGAACATTTAAGATAGTCTTTTCGTCTGACGATGAGGACGAAAGGCATACAGATAACTTGCAGATAAAAGATGCCAGGGGGAAGAAATTGAAAAAAAAAGTCAGAAAATTGAAACTTTCGGACGATGAAGACGAAAGTGACAACGCGAATTTATCGGATTCAGATGAGAGGGGAAATGGAGAAGAAGAAACTATTGATTATGATTCCGACGAAAATGAGATAGTAGTGCCAAAGAAAGATACTCGAAAAGCTGCGGCATGTTTTCTTGACGAAGAGGCAGAGCTATCTGAGAGCGAGTGGGGATCCGCAGATGAGGATGAGAGAGATTTGGACAAACTTGACTGGGAAGAGGGAGATTTGGAAGATATTGATCAGGATCAAGTCAAAAAACAACTAGAAAAGATACACATGAGGCAAGTTCTCGATGAAGACCAGAGGGAAGTTAGATTATTGCAGGAAATTTTGTTAGAAGACGGTGAACTGCATTCGGACAAAGGCAGTCGGCAGAGAAAATTTAAATGGAAAAATATTGGTGAGTTGAAGTCTTGTTCTATGATTGAAAAATTAAGTTCATCATAGATTTGTACAGCCAATCACTTTGCAAAATAACTTGCAATAACAGTAGAATGTGCGCATAAGTTTCGCATTTTGCCTATTGGATTTAGATGAATTGGGAGAGGACAACGGAAGCCATTTGCAGAGTGTAGATGACGAGGGTGTTACTGTGGATGAAAATGAGGCGGAAAGCGAGTTGGAGTGGCGCAAACAAAGACTGGAACGGGAACAATTCTTAGAGGAGCAAAGGGTGTGTGATCATAATTTACAAACTAGATTTGATGTTTTTTTTTTTTTTTTTTTTTTTTTTTCCTTCAATTTTTTATAAACAATAGTGTATTGTTTAGTTTAAGTGGAGATCATGGGGTAATAGGGGAATTCACATTATTCATGTTCAAATAACAATCTATCTCATTTGGCTATTGGTAGCAGATTGGTACTAATTTTGGCAAATTGTTTTAAAAAAGTACGACTAGAGCTTTTAAAGTGAATCTCCCACGATTTGATAGGTGAAAGAAGCAGCTGCGGATGATGATGACGAAATGGAGGACAGTCAGTTATTCAAACTTGGCATGAGGGCGTTGAAAAAGAAGAAAAATATAAAAAATCCGAAGAAAGATGGTTCAAAATCGATAGTTCTTGATCAATCTGAGACGGTCGTCACGCGGCATACCGTCGCCGATTTATTCGCTAGTCCAATATGTGGGAAAAAAACATTTGCATTGCAAGTACGTTCGACGACCTTGTAACAATTCATAAATCTGCATACATTTTATATTTTATATTTATATTTTTATATTTTTTATATTTATTTATATTTATTTATATTTATTTATATTTATTTATATTGATTTATTTGCGGAAAAGAAAGTACCTAGGGTTCGTTGCGTGCTTTACAGTACGCTCATGGTGTGCCTGTGGGTAAGCGTGCAGCGAGGTAACAAAAGGTTTGCACCACTATAATGGTAGTAGACAAAGGATAATAAAAGTAAACAACAATAATAAATAGTAACAGTGTTTCATGATCTAGAAGTAGAATAAAAAATAACATACATACTAGTCTTGTTTTGCCACAAATTTATGATCAATCTCGTTTGCTTGTTCATGTCACTCCCTGCACATCTTGCTTCACACACAACGGGAATGGTAATGTAGCATTGTATTCGTCTATCGTTTTCAGAACGCCATTCACAGAGGCTCATTTTTAGCCAGGGGAGAAGAATCTTTGGCAAGGCTCTCTGTAATTACCCGACAAAATAACGACCAAGCAATCATCAGGACTAAAAAATCGAGAAACTTTGTGTTCGCTCATCTCAGTCCTGCAATCGAAGCGCCGGTTGAAAGCAAAGAATTGGATGGTCAGGCGAATACTGAAACTATGGGTGCAAAGGTAATTTGTAGAATGTACTTTTATTATGTAAATGCATTTCTATGTTTCATATTTATTACATAATATGCTAGAGATGATATAAATAAAGTGTAATAGTGGAGATGTACTAGAGCTGCCTTATTTATAAATAATGTAAGAGGCTACATGAAATCTAATCTCTTATTTTTCCAGTTGCGGAAAAGAAAGCCAACAGCCAGCCTTACACCCATCGCGTCGAAGAGATTGAAGAAAGAACATGAACAACGCACCGATATCAGAAACAAACTATTCCACAAGGGTTTTTAAATATTAGGAGATACTCACAAGCCGTAATAGGTGTATAAATAGGAAGCCTGTGAGATCAGCCGTAACTATTCTACAACAAAAAATTTCTTAATTTCGATTATATTTTATAAAAGATCGGATCGACTTGTTCGATATGTAGGTATATTATGAATAATAACTAATAAGCCAATGGGAAATAAGTAATAAGAAAATCGTTGTTATATGTTGTACGCGCGTTATCATTTATTTTTAATGTGATTCTATTACAATTTACGAATAAAATATTATCTTCAAGTGGTCGTTCAACTAAATACTATAATATACTAATCGTGCTTGGACAGACTCTGCTGGGACGCTCTGTAAAGTGGAGGTATAGGTGTACTAAAAACTGTAGGCACACTCTTTCCCCTCCCGACATTCGGCTGGCACGCACCTGTCGCAGCAACCAATGTTTGTTACCGGCATATTATAGATACATACATACCCAAATGTATGCACATACATATTATGAGTAACATACATGAGTAACTGATCCCCTTTCGTCCCGTTGCGTCGTTCAAACAGTAGCGAGTTTGGCCGTGTGTATTATATTTTGATCATTGCGTAAGTTAATCCCTTGTCCGTGAACATTGTACACCGTGTGCACGTGCTCACGTGAATTATAGAAGATCAGTATTCTATATTATATAGCATGGTACAACATATAACATTAATATAGTTACTACATACGGTAAGCTGTAAATTAAAATTTTCTTCCTTTCGTACATATAGTTTCAAAGTCTTAATAATAATTATATTAAATTATACTGGCAAACATTAAAATGTAGTTATAGCTCGAGGCTTAATTAATGTATACCTGTAACACGTTTAATTCTAATTCTGTAAATCTGGGGTGAAACATAGGCAATGATGGAAACACGGTCTGCTGTTTATAAAATGATGAAGGATGTGGCTCACGAGGAGAGACAGGTAATACAGAGTATAAGAATGATCATATTGCAGTTATTGCAGTATATATATATGATAATTAATATATATGTATACTTATCTACTTATGGTGTATAGTTTATTCCACCAGTATTGGAACTTGATTTATTTAACTGTATTCAATTCTCAATTGAAATAAATGGAAAACAAATTTTTCTACAGATAACGAAGTGGCAGCCCCCGTTCTCGTCGGATGCAACCCCGTACACGGAAAGAGATTTTGATAGTCGCGTTCGTAGATCATGTGCAGCTCAGCAGCCCTTGTTGATACCAAAAATATCCAAGGCTATCGTCCTCGGAGATGTAGCAGTGGGGAAAACCTCTTTGGTCAATCGGTATATGCACCTGCATACCTACAATCGTATTCTTGTACGATTGTTTTGATATTTATAATACCTAATTCAAAGTGAGCCACTAATGGGTATTTTTCAGATTTTGTCACAAATTATTTGACAATAATTACAAAGCGACCATAGGGGTAGATTTCGAGGTAGAACGATTCGACGTCCTCGGTGTTCCGTACAATTTGCAAATGTAAGCATTACGAAATATTGAATTCTTTAAATTTCCCGCATCATTACCGCATTATGCGATACATCTCTATCTACCTAATGTGAATATCAAACAGCATAACACCACACTCAGAGGCGGATTCATCACGACGTCAATTATTATTTCAGATGGGACACTGCAGGTCAGGAAAGGTTCAAGTCCATTGCGGCATCGTATTACAGGGGCGCGAACAGTTCGTATAATCTGATGATATTTCATATTCAAAATCATTGAGCATGGTACTATGGCGGGTGGATTTTTTTACAATAGCTGCCCAGATAGCCAAATGTCCGTTTAATTTCGTCTTAATGCTGCAAATCAATTGCAATTGATGACAGCATATTTACCGCCGTTAACGTCCGCGTCAAGTGTTGTTCTTGCTGGCAACATAGTACGGCAATTGATTGCAGCGAAATGCTAGTAATATGCCGTCAACTCATTCGCATATTTCAAATAAATCTAGGCTGAACTTGTCGTAGTCATTTAATGCTGGCTGATCGCAGCATTTTCACATAACTAAATGACCGGCAAGCGTGTGCAATTGGTTGATGGTCACGTTTGGCTATCTGGGTGATGATCATATGTATGGCTTTTCAGTAATCGTGGTTGTATTCGACTTAGGAAGTTTGATGTCATTGTCTCATTCCCGACAGTGGTTGGACGAAGCACAACGGTGCAACAACGGCTCTAGCCAGGTCTTCCTGGTTGGCACTAAAAGAGATCTATTGGTAAATAAATCAATTTGCAATAGTGTAATACATTAGACCGCTTTTTTTTTATAACTTTTTTTTTTCTTTACCTCCTACATCCTTGGAAAAGTGAGTTTTTGGTGTAAAACGAAGCCTCGTGGAACCGAAGCCCGGTAGCTTAATTTTAAAAGGTTCCCCATTCGGTCTGAACTTTTCCCATTTGATTGACATAAGATTCTTGCTACACAAACACTCTCACAAAAAGGAAGCTGTTCTTCGTCTCATTGAGTAGGTAATTGAATTCACTACAAAAGAAGTCTGATCTGTGTTAGATCTAAGAATTGAAAAAAAATGATGAACAAAGTATTCATCAAATAAAGCTCAAGTTTAAGCGTCCGTAACGAGTACAAGATCAATTTCTAGCTCGGAAATAGATCAGACTTTTTTTTGTAGTGAATTCAATTACCCACCAAATGCGACCAAGAACAGCTTCCTAGCTTGCATAGTTTTCGAGATATTTTTATGAGAGTGTTTGTGTAGCAAGAATCTTATGTTAATCAAATGGGAGAAATTCAAACCGAATGCGGAACGTTTTAAAATTGAGCTACCGGGCTCCGGTTCCACGAGGTTTCGTTTTACACCCAAAACTCACTTTTCCATGGTTGTAGAAAGTGTGGAGGTAGAAAAATGAAAAGTTATTTAAAAAAAACCTTATAATTTTCATGAAATGAATAAAAATAAAAAAAATAAAAAACCGGTCCAATATACTGCCGTGCTTAGGTAGAAGACAGTAAACTTCATTTACTATCTTTTAATAATTTTGATGCCAATATATTCTTTCAATGATTCTCTACCTATCAATTGTAAAATGCATCATTAAAAATGTTATCTCAAAAAGATAATAATTTTGTAAGTTCGTCAAATATTTTAAATCGGTTACATTTCCTACATATATAAAAGCAGTGAATCCATTTTTTAGGCATTTTGATTAATTATGATCTGAAATTACACTCGAATGACTTTTCTAAAGTCATGTAATATATTATTAGTCATTCAATAATTGTTATGAAAAAATACCTAATATCATTAATTTAGTTTGAAAATATTAGAAATTTAGATTTCAGTTTTCTCTGATTTCACTTTTTTCACTTTACTGCCTTCTACCTAAGCACGGCAGTATACATATAGCTATTATTGATATAATGTATTATAATAACGCGCGTGTACATAGTACGTAAAATGTTAACGTGATCTTGACAGTCAAATCCAGTTTACGAAGTCATTGAAAAACGAGCATTCGCTGTGGCAAGGGCGATGAAGGCAGAGTTCTGGGCCGTTTCCGCAAGGACTGGCAACGGCGTCTCCGAGCTCTTTTCGAGGATCGCTGTTTTGTCCTTTAACGCTATGCTTCTGCAGGAGGTGCAGAGTGTCCATATGGTCTGCACTGTTGGTTCTGATACAGTCGGTGAGTACTGAAACGTGAATGCATACATTTATAGAGTTACAATACTACTGAACGCAATTTATATTTATTTTTCGCATTTTATTCCAGCCCTCAAATTGCAGCCGACGAACATAGCGGAGAAGACGACCGGGCCGAGGTGTTCCCGTAATTGTGCGAAATAGAAGTTGAAAACTATTTTGAGCGTATCTTTCTGTAATGTGTGTAATAATTTCAACTGCCGCTGAGAAAGCCATGCAAAAGTTCTACTTCTTGTGAAAATGGAAGCTCTAAATGTAGAATGTTGACGACTGTGATGTTTCAATAAATTTTCTAGAGCGGCAAACTGAATTTAGACACGAATAATAAAAAGAAAAAAAAAAAAAAAAAAAAAACGTAATGCAAGCACTGTTTCTGTTTCGAAACAGCTGGTCGAGGATTCTAATCCGAACTACAAAAACAATTATTTTTTCACAAATTCGTGATATTAAAGTGTACTGCTCTAGAATTATCAAAGATGAACCCATTCCGAGAAAGAATTTTCATTTTTCTCTGTAGTTTTTGAATAAAGTGAAAATTTCAATACACACTATTTCGGTTGGTCAAGTAAAACTGAAACCTGGCCTTAAGCTGGGGAGTCAGAAATAATATGTGTAGTGGCTATACACCTAAGAATATGCATTGTATTAATTAAATTCATTACTTTGAATTTTTACAAACGACACACTAGTATTAACCAATCATTTCGAATACAAGGAAGTAACGAAATTACCCCGTCTTCGAATTCAAATAATTGCGGTTACCCCGCCCGCCAAATCAAATCCCAATTCAACAGTGCGCATGCGCCTTCGCATTCTGCTTATGGCGTCTGAATTTTCATGTGCTTCCACCTTGAACCATAGCTTTGAACTAACTCGAAGAGATCGAGACGGGAGTTGTTTTCCGTTCTCGATAAAATTACATGGTACCGGTACGTGACCCAAGGCAAAGCTCGAGCTCCACTAGGTCCGAAGCAATACACCAACTTTTCTGTAGCTCAACATTATTCGCGTCTCACATATCGCCCGTCTGCCAGAACAGTTAACCCCAAAAAAATGGCAGACTTCATCGACTCCGAAGCGGAGGAGAGTGAGGTGAGTGGAAAATTCGAACCAACTGTCGCGATAATATGAATAATAATTGTCATCAGAGATTTCGCCTCTGCCCTTAGCCGTCATGTAATTTTCCACCCGTTTATTCCATATCTTTTACAGGAGGAAGACGAGTTAGACTATAACGAGAAGAAGAAATTGAAAAAGTTAAAAGCTGTAGAGGAAAGCGACGAAGATGACGAAGGTGAGCATTGATCATGATAGTTTGGTTCCGATGCTCCAAGAAGTTCCAGGCGTATGCCTTCCCTCCTCCTCCTCCTCCTCCCCCCCCCTAGCATTAATGTGTAACTGCGGCTGGAATTGATCGTTTTCAACTCTACGATAATATTATACTTTCAGACGATGAGGACCGCCTTCGCGAAGAGCTAGAAGACCTGATCGACGACAACCCGATAGAGGAAAGCGAAGGAGAAGACAGCGATGCATCTGGCGGCTCAAAGAAGCGTAAGAAAAGTGACGACGAAGACTTTGACGATCGTTTGGAAGACGAGGACTATGATCTTATCGAAGAGAATCTGGGCGTCAAAGTGGAGAGGGTATGGGACGATATTGAATATTTATATTGAATATTTATATTGGATATTTATATTGAATATTTATTTGGATGCACAGTAGGGTGTCCGTTATTTACCAAGTTGTTTTTTTTCTTTGCAGCGCCCCCTAAATGTTTAGTTTATGATCTAAAAGAAACATCAGACCAAAATAAGCCCTTAATGTTCATATTAAACCGTGCCTCAAAGACGATACATTTACCATTTAAATAACATGGGATTTTGTCACTTTTTACATTTAATTATTTTTTTTCTTAGCAAGTGAATATATAGCAACAAAATATATATATTTTTGTAGGAAATTGAACGCTCTACAAAAAAGATCTCTTATGATTTTTCGATAAATTAACTTTTTTCAAAGTTATTAAAGGTTAAAGTTGAACTTATAGTTATTTTGCAAATTTTTCTACTTTGACAGCAAAAGTATTACCATTTAGATATAAATGCATTGCTTATATCGAAGAATAACTGGTTCTCACTGTATTATATAAAAAATTACTATAAAAATATTTTAATGCATTCAAAAATTTTGTATTACATTGCGCGTATTTGGTACTAGTTTCAATAATTCTTAGGACAATTACTTTTTGTCACATAAGCTATTAATTTATACGAAATTTCAGAAAACTTCATACGCTTTTATAAAATTTTATAAAATAAGAATTTTGCAGCAGCACAGTGAATGACCTAGGAATTATTTTCACAATCATTTTTACCAACAAATGACACTTTTACTCACGCAAGCGCAGTAAAGTTTTCACTAATTTTTTCAATTTAGTACCTTGACTAGTCAAATTTCTAGGTCATTCACTGTGCTGCTGGAAAATTATCATTTTATAAAATTTTATAAAAGCGTATGAAGTTTTCTGAAATTTCATAGAATTTAATAGCTTATATGACAAAAAGTAATTGTCCTAAGAATTATTGAAACTAGTATCAAATACGCGCAATGTGATACAAAATTTTGAATGAATTAAAAATTTTTTTTATTAATTTTTTATATAAAGTGAGTACCACCTATTCTTCGATATGAACAATGCATTTATATCTAAATGGTAATACTTTTGATGTCAAAGTAGAAAAATTTGAAAAATAACTATAAGTTCAACTTTAACCTTTAATAACTTTGAAAAAAGTTAATTTATCGAAAAATCATAAGAGATCTTTTTTGTAGAGCGTTCAATTTTCTACAAAAATATATATCTTTTGTTGCTATATATTCACTTGCTCAGAAAAAAAAAATAATTAAATGTAAAAAGTGACAAAATCCCATGTTATTTAAATGGTAAATGTATCGTCTTTGAGGCACGGTTTAATATGAACATTAAGGGCTTATTTTGGTCTAATGTTTTTTTTTAGATCATGAACCCAAAATTTAGGGGGCGCTGCAAAGAAGAAAAACAACTTGGTAAATAACGGACACCCCAATGCACAGGTACATTACATTACAATTATTTACATAGGTACATTTAGGCACCGAGTACCGTGTGCGGATCGCATAAGCCCCTTATCCGGGCTTGCTCGCGATCGCTCTCCTTACTCTAGCTATTTCTAACCTATAAATACTATTATCTAAATTAAAATATTGAAATATAAAACAAGTTCTCCCCAATAAAATATTAAAATATAAAACAAGTTCACCCCTATAGTAGATGGAGTTTAGCTTAATATACACTATTACACCTAGCCTAGAAGAGGTATTGTCTACACACTTTTTTTCATCTGTTCAATATCGCTCTCAATGTTACAGAGATTGTGTGCTCCTGTTTTTTCGCGGATCTTCTAAATTCCCGAGCAAGTTTGTCAATAATACCGTATTTACACGCAAATAAGCCGCACCTTTATTCGCTTTTTCATCCTCCCAAAACCCGGGTGCGGCTTATACGCGGATGCGGATTTTTTGAAAAATTTTTCAATCATTTTTTCGCTCACTGGGTCATTTTATTACCTAGCGCGCCGTTTCGGTATTCTGGCTTATACGAATATAAAAACGTTTTTCCGCAAATGACCCTTCAAAAATCTTGGTGCGGCTTATTTGCGTGTAAATACAGTAACAGATTTTTTTCACCAGAAACGCTTCAAACGTCTACGCCGCGTACAAGAGGAGGAGTCAGAGGAAGAGCAGGAACAGGAAGCCGTAGAGGAGAGAGATGCTATCGCCAACGAACTATTCGAAGGCTCCGGCGATGTAAGTTTCTTCTACCCTGCCGCCTGAATTCAGAGTCAATTCTTCTATTTATAAGAAAATCATTTACGGTGATAACGTATGTCTACATCTTTCCTTGTATGTCTACACGTGCATTTAAGGAACGAGATGCAATCGCGGTAGGTTGAAAGAAATCATTCCCCTGACACGCACTCCTGATCTTACGGAAGCAAATATCATTCCGAGGCCTACACGATCCATAACGATGTCAACCAGAGCTTTAAGTTCCTCTCAGTTATCCCTAGTTCTTGTGTCATTATCTGCCCCTTTACATTATTTCTTGCTCATTATATGACTGTAATCAGTGAATGATGATCCATTAGGAAGACGAGCGAAGAAGCGAGCGCAGCCACAGACCTGAGCCAGAGACTTTTGACGAGGAGGGTAGCGATGGAGAGTACTCTGATGCTGACGACTTTATTGTTGACGATGACGGAAGACCAATTGCTGGGAAGCGAAAGAAAAAAAAGCCCATATTCTCGGACGCGTGAGTTTAGAACCTAAACAATTGGAGTTCATCATGAAGTTGAAGTTCGTAACGTTAACGTAACACAATTTTTAGAAAAAAATTCACTATTTCATGACTAAAACGTTGTTACCAAATAGGCGAGATAAGTGTATTTTACTCAATTCGGGAAATTATGGATTGTATTTTGCTGTTTTTGAACCGTTCAAGTCATGAAATCAAGAAATTTGAACAATTATTTTGTTGCGTTAACGTTACGACGTTCAACCTCATAGTTCATCCATGTTAGACTACGTTAATTCTTTGTTTTATTTCATTTTTATATCAGCGCACTGCAAGAGGCCCAGGATATTTTCGGTGTTGATTTTGATTATGACGAGTTTGGAAAGTATGGAGAGGAAGATTATGAGGAGGAAGAGGAGGAGGATGAAGAGGACGACTACGTGGACGACGATGGAGATGGGGAACGACCCAGGCGTCCCAAAAAACAGCCAAAAAAGAAGCCAACGCGGAAGAGTATCTTTGAAATATATGAACCCAGCGAGCTCAAACGTGGACACTTCACTGATATGGATAATGAGGTGAGTTTGCAAGCACAATGCGATTGCACTATATAGTCGAGCATTCGATGTAACTCGGTAAAATGGAATGTTTCCCTGGTGATTAGTTTCCAATATTGAATTCGTATCGCAGGTTCGCAATACAGATATACCTGAACGGATGCAATTGCGTTCAGTACCTGTGGCCACAGTTCCGGAAGGGTCGGATGAATTAGACCTGGAAGCAGAATGGATTTATAAACAGGCCTTTTGTCGTCCGTCAATATCTGTTCAGGATTCCCATTTGAACGCCGAGGCTAAAGAGAGGGCACGCAAGGGTCCGCAAACAGCGGGAAAAATCAAGAAAGCTTTGGACTTTATGCGAAACCAACACTTTGAAGTTCCGTTCATATCATTCTATAGAAAAGAGTACGTTCTACCGGAATTGAATATAAACGATCTCTGGAAGGTGTACAAGTTCGATGTCAAGTGGTGCCAGCTCCGACAAAGGAAAGACAATCTATTGAAATTGTTTGAGAAAATGAGAAATTATCAGTTGGATGAAATTATGAAGAATTCCGAGGCGCCTCTGCCCGAGAGCCTACGTTTGATAAAGGACGATGACATTGAGAGATTGAAAAATGTGCAAACTAGCGAAGAGTTGAATGATGTCCATCATCACTTCATGTTGTACTACAGTCACGAGATCCCGTCTATGCAAGAGGCTGTGCGCAAAAGAGAGAGACAAGCCCGTGTCGCTGCGAGGATAGCTAAAAGAAAACAACAGATAGCTGATGCCGAAGAGAATGGGGAGGATCCTCCGCCGGAAGATGAGATTGAAAATGACGAAGAAGAAGATACGGACGAGACCCTGAAGCAAGCTGTCAGAACTGGACCCTATACGATATGTAGAAAGGCTGGGCTGGATGGTCTTGCCAAGAAATTTGGTCTGTCTCCTGAACATTATGCAGAGAATCTTCGCGACAACTACCAGCGTCACGAGGTCGATCAAGAACCAACAGAGCCGTCCGTAGTTGCCAATGACTTCTGTGGTCTAAAGTTCAAGACACCCGAAGAAACCTTGAAGGCTGCTCAGCTGATGGTTGCCATTCAGCTTGCGCGCGAACCCCTCGTCCGCAAGTCCGTAAGGGAAATGTACATGGAGAGAGCAAAGCTATCCGTTGAGCCTACCAAAAAGGGGATGAAAGAGATTGACGAGAACCATCCCATTTACGGGTAAATTTTCATTATTTCAACATCACCTAATCAAAATTAAATCAGCAATGCCATGGTCTGGCATTGTATCATGCATATTTGAGTGAAATTTAGATCGTTTTGTTGATCACGTTCTGAAAATCGCCCAAACAGTAATTATTGTTGTTGTCATTTTAGAATGAAGTATTTGAAAGACAAACCTGTGCGAGATCTTATCGGCGATCAATACTTGAAATTGAGTATCGCCGAGGAAGACAAGCTCATCACTATTTCCCTGAGTGACTCGATAGAGGGCAATACGAGCAGCAACTACGTAGATGAAATGAAGCAGCTCTATTACAGGGTGAGATATTTGTCCCCACTCACTGTTTTGTCCTCATAATCAGGTGTCGAGGTACCCATGACATGCATAACTTTAACTTTTATTCCTCTAACGAATTGAATGTATGAAACATTTGTAAATTGTATCCCCTTGATTTTCCTGGAAGTTCCGAGGGTGTGGCTGTGGCTGTGGCTGTGGCTGTGGATCATGAATTGGCTTCATTAATCAAGATCGTTTTGTTATTCACAGGATGAATTCAGCAAGAATGTTCAAGACTGGAACGCGTTGAGGGTAGGCAGCGTCGAGATGGCCCTAAGAAAAATGGTGATCCCTGACCTGAAGAAGGAATTAAAGGCAAATCTAATCGCAGAGTCAAAAGAGTGTGTGATGCGAGCTTGCTGCCGTAAAATGTACAACTGGCTGAAAGTGGCTCCCTACAGTTGTGATTTTCCCGAAGAAGAAGATGAAGAGTGGGATACAAGTAAGGGGTTGCGCGTTATGGCTGTATCCTATGTGCCTGACTATTCTCAAGCTGCATTCACCTGTCTTGTCGCGCCCGATGGGGAGTGTACCGATTATTTGAGGCTACCACATCTAATGAAAAGGAAAAATAGTTTCAGGGAGGATGAAAAAACAATGAAGGTAATCATAAATCATAAATCATAAATCATAAATAGACAGATGAATCATTTGGTATGGTAGTTCTTGGTATGGTCCTTATGGGACTACTGTGCCCACTAAGGTCTTCTAATAGCAACGGATCGTGTAAGGGTCTCAATTTGAATAGAAAAACCAGCAAATAACAGATTAGATCAGGTATATCCAACAATAACTGGCAAAGATGAAGGATGACTACAGTCAGACTACAAGACTACTTTGATAAATTCAGTAATAGGTAATACCGATGAGTGTCGTCTTCATTTTAGGAAGCAGATTTGCTGGCGCTACGTAATTTTATTGCAACAAAAAAGCCCCACGTCGTCGTTGTTAGCGGTGAGTCCAGAGAAGCTATGATGGTGGCTGCAGATATTAAAGAATGTGTCACCAATCTCGTGGAGGAAGAGCAGTTCCCCACAATTCAAGTGGAAATATGCGACAATGAGCTTGCCCAGATATACTCGAACAGTAATAAGGGAGGTGTGAGTATTTGTTCAGTTGAATTAGGTACTTTTGTTACTTTTCAGGTAACAAACAATGAATATACTCATAACTGTATTTTGATATACTATATCATCTTCATCACGTTCGAAATTACAGTCGGAATTCAGGGATTACCCGACTTTGTTGAGAGAATCCATTTCGATGGCACGTCGCTTGCAAGATCCCTTAGTAGAATTTTCGCAACTCTGCACAGCCGACGAAGAAATCTTGTGTCTCAAGTACCATCTCCTGCAGGTGAGTCGAATTTTTCATACAAATGGCTGCATTTCAATTTTCAATCCAAATGGTCAAAAGATATACTAATGCAATAGTGAATACTTCTTTATCTGAATGTGCAGGATCAACTTCCCAAAGAAGAGCTTTTGGAAAATCTGTATTTAGAGTTTGTAAATCGAGTGAACGAGGTTGGTGTGGACGTTAACAAGGCGGTCCAACAGGCCTACGCGGGCAACCTGGTACAATTTGTTTGTGGCCTGGGAGCAAGGAAAGGGCAGGCGTTAATTAAAATGCTGAAGCAAACTAACCAGCGGCTGGAGAATAGAACTCAATTGGTTACTGCTTGTCACATGGGTCCTAAGGTTTTCATTAATTGTGCCGGTTTCATCAAGATCGACACAAACAGCCTGGGAGACAGGTGAGCCAAGTTGTTTCAGGTGTTCGAACTTAGATTTCTGCTCAATGTCCAGCCTCTAACTGGTGGCAATCAATTATCAAGAGGATATAGCTATCGGAACAAATGATAATGAAACTTCTCCATCTTTTTCAGTACCGAAGCATACGTCGAAGTACTTGACGGATCTCGCGTTCATCCAGAGACATACGAATGGGCAAGAAAAATGGCAGTAGATGCATTGGAATACGACGACGAAGACGCGAATCCGGCGGGAGCCTTGGAGGAAATCTTAGAGTCCCCTGAGAGATTGAAGGATCTTGATCTGGACGCCTTTGCCGAAGAACTAGAGAGACAGGGTTTTGGAAATAAGTGCATAACGCTATACGACATCAGGGCCGAGTTGAACAGCAGATATAAAGATCTCAGAGTGCCATATCAGTCCCTCAGCCCTGAGAAATTGTTTGATGTTTTGACCAAGGAGACACCGGAAACGTTTTATATTGGTAAAATGGTTTTGGCTGCTGTTTGCGGTATAACTCACAGGAAGCCGCAGGGTGAACAACTCGATCAAGCGAATCCGGTGCGAAATGACGAGACAGGCCTGTGGCAGTGCCCCTTCTGTTTGAAGAATGACTTTCCAGAATTATCAGAAGTATGGAATCATTTTGATGCCGGGGCTTGCCCAGGAAAGGCAACCGGTGTCAGACTGCGACTGGACAACGGAATATCAGGATATATTCATATAAAAAATCTCTCCGACAAACACGTGGCAAATCCCGAAGAGAGAGTCGGAGTAGGTCAAATGATCCATTGTCGTATAATAAAGATAGAGGTCGAAAGATTCAGTGTAGAATGTACCAGCAAGAGCAGCGATCTTGCCGATAAAAACCATGAATGGAGGTTGGTATCTCTACCCGACGTGATCAACTCTTGTTAAATTGCTAATTATGAACTACCTTGTTGTAAATAATTTGGTATTGCTAACTGTTCGATGATCCTGGTGATCGTATATCTGTTTACTACATTCCCACCAGATGCATCTAAATTCGGTATACCTAATACTCAATCTCTATGGTTTGTAATGAGCAATAGTTGAAGAGTCAGAAGCAGATTCGTTGATCGTTCATTTTTTGTTTTCATTCATTCACAGGCCACAGAGAGATCCATTCTACGACACTGAGGCCGAACAGAGGGACATCAAGGTAGAAGAGGATGCAAAGAAAGCAAAACAGCGCCAGACTTACATAAAGCGTGTCATCGTCCATCCTGCATTCCACAATATCAGCTTTGCTGAGGCTGAAAAGCTAATGCAGAATATGGATCAGGGCGAAGCGATAGTACGTCCGAGTAGCAAAGGTGCGGATCATCTGACCGTAACATGGAAAGTCAACGACAAAATTTGTCAACACATCGATGTCAGGGAAGAGGGCAAAGAGAATACTTTCTCGCTTGGCCAGAGCTTGTGGATTGGCAACGAGGAGTTTGAGGATTTGGACGAGATCATTGCACGACATGTTAACCCCATGGCTGCTCACGCCAGAGATTTGCTGTATTTCAAATATTACAAGGACACGGAAGGTGGGCTGAAAGACAAGGCGGAAGAGTTGTTGAAGGATGAAAAAAAAAAGAACCCTGGAAAAATTCATTACTTCATATCCGCTGCGAAGGTAAATTATCGGAATGTTGGGGTGCTATGAATGCATTGAATCAACTTCAACTTCAATTTCAACTTCAACATCCATACTTTTATAGTCGTTCGTCAACTCTTGTTGTCCAATTGCAGAATTATCCTGGCAAATTCGTTCTGTCATACTTACCCCGAGTTCGTTGTCGTCACGAATATGTAACCGTGACACCTGAGGGCTTCCGGTTCCGCGGACAAATGTTTGACAACGTCAACGCCTTATTCCGTTGGTTCAAGGAACATTTCCGTGACCCCGTACCGGGCCAGGGAACTCCAAGCACTCCGCGAGGCGCGATGACCTCCAGAACGCCGTATCACAATACCCCCGGCGTGAATATGTCGAGTGAGTGGCAAGCTCATATCCAGCCTTCTCAATTTATAATGAATATCGAGCATAATTTCCACTACTATCTTACTCTCGTTAGGTATGAATCAGGAGGCAATACAGAGGGTAGCGCAAAATCTACCACATCATATGCTACACTCGCTGTCTCAAGTGGCCAACCAAACTCCTCACCATTATCCACCGCACACACCTGGGGCAGCAAGCGCCGGACCTTACGGCGGTATGCACACCTATCCCAATACCCCTTACACTCCGTCCGGTCAAACGCCGTTCATGACTCCGTATCAGACTCCCCATCACACGCCACACCACAGTCAACCGACGCCAAGGTATGGCCAGCAAACACCAAATCATCACCAAACACAGTTCCTCCACCCTGGACCGGCTACCGCGACTCCATCCCACCACAGATCTACACCTTCACATCGACCTACGCCGCAGATGTCTTCTACACCAACAGGCGATCCGATGGATTGGAAAAAGGCCGCCGAAGCATGGGCGAGACTCAAACAGCCCACCCCCAGAGCCTCGTACGTATAAACGATATAATCATTCAGGCCGAGCTTTGGAAAAAACTAGTAGTACAGAACAGCTCAGGCATAATCATTGCCAAGTCCTTCTAGATCCTGTTATTACGCAAGGTCTAACATAGGCAATTCGATCGCGACAGTTTTTAAAATACTGCTCTGACGTAGACGAATGATGAGCTTTAAAGGTAATCTCTTATAATTATGCTTTTCCAGCGGAAACAGCACACCCAGATACGAGGACTCGAGGAAAACTCCGCGGGGATACGAAGACGGATCCGGCAGAACCACACCCCGCAACAGGCCACCAACCGCACGTACACCCTCGTATAAATCACCGAGAGGTACACCGCATACGAATTCGAGTCCCCGGAGTATGTCTCTTAGCGGAGATGGCACTCCGCTGTACGACGAGAATTAATCCAGTCTCTGCTCACGATCATTACATATTCATACCCAATAGAAACTGTATTATACATATTGCAGTAAGCGGGCGTAAATATTCGAGCTACATGTCGTATAATAAGCCGTTTATGAAGTGACTAGTAATAAATAAAAATAACGATACTAATGTTAGCAGAGATGTTATGATAATATTTACGAGGTGGGAACATGTATCGTGTCACGGTGTATCCGTGAGATATGGCGTTAAATAATGCTTAATTTTTTTTTCTTTTTTTTCTTTTTTTTTTTCTTTCATTTATTATGCAGATATCTTGTATCTACATTAAATAAATCTGATATCTCGCGTGTCTCTTCTTAGCAATGGTATAATACATCTGTTTTAAGATGAAAGACATGCGTGTCATTCTTCTTATTTGCTACCACGATATTTTTATGATGTCCTCATTACGGTAAGATGAAAATTTCATGTGCTGGCACATCAAATTAAATAAAATGATCTGATACACAAGATCACACGCCGTCGGATAGTATGCCCTCCGATACTGGTGCAGATCTATGATAAACGTACGACAGAGATGGTACTTGTTTCAATGGGGACGGATGTTGCTTCTCCTCACAGCTATAGAATCGAATACCATCGATAGCAACATTACGGTCCTCCTGAAAATCACAGAAATCATTGACTTACCTAAGGTATTTGCTCGAATCGAGAACTTACATAGCAGTTGTACGAACTTGTTCGATTACTTCAAAACTTTTACCCGGTGGGAATAAAATCAGGTCTAGAGTATGACAATGTGAGTGGATGGCTCTACACGAATTTCCAGAAACCAGGCAAAGAACGACAGCAAAACGAACCTGTGCAATATCTGTATCTTCCCTAAGAGTTTGCGCCAGGTTGATCCGCCGTTTCAGTCTTATTTTGGGCCAACGTCTGTCCCATGAATCATTGGTCAATATCGCGCCAGGCTTTTTATTGCAAGGCTGAAAATTGTATCATAAACTTAATCTTTGACAAAAAAAAAAAAAAAAAAAAAGAAAACACGTCAATGCCGTACGAATTTGATAACCATCTATCACCACCTATGTCTATGTCATGAGAAATCTAATAAGTTGATTTTCAAACTTTGGTATACCATATCTTGGTAAACGCTGGCATCGCCGTTACTACAGTTGTTGTACAACTCCATTGGTCTTTTCCTTTTTCTTTTCTTCTTTTCTCTTACGGACTGCATCAATGACAACGGATTAGTCTTGCCGTTTCTTATCATATTGACCGACTCCTCGTGGCAGATTGTAAATAATTCACCTTGTTCTTGGCCAGTCTTCATCTCTTCTAAACAATGTGAAGAACAAAATTCTTGTACGTGCAATTGGGATTTTGCATGACTTTTTTTTATTTCATATTCTAGTAGTTTTTGAAAAACCATTTGGGACGTATTTTTTATTTTTTCGATTCAACCAAAATTGCCGTTGATATAACAGATTGAAAACTACAACAATATGACGTCACCCATGTTCAGATATATCTATATATTATATCAAAATTAGTGAAATTGAATTGCCTATAACATGAGCAATTATCATTTTTAACGAAAAATAAAAAATACGTCCTCATTATTTTGGCTCACTCTACATTATGCATCCCCAAAAAATGAAAAAAAATTTTGATGCAAAACCCCAATTCGTAAATCACTGACATGGTTCGGATTATACCGGTGTTGTTATCGGGGTGCAACAGTTGACAATGGGGCAATGGTACCAAAATGTGAAAAATTTGCAAGAGATAAAGGTGCGAAAAAGGTGCGAAAATTTGAATATAGAAAATGCTTGCCTTGAGGCGAACGCTTTTGAAATTTCATCTCATCACTTCTCAACATCCTCCATTTTTCACAAAATGATTGTATTTCCTTTGGACATCCGTAACGGCACCACGTAACCAACTCTTTGGGGACATCTGTTGGAAAAAATTTCCGTGTAACTAACGATCCACAAAGTGAAACACATTATTTGCAATTCACTCATAATCGGATTTCGACTGTAAGCTGCCTCTATACGTACCACGCTTAGTGTTGTTGACATCTCCGATCAGTTCGTAAAACTCTTGATTTATTGTTTCAATGATCCTTGGAGAAAGTCTCCTATGTAGAGGATTAGTCAGATGATTTTTGTTCACAGCATGACCCATCGAACTGTACAAACAGAATGCGAATTTCTTTCACGCAACACGTTAGTAGTAAAGATGTAGCGTTGTCAAATACATGCCGTGTTATATCGACTCTAAAATGCCGGATCAAATGGACGGGAAATCCAACACCTTGCATAACCCACCTGAGCAAGGTTCCTCTGAAGATCAAACAACATTTTGAAGTTTTATCCGATACTACGAACGGCGTCCATCCTGTAAGCTGCTTAATGTCAGTTATTGTCTTGGATCTTTGATCGTCCTGCAACTCGTAATCCACAATAGATTTTCTCATATTTTGATCCGCAATTATTCTACCTTGATTACCGTTCTGGCTATAACCTCTGATATTTTCATCAGAGATGTTTCTATTGGTGGGGTACATCTCGCTGTTCACACTGTTAACCTTCCGAGCGCATTCCATGAAGCACCGGCTGTCTGCGCATCCATCAATAGCGAGCTTCAGCTTTTTCTCAACAATCATATCCTCGGACTTACAAGACGATATTATTCCCACATTGGATTCTGAATTAACAAAGCTTTTCCAAATTTCAGCAACAATATCCCAATCTTGTGGAAAACCAGTGTGAAATCTATGGCGAATGAATCCTGGGAGTTCTGTCGGACAGTTTGAAATAATTATAGAACTAAGTTTGTTGGACGGACTAGTTCAAAACAGCAGGACAAGTTTTGAGTAAACTAATGAATCATGATGGAGAAGCAAATTAACGAGGTAGACTGTGTCTCATGCTATTCCTCTTCTGTATGTTCCAATTTATGTAATATAGGTATAGGTATAGTAGGGTGAATAAAAAAAAAAAAAAAAAAAAATTTTGTTCCTTTCACTAACAGGCTCAAAAGTTTCATCTAGGTCAAAAAGTGTGCCTGGTAAAATATTAGCACTTTTCGATTTTCCATAAAAATAACATGGGATAAATCATTTTTGCTTCTTCTGATTTTTATAACTAGCAAATGATGTGTCACACAGAGAATCTACAGACATATTCTTGTAGAGAATTGAACGCTCTACAAAAAAGTTCCAAGTCATTTTCTAATAAGTCGACTTGTTCAAAAGTTATTCGAGGTCAAAGTTTAATTTCTTTTAATTGAGTTTAATTTTAATTTTTTTATTTTTTTTTATATTTCGTTTTTCATTTTCCAACAAAAACATGTCTGTAGATTCTTTGTGTGACGTATCATTTGCTAGTCATGAAAATCAAAGGAAGCAAAAATAATTTATCCCATGTTATTCTTATGGAAAATCGAAAAGTGCGATGCGCCCACTCTTAATATTAATATTAAGAGCTCATATTTTAACAGGCATACTTTTTGACCTAAATGAAACTTTTGAGCCTGTTAGTGGGAGAAAAAAAAAATTTTTTTTAGGTATAGGTATAGCTATAGATATATACACCCACCACATTGCGAATCAGCCATGTCTCCAACTAGATAATACGTGTGCTTGAATTTGGACAAAATCTTTGAAGCACCGAGTCTCTCTGCTATTGGTTTGGTTCGAGCTCGCCTGCCGCTGTAAATAAACATTAGCTATGCATAATTCAATGCGATACGCGTTGCCAATGAGACTCGTGTAGCCATCAATATTCTATAATATCCATACGTAACGTACCACTCCAGCGTCCCTTCGACAACGAGTTGGTTGGCTTTATTCAACTTGACTATCCAAGCTCTGAACAATCTTTTGTTTCTTTTCAACTGCTCTTGACGACGACTTACGTGCCGTGGTGGTCCGGTTATCGTTGCGAAGCTCAAGTCAAAGTCAGAGGTCGGCTGAGTTCTGTTGCCGTGGGCGTCATGCGCCGAAGTATTCGGATCATGATGCCATTGAAAATGTTGATTCGGTTCATTCCAACCTGTCGTCCCACGCTGTGGCGATTCCCGCGGTTCCATTCTAGCTGTCAACTCAAGATCCTGACAAAACGGCTACGGAGTCCAATGGAGCCCGTGAGACTGAATAGTGCGGGCGACCGCGACGGGATTAAACTGTATTAAACGGCGTATTGAAATCAATTCTGTTTCTACCGGTGTCTTCATCACTTTATCACTTCATCTTGACGATAAGTCAGATCGTACGGCGAAGTAGATTCAAAGATTGTGGGCAGGGTACTGTCACCGCGCGATCGTATACCACGAGTTTCGACTGACGCCCGCTGCGAGGGCAGTACCTTTACTGGATCGCCTCGCTAAATTGAAATCCCCGATCTTCGACAGACGACACTCGTGACTCGTGACTCGTGAGTCGTGACTCGACAACCCGACGCAATCGCATCGCAGACTGGACCATCGTGGATGATCGCAGATGATCGGCACAGGTTGTTCCAGGTTGCTCTCTGTGTAACACGTTGAAAGACGTTTAAATTGTTGAGATAGTCACATCGAAGGCTAACGAATTTTCGCAGCATCGACGGATCTCCTTATGCCAACAGACATTTGACAAGAGCTGCGACAGATAATTCAAGGTTCGGCATTGCGCGGTGTTGATATATTTACGTTGGTTACTCCGTTCCTTTGTAGGTTAGCTCCAGAGCAACAAATTCGATTCTCAATCACTCAATCAAAGCTCGCACAAACGCTCATTCCCTTTATTTATAACTCATAATCGTTGTACAATTTTATAACGAGTTGTCAATTTATTTTCCAATTACCCGATCTCCGAATTTCGAATATCTCTGCCCGTTCGCCTAACTATAAATCGTCATACGGTCCAAATTCGGCGGGTCTCAGGCCTCCCAAGAAGTTGACATTCAGCGATATATATTTATTCCAGATGTCGGGCAACAAATGCCGCAACTGCGGCTCCACAGACATAGAGACAGACCCGGCGCGGGGAGACGCTGTTTGTACGCAATGCGGATCGGTATTGGAAGATCAGCTGATTGTTAGCGAAACAGCATTCGAAGAAACTGCCACAGGGAACATTATGCTGGCCCAATTTGTTGCCGGCGACAGTACAGGGGGTGCTACAAGCTTTGGCGCCGGTATGCCCAAACCTCATCTGCATAATTATGCACCTATGATTTGTCACATTCCTTTTGTGTAGAAAACTGTCCGTCGTCCGATCAATCTGTGTGGATATTAATTTCATTGATGCTTACAGCTTATCACGTCAGTGGCAAAGAGTCGAGGGAGGTCACTATACAAAATGCCAGAAAAGGCATAACCACTCTTTGTACGCAACTTAGGTGAGATTCTCATTGTGCTAGAGCTTAGAGCCTATATTATGGGGGAGTGTAGCGGCTGAAAACATAATTGTACAATAACTACGCCGTGACTAGCTCAGTACTGAGGACTTTTTTCGAAATTCAGATTGAATCAACACTGCGTCGATACAGCTGTGAATTTCTACAAAATGGCGTTGAGTCGGCACTTGACCAGGGGCAGAAAGCAAGAGCACAATCATGCGGCATGCGTTTATATCACTTGCCGCACCGAGGGAACTGCCCGTATCCTTTCAATTATAAACTAACAGAAAAAAGAAAAAAATATTAACAAGTTTTCCATTCAACATAACTGTGGCTGGTCCGGAATCATGCATCGGGGCTGTGCACATTGCCTAATATCTTCAATATTTATAAATATGACCATGTTCTTTTGTCATACAACAATGATGTTTCTCCTTAATCCAAGGATTAGATATGTTGATTGATATCAGCGATGTACTGCAAATTTGTGTTTACGAATTAGGACGGACATACTTGAGGTTCACGCAAGCCCTATGCATCAACATTCCTTCGATGGGTAAGCATGCTTTTTATTTCCTATTCGCAAGGTAAGGTAACAATTGCCAATTGAGGCTTTGGTCAGCTGCTCAGTTCCGCAAATCTATAGTATTTAAGGGGAGTATAGGACTTGAGAAATGTTCAAAAATCGATTTTTTTTTTTTTACCGAATAATATGATACTCATATCTTTCCCCGATATTTTCACGAGATCTTCAAAATACCTTTGTGCACAGTGTGAACCAGTCGCATCAACGGCGAAATTTTGTGCGGGATTTTATAAACGAAAAACGAGATTTTTTTTTTTTCTAAATTCTCGACAAAATCGAAAATTTTCTTTTTCTTTAAATACTTTTGCCAATTATTTTTGTAAATCAATGAGACTGGGACACACGGAAACTACACTTATACAGTTTACTCAGCTACAACGTTTTTTTTATTCAGACCATTCATCCAGTCAGCACAATGCGGGCAAGCTACGAATCCGGAAAAAACCTGTACTCATTCAATAGCTTCAGATTTCCATATTTATCAAATTTTTTTCCAACTATATTTTTTTTAAGATCATTTTGAGTCGAATAAATACGTCCCGAAATATAGGTTGCCTACCTCAAATATGCTAATTGTAATCCCACCCAGAAAAATATAATTGCTTTATAGGTTCCAACAGTCCTATACCCCCTTAACATCCGTACCATAATTTCAACCAAAGTGTATCCGTGATCTGTTAGACCATAGAACTGATATAGCTGCACAAGTCAATTGTGATTATTGCCTACTGGAGAGAATTTATCTGTTCCATACAAGGTATTTAATGAACATGCACAAAGACATAATAAAAACAACTTTAGTTTCATATCTCACATGATTATATTATGAACTAACGATATACATATGGGGAATAATCATTTTCTATACAATCGACATGGTAGATGATCTTAACTCCATAATCCATTGTCGTCACGATTTTTAAGTAATAAGAACGGTAATGCGTAGAAAATGTAACTTCTAGAACGTTAAGCTTAGATAGAGACCTACAGAGTCTAACAACGATATAACAATAAATTTGCACCTACTCGGTGATATTCTATACATGCCGGCTCCTACGAGGGTTACCATACCTCACTCAATTATTTATTTATGAAAACTATTGTCACGGGGCTCCTACTGAGATAACCATTATATACCTAATTCTTTGATAATATCAAATCGGACACGCGTCGAGTGATTCAAAACAATCCACATACCTACCTACCCTGTGCTGAACCATTGCAGATCTCGGTTTTCAAATATAAGTCACAACCTCGATAGTCTGTGCCCATAACAATCTTCTGCTTGCCTGACGAAGGGTCGAGACTAATTGGAATGCATGATTTATTGAGAATCCGCGGAATCTAGTTACTTCGACAGATCAGCTTTGGATCCCAAGGCCGACTCAAATCCACGGAAGTTCAAATACTATTGGTGACCCATTGTCGTTACTCTGTTGAAATCATTCCTGGTGATGAAATCTTGGGATACTCGCAGTGAAGCGAAAGAATTTCTTCAACTTCTAACCGATACGGTAGATGATTTTTAGAAAAATTTAATCAACTTTGATACAAGGCGTTCGAAAAGAATACTTTTCACGTGTTACATGAGACAACAAATCACAGCACGGTGCACAATCTCGAATCCACTTTATCGTTATGAATTTGGGTCTCTGTACTCCAAGTATATACATAGGTGTAGTCATAGGCACATGCAAACTAGTTTCTGACATTGGCCTGGGTGCCGAATTCTAAGTTATTATAAATTCATAATTTCTGAATCATTAATGACACAAACTCACTTAAAACGAAATAATAAAACACTATTAGGGTTTACATTTTGTCATGATCTGTGCGTTGCTTAAGATATAAAAAGAATTGTTAGTGTTATTTTGCTTTTCTAATCAATATTTGAAATTACACATTGAGAATATTGTTCAAGCGGCTTCTGTATGTACAAGAACCATTTCCGCACATAGTACCGAACGTAATGGTTTTTTGCTCTGGGGTACTCGTCAATTTTATTTTGACATATAAATCGTTGGCATGACACTTTGTTCAAAGGCCACGTGTACCCGTTTTAATCGTTGGCCTCCTGCCTATTCAATTACGATTCTAATTAATAATGTAAAATTTGGGCACAGACGTCGGTACCACCCTACTGTCGTGGGGGGAGCGCTTGAATATCGAATTCATTTTGTACATTCCCCAAATTGGCTAAATTGAAGGTTGAATCATCTTGCACAGAAATGAACATGGAATGAAACATTCTAGTCAAGTATACTTCAGCCAGCTCCGCCCCACAACAGAAGTAGGTGGCAACGATAAGATTATTTAAGAAATGAAACAAGAACTAATAATATTATCATTGGAACGGATGTGTAATCAAACCATTGTCTCTGGAGTAAAATTCCGTCAATCATCCGTAGGTGGTCCATAAAATATGAGTTCGGGAATTTGACCTCCCTGAACTCCAGTTCCATTGGTACTTTCCGAGCTACATTGGAATTGAAAATTAACACTGCCTATAGTCGCTTCAGACATTCCCTCTTGACCAAAATAACTCAGCTCACCACCGTCTAGTATAGCACTAGCCGTATAAAAACACTCCGGCTCTATTTGGATAGGATTTTCGAAATAAACATGAAAAGTATTACTAGAGCCATCAGAAAAGAATTTCCTATTGTTCTCTGACAATATGCGTCCCAATCGTTTCAGTTCTATTTTAACGTTGTAATCGGCAGCACCCGAAGAACTTCCGTATAAACCAAAACCAACCACGAAAATTCGCTTATCAACGCTGAATTGAATCGAGTCGCATCTTCCTCTGTAGCGCCATTGATTAGATCTGTATGCACACGACTGAAACCTGTGGCAGACCTGTAATCAGACAATGGTTAGTTTTTTTTGATGACATTATCATTCATAGCTAACGACCTAATTGAGCCCCGTAATTGAACTCTGAGGCTGATTATCGTCACTATATTTGTAAATTAGCTTATTGTGGTTCGCATCATTGCGATGTTACGTTCAATATTAGATTCTACCGGAAATTGTTATCATTAACTACATGCCAATCACTGGAGCACAAGTTGAACATTTTCACGAGAATTCTGTTGCTGTGTGTATCTGAGTATGTGAGTGTTTGATTAGGTAGAACCTGAGATAACCATGAGGGAAAATATTAATAGCGATAATGAAAGCGTGCGTTGCAAGTGAACAAAAATATAGACCCCTCTGTAACGTCCAACTTTAGCTTTTGAAATTCGTGATGTTAGCAGAAGTCAGCAGAATGAAAATGCAGAATTGATTGCCTTGTTCTACGCAAAGTAGTGTCTGCTGGAAAAGTTAATTTACCACCGCGTATGAAAATTTGGCGGTGCACAGTATTTAAGGAGTTTAACGATCGGCTTGAGATCGATTAAAAAAAACCACTGTTTCCAAGCTACATTATAATTATTGTTTCAATTTAATTTCAAACTCACAAAAGAACGAATTGAGTCTCATTTAATAGTTGGCAAGTAAAATATACAAACAGAGAGGAGAGTTTTGAGGTAAAAAATAATCAAAAGTCAGTTATGTTTCAAAATTCTCTAAGTGATACCAACTACGAACGAATAATGCAATTAGCGAGCAATGACAGACAACATATTATGAATGAACATCGTCTGATAGATTAATAAGAAAAAAAAAAAAAACAAAATGATTCACCTGAGTCTTCAGCCCTTGTCGAGGTTTGATTGGGTAACAAAGTTGTGGTTTGCTACTTGCAGTGAAATGGAGAAAAATATCTATTGTTTCCTGTGGGTTTAGAATCCCAGTTTGTGCTACGCCGTTAGCAAACTCCTCTAAGCTCATAGCCGGGAGTCTTATTAAATTTAAGGCAGGTCCTAGAAAAAAGAAATAAAAACTTTATATCCATAGCGAACGGGCGTTGCAAACAATTTTGTAGCAACATGTAAGATTTATCGCGATGGAACGTTTCAGAAAAGTTTCATGCAGTTTACGAGCCATACGAAGGCTCAAACCACGACCAATCATTATCACTTCGATAACAATATACCTTCATTGCTTCAAACTGTTGTGAAAGCTGTACCATATGACATGTATAGGTATAGGTATAATGAAAGGTCGAAAGAATAGACGAGGACTCACCTAAAAGTCGCCTCTGATTGGCGGGAGTGGCTTCGAGTTCGCGTCTGGCGCATTCGGCGGAGGCCCATCTGAGCGCAGCATCCCACAGGTGGGTCTCCTTGCAGTTTAAGGTCTCTCGCGAGAGCACCGACTCGAGGGTATGGATGTCTATATCCACAAAACCGTCCGACCTCAGGGCCATTTCCGCCTGCAGGCAAACCATTATTGTATAATCTCAGAAACTCTCCTTTAGCTAATACGTGAGCAGATAATGTCCATTGAAATATTTAGTGTGACTCTTTCAATGGAGTTCGAATATCAATTAGCTTGATATCATTTTGCCAAACCCGGCACAAATTTAATTCAGTTTGGTTTCATTATCAATAACCGACGATCCGATTGAAATCAGTTAATGGCACAACTTGACCCAGAGGTCAGCGTTTTTCTGTTTCTTTCTCTTCTTGAGGAAATGATGCTTGTTCTATCTATGGTTTCTTTTCTCATAGAAATTAAATTAATACAATCGAGCTGAATGAGAGTGAAACTACTTAATCTGTTGTCATGTCGCAATGCTATGGTTTATACACATATACTAATGGTGTAATATACATATACACCATACATAGAGAAAAGGTGGCAGTTAACTTGTCAACATTTATTTATTCTCATTTCTCATATCGAGGCAGTGATATTCCATAATGTACGTTATACTTATACTACAATATACAACATAATAGTAAGCTTTTTTTACACATCGGTCAGTGGGTTTTTGCATTTTGAAGATACGATACAAGTACAAATAAAAAGGGAGAATTAATTATTTGTCGATGAATGCGAAAGTCGGGAGAGGGCTACTTCTTGTTTGTACTCAATTTGAAACTTGATTCTCTTTAATTACAATTGATTGGGTATGTATAACTATTCGAGTACGCGTTGCTAATAAAGTTAGTATTATCTATCATTGATTTTGATCAATAGTCATTTGCTTAATGTAACTACACATCTTAACTAATACTGGTTCAATTCAATTTCACCAAATTTATGAATAGAAACTATGAACCGCCGTTTCGACCAACGAATCTCTCTGTGGTCAGTGACGAATGAATTGTTTGCGAAAATGCATCAAGACGTTCCTCAAATTTTAAAATATATATATATATATATATATACATATACCAGCAAAGTACGCGTAGTAAGCTCAAAATCAAGTACAACATCTCAAAGTTGACGTATCACGCTGTGGGTAGGTGATCCGAAGGTATCAACGATCTATTAAACGTGATCACTGATCATCACAGGGAAAAACCATTTGGTATCAATAATAGATAGTAGCCTGCTATATTTGAGATTTGAGAATTTTCTAAGTATGCCTAGAATAGTCGTCGCAATTATTGTCACAGCAGATGTCTAAATTGATATTGTTCTCATTACTTTCATAATCATCGGCATAACTGTCTTGATAAGTCACGTTTTCTGTCACCTCAATGCCTAATTTGTTGTCTGGGAAATACGGTTCGCTTCTAGTTCGACTGAGGGAGAATACTGGATGATGGTCGTCTACTTTGTTGTCGGGAGGTGAACAATCGCTTTCCGAAAGACTCAAAGAATAAGGAACAATTTGAAATCTATTACCCTGGCAAAATCCGGTGCTGCCGTTAAGCCTGAAATTCTTGTAAACGTGCTGACTTTGCAAATCACCAAAATGACTCAAGGTAGAAAAAGTGTCACCGTCGGTGAAACTAAATGTACGATAAACGCATCGGTTGTCTGAATTTGTTTTATTGTATGTCGAGCTATTGGTGTGGCTTTCGCTCAAGCCGAGGGACCTCAGAATCCGCTGATTCTCACTTACTTGAGCGTCAATAACTTCCCAGCAGCGTTGCATGAGATCTGGCTCCTCGAACAGCCTAGACTGGCTCAATAGAAGGCAAGCATTTTTGGCTGTTAGGCTGGTTTCTAGATAATTGACGCATGCCCGCGCCAGGTGAGGGACAATGTACTTCTTTGCAACATACAGCGTAGCCAGAACAGTATCCGCCTCCAATTGGATCTCGTCGCAGTACATGTATCTGAAACAACGGCGATCAATTCCGGCTACCGAATATATTTATGGCCAATTTCGGCACCCATCTCTTTGCACGTCCTTCAAAGACTTACTTCAGCAGAGTGAGAAAGGCGGCAGGTTCCACATCAGGTACTTCGATATCTTTTTTATTTTCCGCCAGTCCTCCGTAAAACATGGCGTAGAACACAGAGCTGCCAGTAGCTAGTACATATTTGTGGGCTGGTATGGGTTGAGTGTGGCCTGAAATATACCATCGTGCTTGTATTTGTCACTTATATCGCAAAGAACTTGAAAGGATTCGTTTTTCAGACCAGAGACACAAGGTTTTATCCTTGCAGAGGTGGGGTTTCGAAATTCTTTGCAACTCTCCACCATCTTAGACCTAATATTTTCGTTCCAATACCCACCCAGGATAAATAAAAAAGAAACACACTAATTACCAGGACTTCCGACGATAAATTGTACATCCGCCATGAGATGATTGTTAAACATGGCAGCATTGCGTTCACGAACGCTCGACTTTGTGGCCTGCCAGTTGGGATCCTGGGTACAATCCTCCGGGGACAAAAGATTTAGCTGAGTTATTTGGGATGATAGAGAGGACAGAGGAGAGGCTGGAGTGCTGGCTGGCTGGGTGATGGCACCCTCGCGCTGCAGTATCACCGACGACGAAAGAGGGCTCGCTGATGGCGGAGAGCCTGATATGTTGTTGGGCGATTCAGCTGCAATGTAAATTCAATGTAATGTAACAAGTAATAAACTTATTTCGGTGGCAACATTAGCTACGATACCTAAACTATATTTCTAGCTAGGGACTATCTCGATATTGAAGATTTTTAATAAAGCCAGCTTCGCTCGATTCGGACTTGTTTTATTAGTTTAATCTCAAATGGCTCTCCATTGAAAACTCGTCAATAATAATCTACTCTTACGTCGTAGTTAGCAGCCTCTGGTTAAACGCACAGTCCGCCGCATTCATGACAATCATTTATTCATTGGATATTTGAACAATATTATAGCATAACTGAAACTGCATTGAGTGAGTATAATTCATTGAGGCCAATTTCATTGGAAAGGGTGAGAGAGAAAGGGAAGAAAAAAAATGACTTGCGTAACGCATTGCGATTCCTACAATATCACGAATACAAACAAACGATAGGTCAAATGTCGGTCGAGGTTGCTCACTCAATGCTAATCAATTCAGAACCCAGTTTAGTTAAAATTCGTCAACGTCATATTTTCTTCATTAATTATGGAAATCTTGATGGTGTTGATTAAATTCAATTTCTAGATGTTCAAAGACCTAATATCGTTCTCGGCAATTTCATTGAATATGGATATTATTGAATAGGGGAAAATAATGTTTTTCGGCTGACAAGCAACAACATAACGACAATGCAATACAAAAGGTGTGAAAAGCGATCAGGTAGCGGAACGGGTAATGCGGAGCGCCCTCCCAAACTCATCGCCGAAGCTGCGCTGAAGGTTATGGTGACACATACCCGTAATGCGTATGCAAATACAACCGGATAGAATATGCTGCTCTGTTTGTGAGAGAAAACGAATTTGGGTGGAAGGGTCACGAGTTGCGGCGCTACCTAAGTATATAGAATCTAGACGCGTGTAATGGAGTTTGTGAGAATCAGTTGAAACTGTCGAGTTGGTGAAACCCTGTCCAAACAAAGTGTTGCTCGCTTCGATACTCGATCAAAATGTCATAGTTACCGTCAGTATACATTATTTTGTATATTTTCCAATGTTTATTAACAATCACTATAGTTGTACAGTTTTGTAAACGACACCATTGTGAAAACAGGAGAAATCTCTCGGCACTCGGCTGCACCTGAACTAAATTAGAAAACACTGGCCAGTGGTCGTTACCACCAACGCGCGCCGCGATATACGATCATAAAACTCATATGTAGATATGTGTACAGCTTATTTAACAGTAAACGACACCACCTCCGGTTGTGAGTGTGAATCCGTAAAACCTCTGCCTACTACGTCCGTCCTGTGGTGTGTGGCTTGGGAGGGCGTGTGCGTGCGTGCGGGCGTGTGTTTGCGTGTGTGCGTGCGTGCGTGCGTGCGTCCTGTATTTACGCGGTGCAACGCGTCCGCGGTAGCGGTGGACGACGTGACTCGTGCAGCTGTCTGCTGCAGGCTGCTACCGCGAGTATGTAATACTTGCGAGTTGTCAACCGAGAGTGGCCGGGAACCACTATTCGACAACAATATATGAGTGGGGAGTCCGCCGCGGGGCCTGGGATCGGAAATTCGGAATACCTATACCGTGGCCGACAAGGTGCAGACCGGTAGTCGAGTATAAGCTCGGTAGGTCGGTAGCCGTGTAGTGAAACTGTGAAAGTCTGGGTCGACACTTTCGTTGCTTGTGAGAATTTAGTTGAAAAAAAAAAAATTGGTCAACTGTTAGCTCCAAGCAACCATGTTGACAAAGTCAGTCCTGACACCGACGGCGGTAGCCTACCGCAGGTATGGCAGGTGGATAATACATATGATATACCTACGTAGCATGAATACCCATATATAGGTGTGGACAACTTCTACGTATACATTAAACCGGTGCGTGTCGGATATTTTCAAAAATAACCATGGGTCCCGTGTATATTACGATGTGGCAAGTAAGACAAGGTGGCAACCCTGCTTACATACGTGTTATGCGATGCAACGCCGTCCGGGGCTTGCACTGATTGCATCGCGACATGAGGTCTCAGAAAGGTATAGGAGGCCTATGTGAGGGCACACGAGGATTCCCGCTTATGATGCAGAAATTGGCAGTTACGAGAAATATACTGTATGCATGCATACATGCATGCGTCTACCTGTTCGCTCGGGCAATTTCGCTATTTCGTATTCATATTGCATACTAGGACTCACCGTTCACCCAAGCATTTGTCTGCGTCACGGATATGTTATCCTGGAAACGTTTCACGGGCTTAGGGGCAATTTTTGAATATAAATTAGACATAGCCATCGTCGAAGGTTAGTATTTATATGGGATTTTTTCGCAACAAATCCGCCGTGACGATTAGACGGGCGCCATTCTAGGCTGAAACTGACGGCCGGCCGGCTGGCCGCAGTCAGCGACGGTCGATACACGATTCAACGCGCGCACTCCGTTTTTGGTCTTCGCGCTTTGCCTCCGAGGCCCCTCTACTGTGACCTATACCTATACCTATACCTATACCTATACCTATACCTATACCTATACCTATACCTATACCTATACCTATATTACATAGCTTTATACCTATATAAGTCATTTTCACATATACGCGCACGGACGCGTGCAAACGTATACACGCGTTCCATTGCACCTCTCGCTGGCCCGTATCTCCCGTGCTATCTAACGGGTGTACCAAAGTAGTACACGTATATATCTATCTAACTCAAGTGTATAGTACCACAAGACTGCGGTATACATATATATAGCAAATACCGTGTGTTGTGTGCGTGTATATAGATAACGAATGGGTAGGGTGCACAAGCGTTGTTATGATAGCCGGATGGTGGGAAATCCGCTATAAATTATTCACGATCGGTGTCCACTGTCCAGAGGAAACTGCAACATCATATCTCTACTAGTATATTTTTGACAAACGGAGTCCCCCGTATACTGAGTGCTTCTTTAGATTCGGTCGTAGCCACTTGAATCGCGCACACAACCTTCTCACTCACCGTCAAATATTTTCATACAAGTCAACAGACATTTAATTGATTGATTGACGGAAATTGAGTTGTCGCTTACAACGTACAGCCTATAAGTGATCGGTATTATCACATAGTTGTATACGTTTGTATTTCGTGATAGAGCTGCCGGATTAAGTATATGCATAGTTTTTGCATATTCGAACGAAGGGTGATCGTAGATATCTGCAAGCCTATGTCCAACTCATTTCTAGATATAATATGGGTAACATATAATAGGTATATGGATTGTGCAAAAGTAGGCAGAGGCCTTGATTTTTCTTTCATCGTATATCAACCCGTGCGTGGTCGACAAAAATCACATAATATTTTTTCACACGGCGTGCATAAAATTCGACTTAAGGTGCCACAGTACTGGCATGTCCTATATATATTTTTTGACGTCAGAAGCGTCAAATACGAGGAATTTCGTCGACAAATTGAGGCTAAACGAGGAAACGAATTCCACAGGTATTATTTTTTTTATTGAAGCTTAAATTAATCTGTACTGCGCTTGCTTAGTGATTTTCAGCGTACATTACCCAGTGATGTGTATTGCGAATAAATAAAAGTGACAGGTCGTTTGACACATATCCAACATGGTGGCATCAGAATCCGGCCATTACCGACTTGTCGTATTTTCGCTGCATCCAGGAGATTAATACGTCTATCACTAAACACAGGGAGCAAGCGCAGGGTAGAAATACACAGTTGTTTCAGGAAAACTTATTTCACCCACCTGGGTCCCGTAAATAAGGCTCGATTTGTCGACGAAATTCCTCGTATTTGACGCTTCTGACGTCACAAAATATATATAGGACATGCCAGTACTGTGGCACCTTAACGCGCGCTGTGTTGAAAAATGAAGTTCGATATACACATGCGAAAGATGATTCTCGACTCGTGTGATTGTCACCCTCGCTTCGCTTGGGCGAAAAACTTCACACTCGTCCGAGAATCAACACTTTCGCACTGGTATCGAAAAGTACTAATCCCGCGTTCCCCGGCACCTATTCAGTAACTTTTCATCAACGAAACGATCGGATCGGCTTGTTTCGTCTTGTTTTCTAGTGGATAGATTTGTCTCTCCTGAAACCTTATTGGTCGCTGATGTTCCATGCGTGCGGAAAGTCATCGAATCGATCGGATAAAAAGTTACAGAAAAAAGATGAACCGCTTCGATATCGAGTGTTGGCTGAAGGCCGGTTATATACTGTTGTGAAAACCTATGGCATGTAACGAGATAATAGCTGTGAAATTCGATAAGTAGGATGAGTCTCACTGACTCTGATAATAATCTAATCTCCGTTTCAGAATCAATGAAATTGTGTAAAAACGTTGCGTGTGTTACAACAGCCGCATGATAGGTATATGCCACCGTGCATAAATACGAGTATGAATGTGTGCCTACGTATGTTACTATGCCTATATAGACAGGGAGAGGCATGCATAGCCATTGAGACATATGTATATATATATATTTGTATTGACATAACAATCGTTACCTCGTGGCGAGACGCTTCTTCGCCCACAACTCCCATAGGTTTGGCTGACTGTAGGAATTCTATCCTCTGCCCCGACGATCGCATGATTTTCCTCAACCGTGACTGACTGCAATCTCGTCGCAGCAGCACACTCCTCCTCTTCAAGTAGGAGAGCTGCCAAGTTTGCGATTCCTCTGTGAAGACCACCTCCCTGTTCGCATCCAGGACCAATTCCCAGCCTGATACGTGAACCGATCTCACTCACAACATCGCGCACCAACATTTTATTATCTCCCTTTTTCCCCTATAACACCTCCCGCCCGCTGAACCCCTCGGATTCTGTTCAGCCTCCACGATCCACTAATCGCCAGTGCGCCCTTCAGTCGAGTCAGCTATTTCCCATTTTTTTCATCTTTGCGGTTCTCGTCTGCACGATAGATTCAAGCTTTGAACTTAAAAGTAGCAGAGTTGCGGCCGCAGGTATACCTATACGCCTGCACCGACACGGACGCATTGGTCGCTGGTAATTATATTATTTCCACTGCGTTCGACGCCTCTTATTGTCAACTCGGTGTCCTTGTCATTTCGAATGAGCCCTCCACCCGACCCCGATCTCCGTATTCGATCTTCGACCGATGATCAACAGAGTTCAACTAAAAAGTATATAAAGATTGAAATATTTCACCGTCGAGTTGCAATTCTCTCCATCTCCATCTCCATCTCCATGTCCATGTCCATGTCCGTCTCCGTCTCCGTCTGCGTCAAGGGTTGCGTTATTTGACATAGTATACGTATATATGTATATTATGTGTATATGAGTTCACAGCTCTTTTCGAAAACGTGTGGCTGCAGCACGTTCGCGCAGTAATATTCTCGACAGTACGGATAATTCGTCGTGAAATCATCCTTACGGAAATATGAACGATCATGCCCAGGCGCGTAACTAGAAACCAGTCTTGGGGGGGGGCCAGGGGGAGTTGTATTAGACCAATTGAAGAAAAAAAGATTTTTTTGTTGTACTAGTGATTAAATAGATGAAAAATGCAAGTTCAAAGTCGACATTATATTTGTTTTGGGGGGGGGGGGGGGCTCAGGCCCCCTCGGCCCCCCCCGCCCCTGGTTACGCCTCTGATCATGCCTTATATTTCATGTAACCCTGCAGCGTGCAGGTATAGATATAATTCAAACACAGCTTCAGCTGGTTATATACCGGGATGATTTCTTGATAGTATACAGGTGACTGCGCATGCGCGAGTTTCGTCGTATGCTGAGGCAGGCTGGCCTCAAATACCACTGCGTGACGACTTTACCGACCAATGAAAATGAATTATTTGGCGCATGCGCTGTCACCTGTATACTATCAAGAAATCATCCCGGTATGTACCTAAATATACAGGCCATACAGGCATACTGAACGCAGGATAACAGGTCGAGATGCAAGTATTTCCGTTCCAGCTATAGACATAGGTGTACTGTATATATACTGCTTATATACGGTCATTCAATATGATGTTAACTTATGCAGACATAGTTGTTGATGAACCTTTAAAAGGGAACTGCTATACAAGCTGCTACAAGCTGCATACCGTTATAATCTTTTCGTATGCCGCTGCAGTTCCTATGCATGATTAATTTACCGCGAATATAAGTACAGCGCGTCTAATAATACTATACTAATACATTATGTATATATACATAATGTATCTATACCATATTAATATATACTATGATTGTTATGCAAGGATAAATATGAAGTATTTGTATTGCAACACCGAGACAGCAAATCGACACCTTTCCCCAGCATGGTCCGGCGATCCCCACCATTGCGATGCGTGGCGTACCTCTATAATCTTTTCTGTAGGGTTCAGTAATACCCGTGCACGCACGTGTACACACGCATTCGCACTTACACCGATAACAAATGCAGGCTAATATCATTCGATTGGAGTAAAAAATGTAGTTCTGACCAACCGCATCATATCGCAATCAGTTCTTCTGATCTTATGCCCGCGCAGTTGATCTTTTTCGCAAAACCATCGTTGCAGAGGTATTTTGCATATCCGCTGCTCATTCAGTTCGGCATAGGTATATGAAGGTATAAATATGAAATTTATGCGTGTAGAGGCATATTCATTACGTGTAGGTACCTACTATAAGGTATGTATAGGTGTAGGTATACCATAAACATCATTATAAACATACCTACACTGGCTGTATTATGTAGCACTTTGCAGATAACGTTCGGACCTTCGTACATCGATACCTATATAGATCACACTGTGTATATTCTACTCATTTGTTATATCGAGACGGAGTTCCGTGAGCGTTCGCTAAAAGTATTGGGATAGCGACCAATAGTGTTTTCAGCCCATTGACGTGCATATGGCATGTATACATATGCGGGCTATATATATATATATATATATATATATATAGGGGCGAGCGGGGCAAAGAGGGTAGCTCGGCCAAAAAAAAAAAAATTCTTGGAAAATTATCGACTTTTTTTTTTTTTTTTCAAGAAAAATCGTTTCCCGAAGGAATTTAATTTTTTTGAAAATTAATTTCGAAAAATTGGCGGAGCTGCCCTCTTTGTCCCGCTCTCCCCTATATATATATATATACCTATATATTGAACAAGTATATACGCGCGATAGAGTAGACATATTATGGTCCGTATACTTGAACACGTCTCGCTTTTATCCAAAGGTCACTTTAGCTACTTTTATAGCCGCTATTAGGCAGGTATGGTTACAGGCTGTGCTAAATCTTATGGCTAAAAACGAGACGTGAATACGGGATTATGACTTTTACATATTAAATACCGCGCTGCACTAATATACTGTAAGGTATATCGAACTCTGTGCCGTTAATATATAATATATATTAATAAATATATATTATATTAATATATAATATATATTTATTAATATATATTATATATTATTATATATATATATATACATACGTGTAAGATAAGATACCTGGAATGTATATATAGGTACACTGTGCAGAGAGAAAGGATTTGTTGAATCAACGAAACGGATTTAGTTGTCGAGGTAAGTAATCAGTTGCGTGAAGTATAATTTCTCATGTGATTCTCATGTATAATTGTGTATTGACTTGAATCGAGAAAACGCTAATTTCGCAATGCTAGATAGCTATGGGTTCTACGAGGGGTTCTACTCAGTCGAATAAATTTCATTCGCCTCTTATACACAGAAAGAAAGGTTGACTTGAGCCAATAGAAGCTTATAATGAAGACCGAAAATTTCCTTGGCGAAGTAAAAAATTTTCTCGAGCCAAGAAAATGAGGAAAATTTTCTTAACTCGAGAAAATTCTTGACTTGATCTGAGAAAATTTCGTTCTTCCTTTTTGGACCGCAAAATTGTCTTGAATCAAGAATAATTTTCTTGGCTCAAGTTAACCTTTTTTTTTCTGTGTACGGATCCTTCGGATCCTTCCTCTCATTGTCACTTTGTGTATCTAAAAATACCTAATATCACATATACTCATGTATTACAATGAATATGTGTCTCTAAATCTATAAACCGCCGCGCTCCGTGAAACAGTCTGAATTGATTAATATATTAATTGTACAGAATTGATACAGCTATTACCTAATATTCCACACATAATCTCAACTATATCGCGAACAGATTATCTACCATCATATATATTATGTATACCTACTATAGTTATGGCGTCGTCAAATCAACGGATTTCACATGATCGTGAGTTTTTACCCGCTGGCATATATCTATATGTATAGGTAGGTATATAAAGTTCGTATATAGCTGTGGCAATAATTTTATGCTAGAGGTGCATAACTCAAAGAACTAAAGCCTGGCCAATGAGACGCTGAAAGGTCTCCGAATGAAATGATAGACCGACCTCTGACCTTGCTCACCCAAGATATAACGAAATAGTGCGATTTGCACGGCAGATCGCAGACTCTTATACATCCGCGAAGAACCAGCTAGGTAGGTGGACTATACACAATTATTATGCATCAGATATTCCGCAACTGATCGGCGGTCCTGTCCCATACGTAGCTCTCAGTAAATTTGAAGGTAGTAAATGCAGTTAGTCATCGTTATACGTCACAATTTATTATACATATTACGGTATATAGCTGGTATAGAAAACTCGCGTAGAGAACGAGGCCCAGCCGAACCCTTCAAGTCGTTGTATAGTTTACCCTATCAGAGAATCCTGTCTCTCTGCAGCACACGATCGCGATCCGCGCACCACTATATATATATATCACTACAATAATATCACAGCACCACGTCGCGTGAACGATTGATCGGTCAAACTTTTCACGATCGTCCGAAGTCGTATATGCACAACCAGACACAGCATTCGTACTATCCGAATATCTCGAAAATATCGCGGTGGACCGCTGCACTGAGGTGTGGTATAAGGTAATGAGGTACAAGCATGTAATATGGTATGTATGTGCCCGGGATTACCGCTGCTTGAGTCGCGGGTGGGTTATGTCTTATAAAGTTGTACTGACTCTGTACACGAAATGACTGGCCCGCGAGTCCGTTTATACACTCCTGGCTCCTCCACGGACTGCTGATACTTTTACACACCGTACCGCACACCACCACCACCGTCTCTGGCCTCTTGATGTCTTCGGGCCTTGCCCCCCCCCCTCCCTGTTCCGCCTATTCCTCCTACGCCTCGTATTTTCCCGAGTCACGTGGCTACAATTACAACATCTTGTAAACAATACTTTTGCATTGATGGCTTCTATAAGTACTACAGCTTTTATATTGAGACGTCGAACTCACAGTTATCGTATATACTTGTGTATATATACGTATAATATATATATATGCGCTTATACCCATGCTTGTGTATACCGCAGAAGTGGTCCGCGCTTGGTAGATGTATGTTTATGTCGTATATATATATATATATATATATATATATATATGCCAATATATATACCTATACCTACAGAAATTCGTGATATTCGGTTGAAGCTCGCGGATAAGTGTGACGCATAATATAGGTATACCTATACTCTTTCATTCGACCGCGCACGATCTTCATAATACTTCTAATAATGACTATATATGTGCCGACTTGTTAATTATCATTGACAGATTGTACATTCCGAGATGAATCGTGTCTGTGTTATGTACCTATATATATATGCGCACACACCGCGGCTATTACACAACTGCTCGCGAATGAGGATGATTTCCAATCAATGGACGGTATTCCTTGACCCACAGTAGGGGATCATATAAGCGGGACGCCCGATGCCGGCGATATGAAAATCTTCGATAATCAAAAATTATTTTCGATTAAAATTGATTTGCGTATACAAACAGCTAAGTGGGTAAGAAAACGCCGGCGCTCTCTCCGACAAAGTATATTAAACTCTGATTTGTCTTTCGTGGCTAATCGAAAATATCAAACGACGCTTTCACGGCGATCGGTTTTATAGCTTCTCAAGTTGGCTGCTTGGAGACCGTCCAGTAGCGTTGCCTAATCTAATTGCCAAAAAAGCCATGACTGTGTCGCTCAATCGATGCATTCCCTGAGCTACAACAAAGAATAGTCATCATCGTCGTCGTCAACGACGCAAGCATATCGCAGTTGGCATATATATACCAATATACAATTACGGCTCGACCTACGGGTATTCCAGGTTTTCAAGGATCATATTCGTTCTTCACGTTATCATCTAATAATTCGTATATTGTCTTTTATGTGTAGACGTTCTCGTTCGTACGGAAAAAAATCGTCATATCCCATGTTTACCTTATGCACATATAGGTAATGAAAATGATATTGATATACTATATACAGTTTGATATTGTTACTTTGCCCGAAGAATGTCTCCTCTTTGTCGGATTGTATATATATATATATATATATATATATAGGTATGTAATTGGTGTAAAAATTGCCTATCGCCGCAGAAGCTTATAAACTTCGCGACAGATAAGCATTATAAACTTTCATCCGAGCTCTGTTGCTGGTGCCTTAGCGAAAGTCTGCGCCTTCACTTTCAGCAATTCGCTGTGTTCTACTTACCTTATAGCGACCAGCAACCTTAAAACTTGAAACTCATTTACCCATAGGACGGGGCGCACGCAACACCTTCATTCCTTTTATAAACTATATACCCATACCTGTTAGTGTGTACACATATATAGGCATATCATAATATGTACACTGAAGTCAAACATTTGGCAAGAAAAATATCGCGGTCGCGGCCGGCACATAAGTATTATGGAATTTTTCATCTGGCCTGGCGGCCACATGTATCGATGGGTGTGCAGACCGTGCGCAATCGCTATTATACAGAATTGCGTAACTTTATGTACCGCGGATCGGGGTCGCGAAGTTTTGCTCATAGGTGCAGTTCAAGTGACACAGTTTCAGGCATCTTTGGTGAAGAAAAAAAAAAAAAAAAAAAAAAAAAAAACGACCATGCGACAGAAGAGAAGGAGTGCGTCAAAACTGAAATATCTTCGACTTTATATCTGCGGCCTGTTTGAACCATTTCAGATTCTATTTCATATTTTTTGAAAATCAAGGTATATAAAAAAATGATACGCAGAATAGCTGGGAACAAGAAACTTGAGGCTGTATGGTATATCTATAAGTATATATTATATTATATATAATGATAACTATATAGCACAGTCGCGGAGTTTGCGCGAAAACCTGTTTCCCTCTCACAAAAACTATTTTTCTATCTTCCAAAGGGACCCACGATGCGGTAACAGACGTAGGTATTTTACACTGTATATAACTATAATACCTATACACACCGACTAGCCGAGTATATATGAGTCTCGCCTGTCCGCCCATGAACTCGCGGCGATCGCCGCGTCGTATATCGCTGATATACCCCGAACTTAATTCGTATAAGTCGAAGGACGATTGAGTTACAATAGTTGTACGCACATTGAGCATATACCTATATAGCTATATCTGCGTAATGGTTAATCGCAAAATATAATAATTGAATCGTTAGCGCGTTGACAGTTATACACTGATAGAAAAGATCATTTGGTTCCAATGACTTGACTTAACTGCTAACGAACGTGGATTTGGAATAGATCAAATGAACGTTCGTTGATAATTAACGACAAGAGTTGATAATAACGACAAGAGATTTGTACGGAACGACTGTATTAACAGTTAATGACAAAAATCTCACAGTTGGTGAATGTTCTTTCGGATCAAATGTTCGCTAAATTCTGATCTAATTGTGGGTTGTGCACGTTTCATTGACTATAAACGATCTTTTCTATCAGTGTATACATCCCGCCTTACCTCGCCTGTCCTAGACCCTATATACTATACCTATATAATATATAGTACTATATCTATAAATTTTATAATCATAATGTCTAACTTCAGATCCGTGCCTCTACATTATGAGATTCGCCAACAAACTCGAATTCGGCGAGAAAAGCCACGAAGTTTCAATGACTGCGCTCAGGGTCGTGCAGCGGATGAAAAGAGATAGCATTCATAGCGGCCGAAGGCCTTCCGGTTTATGCGGGGCTGGTGAGTTCAAGGAAGTTCATATATACATACATATACATCTATCTATATACCTATATGTACTATATACTATATAGGTACCCACCCGAAAACTGCGGTTGTCAGTTCCGTAGTCCGCATAGATACAATGTGATATACATATTCATATATAATAGGTATATCTTGCCGTTTATATATATATATTATACATGCATGTATATACTCCGATTAGTACTGCACGATATAAGTAGGTACAGTACCTATAACGCACGCGACATATATCTACCTAATTATTTCTATGTTATACTGGACATTCGCGGGAATCTCAAGACTACTGGAATTTTCTATATATCGACCGCTCCTAAGAGAAAGAACGTAACTCGCGAAGCGCGCTAGTAACGACCTATCTCGGACATAGCGCTAGTAAGAACCTATTTCGTGAATCCGGCTAGTATGAACGTATCTCGCCGATGCGCATAGTAAAGCCCTAACTCGGAAGTAGCGCTAGCACAAACGTAGTTGGCAAATTCTGCTAGAATAAATGCAACTTAAAAAAAAAAAAATAATAATTAATAATTAATAATTAATAATTAATAATAATTAAATTAAAATAAATTAATTAAAAATTAATAAATAAAATAATTATTGAATATTTAAATATTAATATTAATTATTTTTTATTTTTTATTAATAATTATTAATTCATTAATTAATTATCATTATTATTACTAATAATTTCCCAACTACGTTTGTATAGCGCTACTTCCGAGTTAGGGCTTTACTATGCGCATCGGCGAGATACGTTCATACTAGCCGGATTCACGAAATACGTTCTTACTAGCGCTTTGTCCGAGATAGGTCGTTACTAGCGCGCTTCGCAAGTTACGTTCTTTCTCTTACAATTAGGAGCGGTCGATATGTGTATTGTGTAGGTAGATGAATACATATACCTACACCATATATAATTTCGCATGTAGGTAGGGGCGAGGAGGGCGAAATGGGCCCTATACCAGGCAAAATAAGCACCCCTAAAAATGTTGCGTTACTATAGTTCTTCAGAATTGAAAAACGTTTTCAATTTCATTATTTACTTTGCTCTAGCAATACTTCAAACACCAAATCAACTATATATATTTATATATATATATATCTTGACAACTTAGGGAGAGGCGGGCAAATTGGGCGAATGAATAAAAAAGTAAAAAGTATATTCTCAAGTGAATACGAACATAAATTTTGAACATTTTTTAATATTGAAAACCTCCGAAACTTTTTTAGGGTGCCCATTTTGGTTGCAATTTCCGAACTCTTCGGGTGAGGGCGTTCAACATTCGGCATCAGTCATCTATATGCTATCGTTTTTCGGTAAAAAAAATCGGAGGTCCACTGATTCAAACCTCTATTTGAAGCGGTAATTTCTTAGGGTGCCCATTTTGCCGTCCCCTTCCATATATAGAAAACCGAATATATATCCTGACTTCGAATTACAGCGTTGCTCATGGCTGCCAGGTTGCACGAGTTTAACAGATCACCTGGCGACATTATAAAGATTGTCAAAGTTCACGAGTCAACGTTGCGCAAAAGGTACGAATAGCTGAAAATTATAGATTTTACGTGATATGTTGCTTTACATGGAATTCTGTAATGCGGGTAGTGCGGTAATAGTAGATTACGATACAAGTGCGCGAAGTACGTGATTCTTGCACGAGTCTAGCTTGTCGCCCGAGCGAAGCGAGGGTGACAAGAAGACGAGTGCGAGGATCAGGTACGCGCACTTGTGTCGTATACTATTTTTTGTAACGAGTCGTGAGAAGTTCGACCCAAAGATAGTGTTTTTGTCTCGATATTCGAAACCATAACCAACTCACCACTTGTTCCGTTCGATGGCGCTAGTTATGCTCGTTTCGCTCGGATTAGCGTTAGGTAATGAACATTACCTAACGCTAACGTACATTACCGCACGCTCTCCGCCCGGTTTGGCAATCGGCAATTTCGCGCACCCTCTACAGTGCGCGAAGTCGAACTTCCCATGCAAGTGTTACAAAAAAAATTATATTCCATGCCTTTAGATTAATAGAATTTGGGGACACACCGTCCAGCGCGTTGACACTTGAGGAATTCATGACGGTCGACTTGGAAGAAGAGCAGGATCCTCCCGCCTTCAAAGCGGCTCGTAAGAAAGACCGGGAACGTCTACAAAAAGTATGACAATAAGCATCCTAGTAATTGGCATTCTATATCTTATACCTATAGGTATATAGCTGATGTTCTCATTACCATTTTCACAATTTTCCCCCGTCGAACTGGAATCTTTATTTTCCTATTCTTCTTCTTCTTCTTCTTCTACTTCTTTGCCTCCTGCCTGCAACAGTGATTCGCAGCCTATTCTATAACGGCGCCAAGTTTTATTCAACCGCGGCTTCAGGCCGCGTATATTATTGCGATTAGACGCGATTATTATCAATATTGAAGATAATATTAATGATGATATAAATAGTACCCATACCTATAGCCTCTTGAAATATGCTTCAGTTGGAAACTATGTGCAACGAATTCAACGATCTTCAGAATGAAATTGACAAGCAGCTCGAGGAACAGAAATCTGCCAAAGGAAGGCGAAAGAAAGACGGTAATAATTATTATCAATATCGTATCGGCAATAATACTGCCGTGGTGTGAAAATAAATATAGGATAGCAACATGTTTGTGTATAGTTGTATGTTGTGACGAGTAAAGGTACAGCTGACCCTACTGAAAATCGCGGCATGAGATCTGATATCAGACCAAATTCTTTTATGAGATCTGATATCATCTCACCTGAGAACAGGTGAGATCCTACCTAGGCCTCACATCAGATCTCGGTAACGAATTTCGATTTTCAGTAGGGGACTGTCTCATTTCGAGATCTTCATTATTCAACGTGATCAATTCTCACGCTGGTACTGCCGCTAATCATTTTTACTTCCTGGCCATGTTACACACACACACACATATATATATATCGACAGCCTAATAACATAGTCACGTAAGCGCCAAAAATGGACTTTTTCGAGGTCAGACAAACGTATCTCCAAAAAAATGGTTCTCTGCATTGGAAATTCTTTGATGAATGCATAGAGCCATCATCCATAATTCGGTGTGATAGTGACGTATCTCCACGTTTTTTGTGTGACACAGTCGTATCTCCACGTTTTTTTGTGTGACACAGTCGTAACTCCACACTTACGTGGTCTCAACTTTTCCGAGTGTCAAATGATTTGTAACATAGTAACGTATCTCCATTTTTTTGTGGAGATACGTTCTTCTGTTACCAAACCGGACTGTACATACGTCTGTTTCACACAAAAAAATGGCACTTACGCTTCTGTGTTTCAAATTTTTATTTATACCGCGAAAATATTTCAAATACATTGACGAGTGCGAAAATGAAAGAAAAATGGAGATACGTTTCTATCACATAAATATAAAAAAAGGCCAAAATTATGGCGCTTACGTGACTCGTGACTGAAGGTTCAACCGATTGCATGGTTATATATACCACTATGTGATTGTCGTTTTTCAGCATTGAACGCCGAGGAGGAGCTGGATGCTGACAGATTTATAAGAGAGAGTAATTTGAATATCATTCAAGACTGCATGCACGGGTCGGCGAAGACTTCCGGAAACGATGTAGAAGACAACAGTGAACCTAGATGCGCGGATAACCCCGATCCAGACATACCCAGTCCGTCTGCGGGTCTCCGATCTCCGGGATTCTTAGCAACGGGCCTCGGTGAGCTACGTCGCCCAATAAATACAATATTACTATTCTCATATATATATATATTAGACCGTTTCAAAAAAAATTGATGGTGTTTTTTTTTGTTTCAAACAACCTGAAACGATACTTTGAAATGAAATAATAACCTGTGTGAAGAATGAGCCCTGTCCTCAAAGATTTAGAGGTGCCGCATCGGACTTTTGTCTTTTTTATTTCATTAGGATGAAATATTATTTACTCTACACTCCGTGTGATTTTGGACGTTTTACCCTTCGCTTCGCGTGGGTAAAACTCCCATTTTCACACCTCCTGAAGTAAAATTTTGTACAATACTCGACGGAAAAACTTCTTGTGATCTCGCGTGATTGCAAAACTCGCCTTCGGCTCGTGCTGCAACCTCACACTCGTCAGAAAAAGTTTTACCGGACTCGTATTTTAATGTACTATTATTTTTAAAAAATTTTTTTTTTTTCAGAGGAAGGTCTCAGTCAATCAAGTCGAGTTGACTTTTCTTTTTTAGTCTTTAGCCAGGCAAAAGACCAGGCAAACTTTTGTCTTTTTTATTCATCATGAATGTATCACTCGAAGTAGAAGTAATCGGAGAAGGGTCTCAATCAATCAAGTCGAGTCAGAAATTGACTCGACTTGATTGATTGAGACCCTTCTCCGATTTTGTCTTTTTTATTTCGTAAGGATAAAATTAGTACATTATATCATTAGGCTGAAAACCGAAGGTTTTTCGGACCGTGTGAGGTTAGCAGTGCGAGGCATGGTTCAGGGGTCTGAGGCACGCCGAAGGCGTGCCGAGGTCCCCTGAACCATGCCGAGTGCTGCGAACCGAACACCGTCCGAAAAACCTGAGGTCGAAGTCGAATGACATATACTATTTTTCGTCACAAATGCACAATGGCAGCCTTCCGGTCCGATTTTTGGATGCCTAAGCAGAAAAAGGTGGTTTTTGCTGCCTAGGCAGTCACATACGAAAAAGTGCCATTTATCGGCGCCAAATCGGACCGGAAAAGGCTGTCAATTGTGCATGAGTGACGAAATAGTATATTGTGTAGCAAGGGCGTAAAGTGGGATTTTTTAGACCGAGTGTGGAGTTTGCAGTACTAGTCGGAGGCGAGGGAGCACGAGTCGAAGACGAGTGCATCCGCGAGCCGAAGACGAGTACTGCAACCACACGAGATCAAAAAGCCCACTTAGCCCTTGGTACACACCATATTTTTTGTAACGCATGTATTGATTTCTGCGTTTCTGTGCCTATAAGCGGCATATATATATATATATATATATATATATATATATATATATATATATATATATATATATATATATATATATATATATATATATATATATTATATATAGTGATATATATATAAAAAAATATATATATAAAAAAAAAATATATATATATATATATATATATTATTGAAGAAGCGGGCAATAAAGAATCCTTTATTGCCCGCTTATTGAAGAAGCGGGCAATAAAGAATCCTTTACGCCCGCTTATTGAAGAAGCGGGCAATAAAGAATCCTTTACGCCCGCTTATTGAAGAAGCGGGCAATAATGGATTCTTTATTGCCCGCTCTTTTCAAGTGGTCAATAAACGGCTACTTTAGGCCCTATTTTTAGGTAAAAAAAACGCAGAAATCATGCATGTGTTACAAAAAATATTTTTTTTTTTAATTTAAAAAATTTTTTTTTCCAGAGGCAGGTCTCAGTCAATCAAGTCAAGTTAACTTTTCTTTCTTAGTCTTTAGCCAGGCAATAGACTGGAAAAGAAAATTTGACTAGACTTGATTCTTCCTCAGGGAAAAAAAAAAAAAAAAAAAATCAAAAAAAAAAAAAAATATTTCATCCTAATGAAATAAAAAAGACAAAAGTCCGATGCGGCACCTCTAAATCTTTGAGGACAGGGCTCATTCTACACGCAGGTTATTATTTCATGTTAAAGTATCGTTTCAGGTTGTTTGAAGCAAAAAAAATAACCATCGATTTTTTTTGAAACGGTCTAATATATATATATATATATATATATACCGAGAATATTCGGTGAGAGTAGACAGTCCCCTTCCTACGGCGAAACCAACACGGGCGCGCACCGCGTGCGTGAGGCTCGTGCGGGAGGGGATGCAATGCTACTGGCACCTAATTTCGTCCCGACCGAGCTTCACCACGCGCAGCGCGCCTGTGTTGGTTTTACCGTAGGAAGGGGACTGTCTACTCTCACCGAATATTCACGGTATATACGTAATCGCGGTAATCGTCAGTTCAATTAGATTCACCTACAGCACCACCACCGCGTTTCCGATGCAGATTTCGATGAATGTTGTATTATTCATATATATACACAGAAAAAAAGGTTTACTTGACTGAAGATAACTTTTCTTCATCCAAGAAATTTTTCAATGGAGGGAATGAACACCAAGAATTTCTTGAACGGAGTAGAATAATTTCTTGAATTTTTCGATTTTGAATCAAGAAAAAAAATTCTTAAGCCAATAAATCTTTGATACTTGATCAAATGGTAGAATAACTTGATTATATTAATACGAATATGTTTCATTAAAATAAACATAGTCAGGTTACTTTTGACTACGTTCACACTTCATAAAACAAAATGTCTGAAAATGTCAAATGGCTGAGTCAAAATGGTTTGATACAGAAAAACGCAATAACACCAGTAATTTTAGAAACTAAAGTGAGTATAACACCGATTTTCCAAAAAGTGAACCTTCAAACAACGGATCGCATAAGATATTGTATGCGCCAAGTCCGAGAAGTGTCAAATCCGGTATGGGTCATTTCCAAAAATCAATAATAATATATAATAATTTATTATTTATTATTCAATAAATAATAAATGCTGTAAGCTTTTTGGAAAATTGTAAGTTTATTTACTTTCATGTGTGAGAATAATGCATGTAGTTTTCTTATCAGAATAATCAAAATATATTGTTATCAATTTCATTTTTATAATTGGATGTAATAAACTTTTTGTCTCCAAAGAACTAATCATTTTTTGTAATTATTAGTGAATATTCTGGAACCATAAAAATAATAGCCTTAAAAAAGGAAATTATTTAACCAAATATTAAAATATATATTATATTATATTATATTATATTATATTATTTTACCAAACAAAAATTTATTCAGTCAAAAATAAAACTAACTCTAACCAATAGAATATTTCTTGTCCCAAGAAAGTTTTTTCTTGGTTTGAGGGATTAGTTTTTCAGACGAAGAAAATAATGTCTTCCATGAAGTAAATAATTTCTGGATCCAAAGAATTTTTCACTCCAATCAAATACAAATTTTTGTTTTGGTTCAAGAAAAAAATTTCGAAGAAATTTTCTATCTTGGTTCAAGCTATCTTTTTTTTCTGTGTAGGTATATTTCGGCAGAATAAGTTATCGTCAAGGTAAAAAATAAATAACACTGGTCCGGATATTAAAAATAAATAACGTTTCCCAGGTCCGGATATAGCGTCTATGGGACTGGCATCGTCCTTGGAAGACCGAGGCAGCGCTCCAAAAGAAAAGGTCACCTCGATATACGAGAGCGTGAGTATGAACCTCGGCCGCATGAAATCATAAAATATATGTTCATACAGTAGACAAACGAATATACAAAGTATAATGGCATAGTACATCCATAGTGCACGGTCGTTGTGCGAATTGGTATTACTGAAGGATGGCCACGACTCACGTGCATATCGCATGCCTGCTTACTCGATTCTTCGATTTCCATAACACCTGTCGATAGATAAAACCCGAAATTAATTCCCAGGTACGTCTGGCTCGTGTCGTGAACGAACTTCCGCGAGTCACGGTCAATTATAAGTCGGATAGACACTTGATCCATAATTATTGTGTATACGGGTCTACATATAGCCATGTATAATAGAGATAGTATTCTGGTAATATTCTGTAGCGGACTTACTATATACCGCACGTATAGTACCTATATGATGCGTTTCCGAAATCGCGCGTCGTCGTATATAATCAACCGCGCGGGCTTATCATTTCAGAGTTCGCTGGAAATTGATATGTCAGGAATCGATGATGACGAATTGGATAGTTACATCATGTCCGAGAAGGAGTCGATGTATAAAGGATCCTTGTGGAATAAGGTCAACGCGGAGTATCTCGAGCAACAAAAAGGTGAACCGCATGGTCATGTATGACACAGTTTAAGGTGGTAGAGCTTATCCAACTGTGTATTTATTCTTATTTTCATTTTCATTTTCATTTTCATTTTCATTTTCATTTTCATTTCCGTTTTCGTTTTCGTTTTCATTGTCATTTTCATTTTTCCTTTCCCTTTCCCGTTCCCTTTTCTTCTGTTTTAATTCCGAAGAATTTCCCGTGCGCGTCTACGCGAAAGTGGTGGACCAGATACCAGTGGATAGTCGGAAAAGAATAGAGGATATAAAATTTTAATCGCTTGAATCACAGATAAGGAAGAGAAGCGGCTGAAGGAGAAGGAGGAAGGAAAACCAGAGAAGAAACGTAGACGAACCGCCCCGCGTAGGAACAAGAATCAGGGGCCAGCGAACAGCGCGGGTAAGTTGATGTCCAATTCAAATGATTCTCATCACGATTGATGATTTATGTACCTATAATGTATTATACCTTATATTTATATGAATTTTTGCTCTCTAACCCGCGCCCCCGTTCGTAGGCGAGGCTATCGAGAAAATGCTTCAAGAAAAGCGAATATCTTCGAAAATAAATTACGAGGTACTCAAGAGCTTGAACGTAGCGACTCTCCCGACAATTGCCGGGCAGCGCAACGATTCCGAACCACCTGCAAACATGCCTGGTTCACCGAGGGCTTCAGATTCCCACCAAATTCCCAGTCCCAACCGGGTGTACGTATTATTCCTATACCTATATACTCATACGATTACCATTGTTTCGGTAAAATAGCGGTATAAGTACAAATAGTATACCTGTGTTATATGATAATAGTATAGGTATAGGGTGCGCGTATAGGTACATACTATACCTACCCCTATACCTATGTCTATGTCTATGTCTATACGTGTATGGTTGTTCAATTCACAGAAGCAAAAAATCGACTGTAAAGATCGAAGATTCACCAGGAAAACAGCCTCGGAAATTCCAAGGGCCGAAGGTTAACGCGAAACGTGGGCGTGGGAAGGCGTCAGACGTCGGATTAATTCCACTCGGCCAACGTACCGCAGTTGTTGCGGATGATGATCTAGTAAAGATCCAAGTTTCGTTAAGTTCGCCGATCCGGGCTGAGCACGACAACATAACGGATGCTGGTAAATTGGCCCACATATATGTATATATTGTATTATATATAATTATATATATATATATATAGTACATAAAGTGTATATATTATATTAAGATATGGTCCTTATTTCGATGAATTTTGAAATGAATGTTACGCGCCCCCTGGATACCTTGCAAATATATGGAAAAAAATTCCTGCAAAATTTGTGCTCTCAATTTTAACATTAACACTTGCCCCGAAATTCCGAAAGTTAAATGGAAAATACATGTAATTTTTTTAACCAGTTACTTTTCTTTTTTATAACTCCGATAAAAATTGATGAAATAATTTGAAATTTGGCACAGTTATTGCTTATAATTATAGGCGAAAACCCTAGAAATTTCAAATTTTTAATATACCTATGTATATATATTTGCAAGCGGGCGCGTAATTCATTCCCAAATTCATCGAAATAAGGACCACCCTAATATATACATAATATTTATATGTATATATGAACATTTATATGTACATGCTCAGTAGCGCGGCAAAAAAAATTTAGCTATCAGTGAAATCTTTTCGTAATTCATTTTTACCCACTGACGTGGGAATTTCATTGAATTTTTCCTCTTAACAGTCGTGGAGAACGAGGATTACGTGGACGAGGAGGCGGAAGCTGAGGTGGATGCCGACGCTGATGCCGAGGTCGACGAATTGTCCGTCGGCCAGATGCTGGGTCGGTATACCGGCGATGACGAGTACGGGTACGGATACGAGGACGAGGATTACTGAACTTCACCACCCTTATATAAGTATACGTAAGTTATGAAGGAATTAGTTCCACGTATTTACGAGCCTTGGTGTGGTTGATTCATTGTTTCTTTCAATTTATATTCAAATATCATCCGAATATCGTCCTAAGCACTGACCGGGACGTTGAACGTCATTGTTTCATTCCCAGGTTCGTGTTTTGACAACAGCGTTTGTTGAGCCTCGGCATGACAATTAGAGTCAGAATCAGAAGTCGGAACCGAAGAATTTCACGTCTACATCCGTATAGCTCATTTGGTGGACTTGTGATCAATGAAATATCTACGAAATATCAATGAAATATCAATGAAATCAATGAAATCAATGAGATCAATGAGATCAATGAGATCGACAAAAAGTAGAAAGAAAAAAAGAACTCGTCGGCACACCATAGGTGCATGGGTGGCCGACCGACGGTCGACATAAGTGTACAGGTATATTACTTGTTGTACAAGAATATCACCATATAATTAATATCCTTTACAGTTTACACACTAACTTGCATTTATTCGATCTTTTTTGTAATGCCGGCATCGTAGAGAATTCGCCTTGGTATCTGTCGAAGGCATTGTATAATATGATTACCTACATTTATGATGAATTTACGACTGTCAATTCGTATGTGCCTGTGGTGTTATAGGCACACATTACCTATAGTTGCATATGCAAGAGAGAAACACTCGCTGCGCCTGGTAATTTGTTGTTTATTTTTGGTCATCAAACAAAAAATAATGTTGAAAAAAAGAAATGAAAATAAAACAAGCATTTATATACTTGTATATTGATTATATTGTTACCTTCGCCCATACTTTCCCATTACTATACTACTATGTGTACTAGCTAACGAGTTCAGAAAAACATTTCGCTATCCGGATGTATCTATATTTTCTGTTCCTCAATTCAGCCTCTATAGGTAAATAGTTTTTGATAATATCGAACAGGTGAGTCTCCTAATATACGGATAATATAGTTGTTTGTTAGCTGCTCTATGTTCAGTGAATTTGTATTTTCATTCATTCTGTGTTTCAACGCAATTTATTTCATCTGACCCGAGGAGGTGTGGTGCAATTTTTAAGTAGCTGAAATTGCATTAATTCCAATTTCCTACTAGTATTCCCGTGTGTCGTACGCTGTTTGAACTTTTGCTTACTGGAAAAAAAAAAAAAAATAAATAAATAATAAATAAATAATCGCAGGGAGGGGAAAGTGGAAAATGACAAAGCAATTGATTATATTCATATATCGAAGAATTTATTGCTGCAGTATTGATACAATCGTGGTCATCGTCAAGGTCATGTAGAATTCGTACATTGTAATTGATTCCTAAATAGTCCAGTCAATCTAGACTATAACATTGAAATAATTCCCCTGGCGTTGAAAAAGGTATCAATCGATTCCAAAAATTCTTCCGAACGATATATCAAAAGATGGCCACACCATAAGTTGACCGCGAATTATTTATATAATTAAAAACTATGAATAATTCGGGTTTCACGCCCCAGCTAGAGAGCATCCATGTTGACCAGTGCTGGTTCACGAACACTATTAATGCTATGCCCGTGGCTAGAGTGTTCCGCTCGTTCACTGGAGTTGTTTATCCAATTTTTCGGTCCTCCAGGTGTTTCCCTTTCCAGTTTTCGGCTTTCGGGGTATTTCCTTCATAGTCTCCGTCCGCGTCGTCCAGGTATCCCTCTGCATAGTTTCCGTCATCCAGGCATCCATTTTCATAGTTTCCGTCATCCAAGTATCCGTCATCATAGTTCTGGTCGTCCAGGTATCCCTCTTCATAGTTTTCGTCGACCGGGTATCCCCGGACGTAATTCTCGCGTACAAAGTCTTTTTCGCCATTGTTTACGTCGTCCAGGTATCCCAGGTATCCATTTTCAAACGGAAGCCAAGCCTTTATTCATGAACGAACGACTGCCAAAACGAGAGCCGCGCCTTTATTCATAACCGAACGACTGCCAAAACGAGAGCCCCGGATGACGGAAACCAAGATGATGGATACCTGGACGACGGTTACTTTGTAGAAGGATGCCTGTACGACTTGAACCATAATGACGTATACCTGGACGACTTAAACTATGGTTGGAAAGACTTTGTATGCGATAATTACGCCAGGGGATACCCGCTCGACGAAAACTATGAAGAGGGATATCTGGACGAGGAAAGCTATGAAGAGGGATTCTTGGACGACGCGGACGGAGACTATGGAGGAAATACCCCGAGATACGAAAACTGGGAAGGGAAACACTTGGAGGACCGAAAAGTTGGATAAACAACTCCAGTGAACGAGCGGAACACTCTGGCTACGGGCAGAGCATTATTAGCGTTCGTGACCCGACATTGACTTTCTACTGTATATACCGCGAAGTTCTCTGTATGCGGAACGCTAGGGGTACCAACCCGAAATTTTTGCTATTTCCATAGGCGTAGGTCATACAGTAAACTGCAGCAGCAGTTTGGTAACTTACTAGATGTTTCTAGTAAAATCACTGGAGATCACTAGAAATCTAGTGATCATTGGTCACTAGCTTTCTGGACTAGAAATCTAGTGACTAGATTTCCAGTGATTTCTAGTGATCTTACTAAAAACATCTAGTAAGTTACCAAACTGCTGCTGCAGTTTACTGTATGACCTACGCCTATGGAAATAGCAAAAATTTCGGGTTGGTACCCCTAGCGTTCCGCATACAGAGAACTTCGCGGTATATACGCTCTGTGATGGGTCAACTTGGATGCTCTCTAGCTCGGTAACCGTCGATCACAGGAATTTTTCGAAGAGGACTTTTGGTTCCAGAATTTATCGAGGAATTTGCCCACGAAATTTGTTGCGCTCAATCTGGAACACCCTGTATATTTATTTATATATATATACAGGGTGATTCAGAATGCGGTACTTTCCTTACACCGGTGGATTCCTTGTAAAAAACTAAGACCAAAATTATTCATCCTAAAATGTCGAAAGCTAAGCCGTTTTCAGGTAGTAGTAGTTTAAAGTAAGCCAAAGTAAGCCAATACAGGGGCAGATACGAGAATGGCTCAGCCGCCGCTACGCCGTTATTGTTGATCAGACGTGGCTGGTCTGCTGTACGTAGCTAATAGTCCAGTCAATAGACCACAAATCATAATGCAAAAATTCTGATAAGTTTTTTTATGGTCGCAATCGTTTTATTGACAGATAAGGAGCTTAACGTCAAAAATCTGCGGTCCCCCCTGCCCGGCCTCAGTCGCCATTTTGAGAAACGCGTTTAATATCATATCTCGAAAACGGCTGACCTGAGGATAAAATACGCTTGGACTTTTTTGTAGATAATTAAATTCCTCATCTTTTTTATTTCAAACTTTGTTTGATTCGACTTGCCGTTTTTTAATTACAGCTTGTTTAGTGTCGCAAATTTTCTTTCTCCTCTGAAACACCCTCCTTCTTTCTTCCCGGGAGAAGAAAAACGGTAAGTTAAATCAAAAAAAGTTTGGAATAAAAAAGATGAGGAATTCAATTATACACAAAAAAGTCCCATGGTTTTTTATCCTCAAGTCAGCCGTTTCCGAGATATGATAATATGAAACGTGTTTCTCAGGATGGCGACTAACGCCGGGGAGGGGGGACCGCAGATTTTTGAAGTTAAGCTCCTTATCTGTCAATGAAACGATTGCGACAATAAAAAAACTTATCAGAATTTTTGCATTACGACCATATAAATCCAATCTCTATTGACTGGACTATAAGCTATACAGGCGATGCAATGGAAACAGAAGCGTGCGAATGTTACCGAACTATGAATGTAACGTCTGATCGTCGTTTCTTTGCGAGATCGCGGTGGCGGGCCAACAATAACGGCGTAGCGGCGGCTGAGCCATTCTCGTATCTGCCCTCGTATTGGCTTACTTTGGCTTACTTTAAACTACTCCTACCTGAAAACGGCTGAGCTTTCGACATTTTAGGATGAGTAATTTTGGTCTTAGATTTTGACAAGGAATCCACCGGTGTAAGGAAAGTACCGCATTCTGAATCACCCTGTATATATATATATAAATACTATTTATATATATTAGGGGTGTGCGGGTACCCGATTTACTCGGGTACTCGGTGCTCGAGTCGGGTCGGGTACTCGTCGGGTCGAGATTTTTTCGTGACCCGAAATTTTCGGGTACTCGAATCGACCCGAATACTCGAACATTTTCGGGTACCCGAATGTTTTCGTCAACTCGAATGTTTTCGGGTACTCGAATGTTTTCGGGTAATTGTATGTTTTCGGGTAATCAAATGTTTTAGAGTACTCGCATATTTACCGGCACTTAGCTCGGGTATCCGTCGGGTTTTCAAAGAATGTCTCGATGCATCCATGTCGTTGGGTAATTCTAATTCAGTTGAGTATTGGCTATGACTTCCAATTCCAATTTCTATATTATTTACTAATTTGGGCAGTACGGTTAGTAGTTAACAATAAGGACTAAGGTGCGGGATGCATTTGAAAATGCATTGATCTGTCCATTTAATACATTTTTATTTTTTGAATACATCCCGTATCTTAGTCCTTATTGTTAGCTACTAACCGTAATGCCTGAATTAGTAAATAATATAGAAATTGAAATTGGAAGTCATAGCCAATACTGAAATAAATTTGAATTCCCCAACGACATGGATGCATGGGGACATGTTTCTAAAACCCGACGGGTATCCTAGCTAAGTGCTGGTAAACATGCGAGTACTGTGAAACATTTGATTACCCAAAAACATTCGAGTACCCGAAAACATTCGAGTACCCGAAAACATTCGAGTACCCGAAAAAATTCGAGTACCCGAAAACATTCGAGTACCCGAAAAAATTCGAGTACCCGAAAACATTTGAGTACCCGAAAACATTCGAGTATCCGAAAACATTCGAGTACCCGAAAATTTCGGGTACTCGACCCGACAAAAATAAAAATTACTCGACTCGACCCGACCCGAGAAAAAGGTCTACCCGCACACCCCTAATAAATACCCTCTTGTAGCGGCGAAAATTCTCTACAAAATTAAAGTGAGAACTCATGTTCTATACGATCCCTAGTTTTTGCAAAATAAATTGTTGAAGTTTTTTACACGCCAAGTACGCCAGACGATCAGCTGTGTGTCGATCGATGCGCGCGCCGCTCTGTCCTCGATCGCGCATTGATCGAAAATGATTTTTTATAAAATGTGGTAATCACATCGTGCAGAGATGATTTCAGATTACAATAACTGTCGTGCAATTATCCAGGCATATGGTCATAAGGCTGTCGGGAACGTCGCATGAATTTATTCTTGTACTTCACCGTGGGACCGGAAACCTTTTTGGGTGTCTAAAATGCGGAGCCATCGTTTCGTTCGGCACAATCAGGTTCTTCGCTCGAGCCCAAGTCGTTGACAAAATTTACGTCTGAAATTCGCACGAAGGTTCTTGACTAGTTGGCACCACAGTCTTTTATCTCCTTCTATCCTTCATGGTTGCATAAAGACGGAAAGAGACAGAAGACTGGTGGGGCCAACTTCATATCGGTCAGAATCAAACACGCTGGGTGTACATAGAATTCTGCATATTATTACTTATAGCACATAGGTCATGCGCACTAGTAAATTTTATATAAAACCTCCCTAATGCTTTACGTACCGCGTAAAGCGTCGTGGTATTTGATAACGGCTCGCTCCTGTTCGTAAGTCTCAACACTGCCAGGACGCATCATTCTCAAGTTCATAATCGCCCGTTCGGGTGGAAGGTCTTCAAATCTGGCTAAATAACAGGCAGCCATTACGCCCGTCCGTCCCCGGCCCTGGTGGCAATGCACACAGATTACCTGCAATTTATAATGAATCCTTGGTTACAGTATAATATATGCAAACTATACCAGATACTCGCTGCTTCTGTTCAGGGGTTTTTGCTCTTATTCGACGGAGTAGAGTATATACCGGGATGATTTCTTGATAGTATACAGGTGACTGCGCATGCGCGAGTTTCGTCGTATGCTGAGGCAGGCTGGCCTCAAATACCACTGCGTGACGACTTTACCGACCAATGAAAATGAATTATTTGGCGCATGCGCTGTCACCTGTATACTATCAAGAAATCACCCCGGTATATATAAGTATATATGAGCACTATGTCCAACCAAGTTGTCGATACAGAATGAGAACTGTTGACATACGCACGCTGTTCCGATCATGAGAGCCACGTACTCACGTCACCATTCGATTTGGCTCGTTGGCATATATCGATGAATCGGGTAATTTCCTTCAAAGTAGGCGCCTCAAATTCCCTGACAGGTATTTCCGTCCAACTCATCCTATCCAGCATAGCGTCGAGCGGCGGTCTCGTTTCTCGGCTTAGAGTAACTAAGTGAGTAACGCCTTCATCGACCAGGAATCGTATACTTTCTTGAGACCGAGGCCATCCGGAACATGCGAGCTTTCCTACATGTATGCATGCACTATACTATAGGCTGGTTCCATTGAAAATCGTCCAGGACCTTCTGGGTGACCATCACAGATTAATTCCGAAATACATTTTTCTCATTTCTTGCACAATTTGAGGGGATACGTGTTTCGGGATTTGTGCAGAGAAAATTACCGGCACTCTGCACGTAAATTTCAATTTCAATCGTAAAAAGTCATTTTTAAAAGATTTTATTTTTGTCATTTTTTTCAAATCGCTTTAACTTCGGAACCGTTCAACGGATTTTGACCATTTTTTTTTCAAACTTTGTAAAATTTTGTACGCTTTTTGAAAATTCCAACTTTGTTCCGATTAGTTCATTTTTGGTAAAGTTATGAACTATAATGTAAAAAAAAATCAATCTTTTCAAGCGCATTTTACTCAAAGTGCATATATTTCAATTTTATTGTTCCGGATATATGATATTCTTGATCACGAATGCCAACTTTCCTGAGAATCCCAGATCACTAAAATTCGTTCGAAAGGAGTTATGCACGTTGGAAAATTACGATTTTTTCACTTCTTAAACATTTCGATTACTTTAGAATACTGCACTCGAGTAGCCGTATTTTATTGATCAATTGCAGAAACATAATTCCCTCCGGTAACAAGCATAAGTTCAAAATAACTTGAAGAAAAAAAGAACAAAAAAAAAAAAAAAACAAAAAAACAAGGATTATCCTCATCCACCTCTATACGAAGGCTTTATTTATTATTTTCAGCATTAGATAGTATGTTAGTAAATGTAGTCCATATTTCTGAGGATATTACAATTTTATTTCATCGCTTTCTTCAATCTGTACGTAATATACTTTTATCACAACTTGTATTTAACAAAAAGTACCTATTAATCTGTGATGGTCACCCAGAAGGTCCTGGACGATTTTCAATGGAACCAGCCTATACCTATATAGAGGGTGGTCGATGTAAGCTGAATATCTTGAGAACAACGTATTTTAGAGAAAGATGCCTCGAATAAAAGTTTCATGGTTCGAAGGGAGCAAAACGCTGTGCTGTCGTACTTTTTATTCGGTGGAGGTTTACAAGGCCATACGGAGGTCAACATTGTTTTCTTCATTGGGAACGTAATAATTTTTTTTTACAGATTCGCATTTTACAAAAAAAAAAAAAAAATACGAATTTTTGGTCCCAATCTTTTTTTCTATGACATCAATTTTTTTAATTTTTTTTATGTATTTTTTGTTTGTTAGGCGTATAACTAAAAAAAAAAAATTCGATTATCGTACTGAGAAGTCATTAAAATTTTCATTTGTTTATATAAAAGTTAATAAAAAGTATGATAATAAACAAATAAATTTTTTTTTTAATTTTTTTATGAAATTATAAACATTTCACTATAAGCTCTGCAAATTTTGTTAAGTTGTCTTCAACAGTTTTTTTACAATTGATTTTTTTAATTAAAAGTACCTAAAATTTTTATTGTAAAAAAAATTGTTGTTAATTTCAAAATTTTCAAAAACTGTTTTGAGGGATGATTATTAGTGATGACTACTTTCGATTAATATATCTTAGCAAGTATTCCATGATCAAGTGGAAAATGGGGGGTCCACTTGACGTGATCTGACTCATATACAGGGTGACCCAGAACTAAGTGCAATAAATGATAGGGGTAAAAGAGGGGATCGAGCTGAGTGAATTGACCTGAAGAACATGGGGTGTCCGAGTCCGTCTTCGCGAGATACGACCGGTTGAAAAATCGCGTTTGGCGACGGCATGTAGGCAACTGCGGACACAGCAGGCAGTTTGCAGTCTTTTTGATAAGCGCGCTCGACTTCTGATGCGAGTCGGAACACTTTTGAATTCGAAAATTCGAACAAAAGTACTCTTGAAATCAAATTTTTTTTCTTTTTTTTTTGCGAAAACTCAATGTCGAAAGTGTTTTTGTTTGAAATTTTCAAATTCAAAAGTGTTATGACTCGCGTCAGAAGTCGAGCGCGCTTATCTGAAAGACTGTTAACTGCCTGCTGTATCCGCGGTTGCCTACATGCCAGCGCCCAACGCGATTTTTTAACCGGTCGTATCTCGCGAACGCGAATTCGGAGATCACATGTTCTTTAGGTCAATTTACTCAGCTCGACCCCCTCTATTACAGCTATCATTTATTGCACTTAGTTCTGGGCCACCCTGTATACGTATCAGTATGGGTAGTACTCACCTGGTACGACCCAAGAAAAATTGTGAAGGGCGTAAAAGACTACGTCCGTTTCCCCCATTCCAAGACCCCTCTAGACATAAACTGAATAACTGATTGCACGTAGATATCTGAATCTATACCGGTTAATGTTGAAACTACGGTCGTCAGACATACAGAGAATGATATGCCGGGCCGATAGCGCGGTGAGCACGCGCGGGACGGTACTATACTCTATACGTTGATATGCAGACGTATGTGTGCGTACATTATATACATATATAAGAATAGCATCGCGTATATACACGGGTGTGCACAGTGCAATACATGATACCCGGAAACGGACGGCCGAGAATATCGAGTAATTTGGCGAAATTGCGGGAGTCCATCCAGCGACATGCTTTCTGAAATCGAAATACACAGTGTGGCGGAAGTTATATACCGGTAAAATTGTACCGAACGCTGTACAATTATGTTAATCACGCAGCTGATCCCTCCTGAACACTCTGCATGTATAAAAACATTATATTTATGGAATTGCTATACTTTGCCAAAATCTATTCTCGAGCTACGTGCCGCGGCCCCGTGCCAACTTTATACCTAAGAAGATGCATATAGACCTTGATATTTTCAAATTACAAAAAATATATCTATACTCTTCTTTCTAATTTCGAAGCAGAAATTTGTCGGTTCGATGGACATATTCCAAGTTTATTATTATCAAAATCCCGCGACCGTGATTTCTATAAAGGTCGATGGAAGCTGTGTTGTACACCTGTTTCAAACCGTTTCTTATTCTTCTTCATCTTCTCTGTCTTCTTCTTATATTTCCTCTGAATCGTTATTTCAAACCTGTACCTAGAATCAGCCAGTTGTATAGTATAAGAACCGACCGTTCGTATGATATTATATCATATGACGTTGGACATAATCGCAATGTTGACGATGAGTGACGCCCAGCTGCGAAGCGGGGTACGGTTAATTGATGCGTAATTGAGATGAGTATATCTCATAATTTGAGCGGCGCGGCCCACCGAATTACAGCCTTCTCCTCGCGTCGTCATCGGCATGAAACTCCATTTACCAGTAATGAGGTATGTAATAACTAATAAGTATAATAATGTATACATATATATATATATATACGTGCGAGTATATGGTTACTTCGAATGATGTATATAGATATATATTCTTATTCTTATATAAGAAATACAGTTCGTACAAAGATACGTTCAGTTTATAATTATTGTGGACAACTTGTTTGATGATAATATTTCTAAGAAATAACAAATGAAGTGCAGTATTTCAAAGTATTTCATACGCACTATATTGGTATTGTATATACAAGTTTCCAATTGAATGTCTTTGTTAATATGTGATTGGAATAAACGCGCGTCATTTGTCACGTTATCTAATTTATAATGGTATAATGGTATAATGGTATTGAATTGGAGAAACTCGAACATTTTTCGGATCATATATACAAGGTATATATGGGTGTAAGCATCGACTGAAAAAAGACGTCCTCGTTAAACAACCGGCTGTCTCCATCTCTAAATATCTGTGTATACACATGTATCCACATGTATGGCTGCGAGTATCAGATTCAAGAGGTCCGAGGTCAATGATATAGGAATACTGTTTTTTCTCGGTTTTTTCTTTCTTAAAAGCCCGCATTCACGCTTAGCGTGTTGGATTCTGTCCATATGAAGTTGGCACCCGCAGCTTTCTCTCTCCTTCTATCCTTGATGATTACACATAGAAAAGAAACGAGACAGAAGACTGTGGGGCTAACTTCATATCAAATACGCATTGTGCAGATACGCGCAATTAAGCTTGCTCCTCTCCCTTTTTTACAAGTATACATTTAATTGACATTTGACTTCTTCCAATATGCTTGTTTGTCGCGCCGCAGGTGTCTGCACCTTGTTCTGTTCTCGGCGTGGTCCGTGGCCGCCAGCGATACAGAAGCGGCGTTAGGATCCGACAACGTGACGACGATCGTGTCGGATTTCGACTCGGCGTTATCGATACGCGAGGTCATGTGCGCCTACAATGGGGACGACCATGCCTGGTTGTGCACAGGCGACAAACTTTTTAGGGTCCCCTCCAATCTCAACTACACCTCCGACAAGATGACCCTGTAAGATGCACACTTGTGAAATTTATACACTTGTGCAGTGGCTATGTTATAGTCGGGCGTACCGCCTAATATCGTATACGTTTGTCGGTTTTGTTCCAGGAAGCTCAAGGACGCTGGAATCAAGATTTTAGGCCGGAACAGTCTAACGCCGTATGCCGGCATTTTGCGACAGCTGTGAGTGTATTACAATATATTGCACGGGCTCTATATACATTAACCCGATTATACACTGTACCCCCATACAGACTCTGCTGATGCTCTTCCAACAATTCCGAATTCACATTACGAGAAATTATCGCAATTTGATTTTTAGTTCCTTTTCAATCGTTGCCATACACCGCTTCGGGCAACGTGTATGCACCTCAGTATATTGTATTCCTATATACATATATATATATCTTATATATATATATATATATAGGGGAGAGGCGGGCAAAATGGGCACCCTAAGAAATTAAGGGTTCAAATACAGGTTTGAATCGATGGATCTTCGAATTTTGTCCGAAAAACGATAACCTGATCAATTCCGAGTGTTGAACGCCCTCGCCTGAAAAGTTCCAAAATTGCGGGCAAAATGGGCACCCCAAAAATTTGTCGAAATTTTTCAAAATCGAAAAAAGGTTTTAAATTCATTTTCGTATTCACTTGAGAATACTTGAACATGAAATTAGCTATGTTCAGGAGGTTTTCTAGAGCAGGTAAATCTTGTAATTCAGAACGTTTTTTAATTTTAAGAAGGTTATAGGTACAAACGAAAATTCGGGGGTGCCCATTTTAATTTGCCCCCCACTTCCTGAGTTATCGAGATATATTGTTGATTTGGTGTTTGAAGTTTGCTATAGTAAGTAAATAATGAAATTCAGAACATTTTACAATTTTGACTAAATTAAGAAAAATTTTCAGGGGTGCCCATTTTGCCCGATAGTGCCCATTTTGCCCGCCTCTCCCGTATATGGCACAGATTAATTTTCGCTAATTTATTGGCGGGAAGGAAAAAAGGTCCTGAAATTTTCAGTCTCGAGTGTTACAGATACTTAATCAACGTCTCCGAATTTCGCACCATTGAGCCCAGGATATTCCAGAACAGCACCAAACTAGAGACGATGCAAGTATACCTGAATTTCTATACAAATGCCATCGTAGCGATGTCGATCAGTTGTGTTGCTTTTATAGCCGATACCCAAAGCGATAATCATCATTCCGCCGGACATTCGATACGATGGTGGGAAATGCGTTTAATGTCGCACTAAATCCGATTTTCGTATGAAATTTTTCGACAATCACATACTTATATTAGTAGAGAATTTATCACTCGACATTATAATTAATGATGTTGAAAATATCGATCCAATCGACTCAGTGGTGTTGAAAAAAAAATGAAAAAAAAAAGGGCGAGAAATTTCTCGTCGAGACGTTAAAAATATAGGATTTTTTTCTTTTTTTTTCAATACCACTGACTCGATTGCATCGATATCTTCAACATTATTCATACATACTTATGTTTACGTCATATATAGACGGCAACGATCATACAGACATTATAATCAATTTTCCGAACATTAAATATCACTTGTATCATTATACTATAGTATATCTATGATCTATACCTCAGCAACGTGAATTGCCATGCCGGAGATGTATATATACACATACAATAGGTATATTTGTAGATCATACAAATGAACGTAGGTATGTAGGCAACTATAACACATTGTTACAGATATATCAGGAAGGCTCCGAAGCTGACTTACATTGATAAAGAGGTGTTTAGCGTGCATCTGCCTCAGTTGAAAGTAATGTAAGTATATATATACACGTATTAATGTAATATACCTACCTGTGGAGTGTTGAGTAAAGGTACGTATCGAGTACGTATACCTTCAACGGATGTGCAATTGAGGAAAGCTGCAATGAACTGTATACGTATGAATCTATATGAGCTACAGGCAATACCTATCAGCGTGTGCCCATGGAGTTTCCAATTTTTTTATTCTCTTCTGCAGACGCATATTAAGAACTGCTTTGCTCGCTCTGCCGTACCTTGGGAATTTGATCGTCGACAGTATACTGCGTACGGTGTAAGTATCCATGTACCAAATAATAAATAATACACCGGACATACACCAACCTTCATAACATACAATAAACATTTACCTATTGGGATCCTTGGAATGGGCGGGGCTTTGAAATTTTAGCCTTGTTAGAACAGTTCTATTTTCGTCACTAGTTGGCGTATCGAGGTTCTAAGGTTCTCAATACTTTTACATTTTTCATTTGTCCATCCATTCCACTAATTTCAAAGTCGTCTCAGAATCTATAACTGCAGATTGTCAACGATCTTCGCTGGGACAACTGCTATACTTGCGGTAGCACTTTTCACAGACCGTTAGCCGAATAATATTGCGATGTGATTTTTTTGGTTCTCTTGCAGAGATTTTGAAAACAACCGGATACAAACCATTGGTTCAGCCTGGATAAAGATAAAATCCGAAGAGTTGTAAGTCTCTTTCTATATATAGGTAGGGTAGAAGTACCATTTCTGGCCACCTTAGTACCGTTTGTGGCCATCACTTGCTCCATTTGTGGCCATACCTTTACCATGTAAATCAAGGCCTGGCCACAACCGGTACAAAACCATTTTGACAGCCTTAATTATTAAAAACTTCACTTTTAAACAATCAGGTACTGGAAAAGTTGGGTCTAATATTTGCTGTAGGTTATGTTTTCGTAATTAATTCAATGATTGAATAGATTTATTGTGCCAGAAAGGCGGGAAGCATTTGTCAAGCATGGCCACAAAAGGTACAGTGGCCACAAATGGTACGTCTACCCTATAACTTGTTTGTGTCGTTTTCCTCGATCTTCATAATGGGGTGGTCCGAAAAAAAATTTTGTTTTACTTTTTGGGGCGCATGAAGTAGAAAATAACTCAAAATAGTGAGCACATTTTTTTTTTTTTCCTTCCAAAGTTGGTTCAAAATCCCATGTTATTCAAATGGGAAAATGTACGGGCTTACCGGCACGCTTTCCCGTTGAGCTAGAAAGCTCAAGTTTTGCCAAGGTTTTTTTGAATTTATTTCGAACCAATCTAGGGGGCGGTATTTTTTTGATCACGACGTTGTAGCTGACATTAAGACGAATCCAGCGACGTAGGATATCATGACCTTGAAATGATTTTTCACCCAAACACACTAAAAATTAGGAAACCACGATGGTATTGAAAATAAGGATATATCCGAATAACGAAACTGAACTTTTTGTGCAGAAAATTTGTTTCAACAAATATTCAAAGTGATGGCAGTATTTACAAACATCACAAACATCTCCGATTATTGTCATTATGCGGTATCGAACCAGAAGCAATTCGTATAGGACAAATGATCTTCTTACCCTACGAATAGCTTCTGGTTTGATACAATAATGACATAATCCTCAGAGATTGCCATCACTTCGAATATTTGTTGAAATAAATTTTCTGCACAAAAAATTCACTTTCATTATTCGGATATCCTTATTTTCAATACCATCATGGTTTCCTGATTTTTAGTGTTCGGGTGAAAAATCATTTCAAGGTCATGATATCCTACGTCGTTGGATTCATTTGAATGTCAACTGCAACGTCGTTATGATGGTATAAAAAAAAAAAACACGACATTCCATTTGGAATACCATTGATGACCTTGAGAACGCAAAATATTTGACCGTGATATCAAAGAATTTTCCTCCGCTGTGTCAGCCCCTTGAAATCAAGTGAATATCTCTCAAAATTTTATTCGTAACCGTACAAGCAACGGAGCTATTTGGAATGCTCACGTTAAATGGACCACCTTGTATAATACACATACTATATACGTATAGCATTAAGTGAAGCCTGTTCAACGCGAAATAAATTTTTCCTTTCGCTAAACAGTTTGCCTCTCTCAAAAGGTGTATAATAATTGTATAATAAAGAAATCTAATCGAATGATCAGACTATGAATGATATATTGTCTGTGAGGCTAAAATAATTGAAATGTCATAGTTAGCGGGGGTGAGAGTCGATCCCTCCCTCGGCGAAACGATGGCATGTTATATATGAAAACATATTAAAGCATCAACGATTTTTCTTCAGGCTTCTCAACTACAACAGAATCACTTCGGTGGAAAGTATGGCCTTCAACGGATCTCAGATCGGCAAGTTGTACGTTTACATGGCTACAAACTAAGTTATATAAATGTGCTGTATTGTTAGAATTGAAATTGAAGATCTGACCGGGCTTCCGAAAAATAAGCAAATACATGTAACATACTGTATACGCAGTGTATACCTATATATAGGTACGATGTGCAGGACATTGATTTCTTTATCGCAGGAGTCTCAAGGGCAATACAGCGCTGACAAGTATTCATACGGATGCGTTCGTCGGGCTCGCGAGCATCAACACTTTGTGAGTATACCATTAGGTGTATACGTAAATACTACGTACATAATTATCGTATACACATTACAAATGTGTACGATAATAATGTATACCTGTACGTGTGCACACGCACACACACACACACACACACACACACACAGAATCTTGTGTACCTATATGAATGAATATCGCAGGGTGGCCACTGAATCGGACGAAAGATATTCCCTGACATTTCCCTGATATTTTCGAAAATTTCCCTGACAAACCGTGACAAACTATAGAGAATTGTGAAAAAAAAAAAAAAAAAAAGTAACACGGTAGGAACAATGCATACGTTTATTATTATTAATTCTTTAGAATTTTCAATTTATGTTCTTTATTTGCCTTGGAAAAGAAAAAAAGAAAAAATGTAAAAAAAAAAAAAAAATGTTTGCCTATATGCACTTTTTTTTCTCGATTAGATATTTCGTACTTGCCCTGACTAAATGGTCAATTTCCCGACACTTGAAAAATTCCCTGATATTTCCAGGTTTTCCCTGACAGTGGCCACCCTGTATCGGTGGGCGTTGCGAAAACCGATTCAATTATTATATCATATAATAGCTACTATTTGAATAATGAATCGACATTTCCAGGGACTTATCTAATACGTCAATAACGACGCTGCCGACAAACGGTCTGAAGTTTCTCGAAGTTCTCAATATCCAGAATACAATTACGCTGAAGGTCTTCCCCTCGAAATACAATTTCGAAACGCTCACCGAGGCAAGCCTGACCTATCCCCATCTCTGCTGCGCCTTCAAGTTCCCCGACAAACATGATCCAGAGATGCATAGAAAACACGAGGTATTATAACTTGGGAATAAGAGAGAGAATAATTCCTCATGTAGTAACAATGGTATTTATTTGATGTAGTATAGGTATCTCTGTTACATTTATTACACAAAACACAATTATGTCTTTTCATTGCGGTGGAGATCCCGGAAATAGTCTGCAGATCCCCGCAAGCTTTGTTATAGTTGCAGTCGAGGTATGAAGTGTAGACACGCGAAAAAAAAATGCGATCAAGTCGCGCGTTATTATTCGTTCATACAGCGAATCAAGGTTGAAGACCGGAGCTTGTAAGGATGCTCTGCCCCATATGCGTTCATAAAGTTACCATTATATTTTGGGAAATTTCTTCCAGTCGCGATCGTGATATACCTTATACAGTAGAACTTCGTTTATCCGGCCTTCGATCAACCGAGTCTCCGCGTTATCCGAGGCAACGGACTCATCCGAGCACTCCATATTAATCGAGGTGTATGCTCGGATAATACGGAAAAACTCGAATAAAACGGATGGAGCCGGTATGCCTATGCTGTACGCGCGAAGTATTTTGCGATCGTCACAATGGTGCTAATACATATGTATATACTTTTGTGATTAAATTTCATTCTACAGCTTCAAATACATAAGAAATGATTTAAATTCTCGAATTTTTCACAGCTATCGTGTTATCCGAGTTTTCGCTCATCCGAGGTACCTCCTCCCCACATTACCTCGGATAAACGAGGTTCTACTGTATATGTATACGCTTGGCGTGTTTTATTCTGACCGATATGAAGTTGGCACCACAGTCGTCTGTCTCGTTTTATCCTTTATGGTTACATAGAGAAGGAAAGAGACAGAAGACTGTGGGGCCAACTTCATATAGGTCAGAATCAAACACGTTCGGTGTGCATATACATAAGTATATGATTAAAGATTATAATATAGTATATATAAGTGCAAGCATGGGAATTTAATTAATATGTATGCGACGAAGAAAGAGGTGGAGGGCTCAGGGGTGGCTGCGGTTGTTGTTTTCTTGGGAGGAGGAGGAGGAGGAGGAGGAATAACATTGAAGACAAATGAAACGTTACAGGCCTTGCTGATAGAAATGGAAAAAAAATGCCCGCTGACGCCTCGTCCCCCTAGTCATGATGGCTGGCATTTGCCCGGTACTGGTGGAGTGTTCCATGGAATCGTCACCATACCTCGTGCAAGGGTAAACATAAGTTGCGGCAAACTACCAGACTCTAATAACTTTACTTGCTACCCGGAGCCCGACGCATTCAACCCATGCGAGGATCTTATGGGCTACTGGGAACTCAGAATCGCGGTAATTCCCGCACTAATTATCTACCCACCTGGATACAATATATAGTGTTTGCACTTTGCAGCATCCTAATTGAAGCCCTTCAATTTCGGAGATATCATATATTGAACATGTGCATAGTATACCTATACTATAGGTATACCTATAGTATAGGTATACCTATTTGATTTGCGTTAGAAGTTCGAGACACTTTTCAATAAAGGCATCGCAGTCTAAAAGTTTGGATGGTTTCGAGTCTCAGCTTAAACAATAATTGACAAGTGACATTCTACTTGTAGATAAATGAAGAGACAGTTAAGTCCTGCTCTATTGGCCGAAAGTCTCCATACCTTTCCGAGAAATCGTAACGCGTCTCAATTTCAAGAAAAATGCACGAAACAACTGATATTTGGCCGATACTATACTTTACATCAAATTCGCATCAAATATTGCATTTTTTTTTTTTTTTTTCATTTTTTTTTTTTTTTTTTTGTATATACGCGTATAATATGATCATACTATGTAGGTATGGGTAGTTGTATGGAAGGATACAAATCTACGAAGTTAAAGGTTAATTGAAACGTCACTCACGCGAAATAAGACTTTCCTAGAATACTTCGATGGGCGATCTGTATATAAAAATGATTCTTGAATAAAGAATTTGGTGAAAATTTCATATATAGGTATCAGATCCCTTATAAAATCCCAAGTCGTTTTTTTTTTTTTTTTTTTTTTTTTTTTTTGCGGCAGGTGTGGCTTGTAGCGATTCTAGCTATCCTCGGAAACTTGGCGGTTCTGATTGTTCTGGTCTCCTCCAGATCTAACATAACAGTGCCGAAGTTCCTCATATGCAACTTGGCCTTCGCTGATCTTTGCATGGGAATTTATTTAACTCTCATCGCCGGCATGGATGCGCACAGCATCGGTGAATATTTCAATCACGCCATCGACTGGCAGAGCGGTGAGAGTCCAGAATGGCAATACATATTATATTATATGCATTGCATGGCGATAAAAAATAAAAATGACAGCATTTTCAATATGCGACCGGGGACAATCCGACATTGAACCATATTTTACTGAAATCAAGGTGTAGACGAACTCTTTACCCATGTATGTATGTACGTTTCCGATCCCTACAGGGTTAGGGTGTCAAGTCGCTGGCTTCCTTACTGTGTTCTCCACGGAGCTGAGCATCTTCACACTGACGGTGATAACGATCGAGAGGTGGTACACGATAACCTACGCTATACACCTGAACCGGCGGCTCAAATTGAAAACCTCTGCGAGAATTATGGCCGCCGGGTGGACCTACGCCTCTGTTATGGCGGCCCTTCCCCTCGCCGACATCTCCGGATACGCAAACACGAGGTGCATATAATATAAATATACAGCGTCAATTTCTAACGTCCGAACACTTGGAGTATAGTGTTCAGGTGGCCAAGAGTTTTACTTTAAGAGGTGTGGTAATGGGGGTTTTATCCACAGGCCACGCGAAGCTCGCGTAAAACGTCCATTATCACACTGAGTGAAGTAAAATATAATTATATTTTCGATATAGTATGCGTAAGATTGCATTTTACGCACACTGTGTCGAAAAATATCGTATGAAACACGTGCGTAAAATTTTTACGCACTTGTTGCATAATATACTATTATTAAGGCGGATTGTAAATTACAATCGCCGATACTGTGAAACCCCAAATCCACGTACGCATGCATATTATACACGCATGTATACCTAATACCTAGGGGAGATTTGCCACTATTGGACCGCCACCTAAATTGGACCGTTTCAATTTGGTAATTTTTTGCAACTGTATCTTCTCAATTTTGAGAATTGTAAAAATGGATACCATCAGTACTAGAAATTCTCTAAACATTCCTATTTTTACAATTCGCGTCACTAATGCCATAAGGCCGTAAACGCCAAAAATTTTTTTTTTTTTTGCGGATATGCCCAAATGATGTTATATTGCATGAAAAAGATTTTGCCACCAAAAACACGACATTTTTTTTTTTTGGCGCTTACGACCTTATGGCATTAGTGACGCGAATTCTCAAAATCGAAGAGATACTGTTGCAAAAAATTACCAAACTGAAACGGTCCAATTTAGGTGGCGGTCCAATAGTGGTAACTCTCCCCTATATACCTATATATACCTATAACCTAGACCTACCTATAATTTTATTCTGACCATACTCCACAGCATATGCCTGCCACTCGCCAATCGAAACGACAACGACCTGTTGTATCTCATAGCCCTGCTTGTTTTCTACGGCCTCGCCTTCTTGGCGATAGTAGTCTGCTACGGACGTATGTACTCGTCTGTACGTGGTAGTCGTGAGGAAGCGACGCCGACGGCCCGTATTGACATGACCGTCGCCAAGAGGATGGCGCTCCTCGTATTCACGGACTTTGTCTGCTGGGCACCAATAGCCTTTTTCGCCATTATTACTCTCGCCGGGTGCCGATTGATCAGTGTAACGCAAACGAAGATCCTCCTCGTGTTCGTCTACCCGTTGAACAGTTGCGCAAACCCGTACCTTTACGCCCTACTCACCCACCAGTATCGCCGCGATTTATTCAACCTTCTCGCCCGTTACGGCGTGTGCAAGGACAGGGCGGCAAAGTACAAAGGGACGATAGGCGGTATGGCGCCGTTGAGCAGCCACCGCGGGCGGAACGCGAAGAAGCGGATGACGGATAATCGGCAACGGGGCTCGGTGCTGACCACAACCCTGACGAGTTCCGACGTCCCCGCGCCTATTAATGATCAAACATCGAACAACACCGCTCCAAGGAAAATTGCAAATGATTGTCGCGACGCTGTGCAGGAGTTCGACATGGCGCAGAACGTTCATGCGGCTAATAGACCGCGCTGCTATGATACAGAGAAAAATGATAGCGGAGAACAGCCGAGCAGCCGCACTACCGTAAATTGACATCCCATATGTTTACACGTATCTATATTGATAATCACGACATTATAATATGACTAAATAATTCCTGTTATATCAGAGTGTACTGATTGTGAGCCCCATAACTATTTTCGAGCAAACTAGAGTGGATTGCAGAGAATATCAAATCGAATCGCGGTCACATCAATTCCCAACATGTCGCAATTTAAATCTTCGTCCGATTATAATGGATAATGTATAGTAGGTATAGTAGCTTTGCCGAATAATGCAGATAAAAATTATCTGCGAGGTCCCGTCCTACATTATAGGTCCTATATGGGGAGTTCCATATGAAGTGTACAATTGGTTGTCCACACCCCTTTCGATTTGTCTCAAACTTAGTCAAGTTAAGTAATGGGTTGAAAAAAAAATTCCTCCAAATAATGAAAATTCTACCTTTTACAGGTCGCGAGTAACACCGATTCACAAATTTTGAATTATTTTTTTCAAATCGCTGTAGCTCCCAAACTACATGTCCGCGCCTAAAAATCAAGTGGGTCAAAAGTTCTGTAATTTGATGTACTTTTCGATGTTGCCGCGAGACGAAGTGGATTTTCAGTTACTGGTGAAAAAAACGCGAAAAACGCGATATTGATCTCGTTCCCCAAACTTTTTTGGGGTCCATTTTTCATCATAAAATGCGGCTATTTTTCCCGCAAATTTTCGTGTAAAGAAAAGTCACGGGACTCGACTGGTTGAAGAGATATGAGGGAATTTCTAGGAAAAACCGACCGGATTTGGACGTTTTCTGAATTTGAATTTTTCAAAACTATCGAAACTTTTTTTTACGTGAAATAGACGTAAAAAGAGCCAACACGATCGGCTTTTTTCACATCTATTTCACGTGAAAAAAAGTTTCAATAGTTTTGAAAAATTTAAAGTCAGAAAATGTTCAAATCCGGTCGGTTTTTCCTGGAATTTCCCTCATATCTCTTTAACCAGTTGAGTCCCGTGACTTTTCTTTACACGAAAATTTGTGGGAAAAATAGCCGCATTTTATGATGAAAAATGGACCCCAAAAAAGTTTAGGGAATGAGATCAATATCGCGTTTTTCGCGTTTTTTATACCATTTACTGAAAATCGACTTTGTCTCGCGGCACCATCGAAAAGTACATCAATTTACAAAACTTTTGACCTACTTGACTTCCAGGCGCGGGCATGTAGTTAGGGAGTTACAGCGATTTGAAAAAAATAATTCAAAATTTGTGACTCGGTGTTACTCGCGACGTGTAAAAGGTAGAATTTTCATTATTTAGAGGAATTTTTTTTTCAACTCATTACTCAACTTGACTAAGTTTGAGACAAATCGAAAGGGGTGTGGACAACCAATTGTACATTTCATATGGAACTCCCCATATGTATATGTCGGTAATCTACAATCGTATTTCAAGATACCTTGATTGTCAAACAAAAAAGGAAATCTCAATCAGACCGAGAGTTGAATATTCTTGCTTCATATGATTGCATATGTGTATGAACTTATCGATTTGTAAAAACATCAATTTATCCCGGATTCTTCGAAACTATTGAAAATAATTTCCTGTCAGGCTAAGTCATAGAATATGATATTAAAAGTAAAGATATGGTAATAATACCGTATATGACCCCCGGGTACAGCGTATAATGCTGTAGGAACTACTACTGTGGAAAAAAATCGTTAAGCCCCTGCCCTCAAAATTTTTTATGGGTCATCCCGTGCCAATGTTATGGTTATTTTTTTTCCCCAATTTCATCGAATGTTGATCAAAGACATTGGAAATATATGTTCTCCGATGTCCATAAGCAATATTCGATAAAATTGGAGAATGAAAAATCATCATATATTGTCATAGGATGACCCATAAAAAATTTGTAGGGCAGGGGGGTGGCGATTTTTTTCCACAGAGCAGCATTTCCGAGGACCAATCTGTGAGAATTTCAGATTTTTATGTCCACAATTAGACCCACAGTGAAATAATAACTGAAAAGACCGCGAAGCCCCATGTAATTCAAATGCAGAAGTTCATCCAGCTCTGTGGTCAAAGGTCAAGCGTTAAAATAAAAATCTGAAAAAATTACAGGATGAGTTTTGATTTATTTCGAGTCGATTTTGAGTCGATTTGAGGGGCGGCCCGGAAATTTTTTCTCTAACGACCACCCTAAGGACCCCGTATAACTATAGATCCCATTGAGTCGCGTGTGTGTCATAGCCAATGGTATAATTCGGGATATTTCAGTATATACCAAGACAGTAAACTGCTCGTTAGATAGTATTCGAGCATTAGTCATTGAGCATTAATTACATACGAATTACGCATAGTATGTACACTCCAATTATAAACTAGTTTGACCTTTGCTATTGTATTTTTGCTAAAGTTAAATACATTTTCCATCTAGAATATCGACGAAGTCCATTATTTTCCAATCCCTTCAGGGCACAGGGTTGCCTCATCAAAGGCATTTCAAACAGCTTTAATCCAGCTGTATCGCGTATACGCATAACGCATAGTAATCTATAGGTAGTACACGTAAACCTATATTGATACATACATGCATAGGTTAGTCGTGACAGTTCGGTTGCCGGTCGAAGCTCGGACGCGCGTGATTCATCGACATAAAAAGAACGCTGACTTCTCCGACATGTTCAAGCTTGTTTCGTCGAATAACGGATCGGGGATATAATAATATTTCTTCGGTAGTGAGTGAACTATCTAATAAGCATAGTGCATAATATGCCGACTACGTCCAGTGATGACTTGGCTTAATCTCTATTTAGGATCAATCAGTTCAGTTTACGGGGGAGTCTCGGTCGCATACTCCTACGGCGTCAAACGCTGTATTTTCGATTCTACAGGCATCGGTAGCGGTCCGATTGTGTAATCGCGTTTCAATTAAATCTCCAACCGATTGTGTACATACCCATTATAGACAGCTGCTGTAATGAGGCACCTCGATTTAGCGGCCTTCAGTAGCGGTAAAATAGTGGACGTATCAACGAACCTTTATTGCGGGATGCAATTTGAAATATGTCAACAACTATTCAGGTATGTTTATACATATATGATATTCGATCACTATAATCGGTGTACGTATGAATATCACACGGTACCTACTGGGCGGGAGTTCCTGTGCGTACATCGATTTAATTCGGATAGCACTTATTTTTAAAGTTACAGAGAAATTATAGAGAAATGAGTGTAATTTCGTAGAAATCTTGTGAGAATTTCGCGAAAATTCCAGATAAATCTTGAAGAATTCCGTCATGTTTCATACGAATCGTCGCCAAACCCGTACGTTTTCTCGGTGCACTATTGTAGGCACGCATCAAGCAAGTGCTACATTTCGCGGGGTCGCCTGTGAAGCAGAGAAGATTCTCTTTGACGCGGCGTTCGCAACCTTTGTAGTCAACGCCTTGGCGGTTAGTGTAAAGCAGGCCTTAAGTGTGGCATTATAAGAAACAGTGCTGCCATCTTACACGGGAACCGAAACCCATAATGACACGACTTATTGCGTGGACCTAGCGTGTAATGCATACACAAATACTACATTCATTCATTCGTAGGTAGATACCGTAATGTTATGTTATGTTATGTTATGTTATGTTATGTTATGTTATGTTAGGTTAGGTTATGTTATGATGATATGTCAGGTTAGGGTGAGGTGGAATAAGCGCTTCGCGACAACGTAGCGCCGCTGCAAATATTGTAAAAGCTACCGGGGGTAGTACTGGGTAGTACATTGCGCGCGCGACAGTCGGCACTCGGCTCGATCTTCCCATACCTTGGCTCATAGCTGTGTCGCCGTTTCGTGGCGTCAGCTGGAAGAGTTTGCGCGCGCACAAGTGGCACGCGGGGAACACCGAAGCGAGTTCCGAGCAGCACCCCGAGCTACGGACTGTCCCGAGTTTGTCCGACAGAATATTGCTATCGCGTAGAACGGTACTGTACCGCCATGCCCCATAGTTCTTATTGTTAAGCCTCGATCAAAACAATATCCGTGCATAAATGCATACTACAAACGCTAAGTACGTAACGGAATAACGCGACCCAACTCCCACGCGTCGGAGTGAAAAACAGTACAATTGTGTTGAGGTGATAGTGCCTTGTAACAAAAGTGAAATAGCCGGAGTAGACTATTTTTCACTCGCTTGCAACACCCGCGTCCCGTTGCTCGCGAGCAGCGTTTTGTGCCGATTCGAGCCGTCGTCAGTGGCTGGACTTGAAAATTGAAATCATGGATCGCGGAACTTCGCGGACGTCCGCCGAGTGTACCAAAACTGGCCATTTCTACTGAACAACCTCCCGAACACCGCCAAAAGGGTGGTTCACCGATCGTCATCAACTATCAGTACTTTTCCTTTTGACCGTATATTGTTTTCCCATCTCTCTCTTCCTGTCCGCCTTCAATTACAATCGCGCTCGCTCTCCGTCTCTCCTTTTCTCTTTCTCTATCACTTTCTCTATCTCATTCTCCCCCCCCCCCCCCCCCCCCCCCCCCCCTCTCTCTCTCTCTATATATATATATAGAGAGATATATATATATATATATCGCTATTCTCTTCTCTCTCTTTCTCTCGCTCTCACTCTTTCTCATTCTGTCTTTCTTTCCCTCGCTCTACATCTCTCACTCACTCATTCCATCTTCTCCCCCTCTCTTCGTCTTTTGTTTTCCCAAGAACTTGTGCAAGTTTTTGTCGCGTCAACGTTATCAAAGTGGCCCCCGTTACGTGTGCCGACCGAGGCAGCAAGATTGGCTCGAACGCGGAACCCGCGATGGTGATACGGTAAAATAACTTGGAACATACATACTTAAATCACCGTCTACGTTACATATTATGTACATAAAAATCCGAATACCCCGACACTACACTGACATAGGGTTATGTAAGAAATGAATCCTTATCCCTGCACGTCCAAAGTCAAAGAGACAAGTTCAGTGTTGATGTATTTTAAGCAGAAGTAATCCAACAACAAATAATGTCTGATGGGTGCGACATTGCCATTATACTTTATGCTTGATATGGCTATAAGGACTCCTCGACGGCCGAGGAGCAACCAAAAATTTGATAACCACGTTCCTAGAGTGTTGAAATTATCTCATTCTCAATAACAGGATGAAAGTATCTCTGAGCAATGCTATGCATATTATAGTAGTTTCATTCAATATGTACTATGATCACGTATTTTCTGTCTAGTCATCATTGGTGCTGGAATATTATTTCATAGCATCATTCATTTACACGCATGCGACGTTATTATACCGAGAGGTTACGTGGAAAGTGCTGGTTCCAAGAGCGCGGGCGCTGATTTATTCGAATATCCTTGATGGAAGAATCGCGCTAGCAGCGCCATTTTTGTTTGACAACAATGGAAATCAAATAGCAGATTCGTTGCAAGTCTGAAATTGGCGGCCCTCATAATATTCGAATAAATCAGCGCCGGCGCGCTTGGAACAACATAACGTAACGTACCTAAAGTTTTGAAAGTTAGCGAGCGCGCGGGCGTTTTGAAAAAACTGTGATCGTGATGGATGTTTTAGAACTATAGGTATGTTCCGTTGTGTTACGTTACGTTACGTTAAGTTCATCGTGATCCCGGCTGAACACTATTTTCATAATGCTACAAATTTTAGTATCCCGATGCGGTCAGGGGTCTTATTCTGCTTTTGTATCACGCGTGATAAGAGAGATTTTCCATTTAAAGCGGCTCCATGATTGGCCTAAATGACGTTTATCACCGTTATCACCGGTGAAAAAAAAAATCAGAATAAGGCCCCAGGTACAGACGTTCAGTTTGCCATGTCAGATGTTTGATCCAGAAGTAAACTAGCGGTTAATTCTGGCCCTAATTATAATATAATAAACGTCGTTCAGCTTTTGTTATCGATATCGAGGCAATTTGAATGATGTTATGCGAGTAAAAAAATGTCACGGACCAAGGTGTAATAGCCGGTGATAAAGAAAAACAGGAGATTATTCCTGACGGTTCTGTCTCGTCGTGAAAATATCTGCACTTGAATTCATCAATCTGCCTACCCTAAGCTAAATTCAAGACTGGTAACAACAAAGAATAACTCTTTCCAGCTACATATTCAATTCGTCCGGTCACTACTTCCTCTTCGAATCGATCTATACCTAATATACGGTCCCACCACCTTTAGAGGCTGTAACTGTATCTGTATCTGTATCTGTATCTGTATCTGCAGCTGCTGTTCATTTTGAACTATAGTTCGGCAGGCTTCGTTTCAGACGAAACCTGAAAGCCGTAGAAATGATTCCTGCCCGAAGCATTGTTATATACGTACTACCTTACGACATCCCTGACCCAGGGAACTTCTAGAAGTAATTGTCTCATAAGGTCCGCATGGAGCCAGAGGTGATGCGAGGTAGCTGTATAGGAAAGCATTTTAATCATTAATATATTACGTTTTATCAAGCTCTGATGAGGGAAAATCATTGGTCAGGTTCATATTAACCCTTATCGTGGTCACACCTCCGATTTCAATAAAGCTGGTCACACCCGGATCAAATTGACCCGAGCCATTTTTAAACGGTTGCCGTGTGAAAACTATCAGTCTGATCGGTACCGAAAAAATATTGAAAAATACTATGAACATTCTAGAAAATGTAGCAAAAGTCGGTGTATCAAAATTCAGATGGCGAAATGTTGAAAAAAAAATCGTAGTAAAGAGGTCAATGCATTTTTTAATTTTTTTTTTATTTTATTTTATTTTTATTCGTCACTTTATGTTTTGTGCGTTTTTCGGCCGCATACTAACCGGGATTCACCTTAAAATTTTATGCTCGGATCATTTTGACCCGTGGTGACCAGAAAGGGTTAAAAATTTCAGAACGCCCGCACGCTCGCTGACTTTCAAAACTATAGGTACGTTCCGTTGTGTAAGTTACGTTACGTTAAGTTCATCGTAATCCCGGCTTTAGTATAGCGTGATATTCGAGTGATATTCGTACTGTAACATGAGATTTTTTTAGAATTTTTCAAGATTTCGAAAAAATGGGGAAATATTTGGCAGTGTGTGAATTCATATTAAAAAAAAAAAAAAAACGGCCTGATAAAAAAATCTGAAGAAATGCAGGAAACCGTTATGGTATTTAGGCGAGTATTAGGACAATATCTATTGTAGACATTTTGTTTTTTTAAGCAAATCAAAAATGTTGAGAGAAATTCATTGGTCAAGTTAGCGTCGATTTCCCCATATACATTTGGTTAGGAATGCTATGCCTGCATTGATGCAGGCAACCCGCCGATACACCTATAAGGTAAACGTCCCGATAACCGGACAGTTAAGGTTGACGTCCCAATGGCCGGACATCCATACGAAATCGTATTTCTGTCTCTCTTGCACACACTTTCTGTCCGGTGACTGGGACCTGTCCGGCCATAGGGACGTTTACCTTATACCCATGTATAACGCGGTACTCGTAGAAACTATCGAACCGGTGTTTGAGTCGAAGGTATAACGAATTTGTGTTCCATATTTCTGATTTAGCTTTATCTATCTCGCTCAATGAGGCTGAATCTAGCGGCCGCTCGGAGCGCGCGAAGTTATTGCAAGCGAATATCGAGTTCAAATTTCGTATGCATATATATACTCACGACTGACATTCGAACTGAGAAAAAAATTAAAACCCCGGGGGACGATCTTTGGAAAATTATTAAATATTGGTAATCGCTCATTAACGGGCTAGCAGCCGCTAGCTCCGGCTGCTAGATTCAGCCTCATTCTCGCTCGTACTCATTTTCGCTAGGAAAAAGTCACATGATTTCTCATCTGTAAAGCCTGGATTTCTCTCAAGCAATTGTTTTTTTACATATTCAACTGGACAGTCACCCGACACCCCGAGTGAATTCATACAGCTGTGCATATTGGAATAGGTATATGGATATAGGTATACACATGTGGGGTTGCGACAAGTTAGGTCCATAAGGTTAGGGCATGGGCGGTCGGAAGGTCGTTTCTCTCCCTCAAAATCAGCGAGGCTGGACGCAACGTGAACGATCTAACGTGATCCCAACGTGATCCCAACTCGCTGGGCTATGGGCGGAAATGCGGGTCATCGCTTATATGACGGCTATGGATATAATAATATAGTGGTTCACCCGGAGATATAAGTGCCTGCTCGTTATGGTTCTGAAAAGACTTGCGTATGAAGAAAAATATGAGTGAATTTGAAAACTCACGTTCGGTATACTGCAATGTCTTATACGGTCATATCCCATACGTAACATAGTATAGATACATGTAACACCTGCTGCGAGAGGATGATCTAGCAAAACATTTCATCAAACTATCCGAAAATTAACGGAAATTAAGGTTCCGTCCTATATATTATATACGATGCTACCGAGGCTTGAATCGAGGCCTGCATGCTAGACGGTAGATGTATATAGGGTATATTAACGGCGAAGCGAGAGTACCTCGTGGATCAATGGGGTATTCGGATTCGCACTAGTCACCCACCACTTAATATATTGTACCGGCCTATGTATTCCTCAATATACGAGAAGATTTTTCATCCGCGGGATCATGCGATGATAACACAATTTCCGGCACCGACAAGAGTCAACAACAACGATAGTAATAGCTAGCAACAATAATCTAATTTTGTTTCAGATCGGATGGTGGAAGCAGCGAAAGCCCGCTTCTCGTTGAAGAGGGCGAGGCAGTCGGTCAGCCGCACAGCCCGCATCAGAAGCACAGTCATTCCCACGTGGGCCACGCGCACCATCCCCACCCTCATCCTCATCCTCATCCTCATCCCCATACTCACGCTCACGCTCACGGGCACCACGGGCAGCAGCAACATCATCACGACAAGACTAAACAGCCGGTCAAGTACGGAGAACTCGTCATTCTTGGGTGAGATCTTTATTCATAGGTTACAATATACACGTTAGTATAACTTTTTGACATGCCCCCTAAAAAGTTTCCTTTTTGTGTCAAAACATAAGGGAAATTGGTTTTTTGTCAAAAAAATGAAAAGAACCCGTGCCGACAGACGATCGAAGTTTTGGTTTTGCACTGCAGATTCGTCAAAACATAAACTTCGATCGTCTGTCGGCACGGGTTCTTTTCATTTTTTTGACAAAAAACCAATTTCCCTTATGTTTTGACACAAAAAGGAAACTTTTTAGGGGGCATGTCAAAAAATTTCATTTTTAAGGGACACCCTAATATATATATATTAGGGTGGTCCTTAGATGGGGTCAAAAAAAAAATTCATGTTGGATCCCCCCAAATCAGCTCCAAATAATTAAAAAAAAATTCCCCAATTTTTCCAGATTTTTATTTTATTCCCCTAGTCCCGCTGTTTTCATTCAAAGTTCAAAATACAATCCACGATACTTGAAGTTAAATTTTTCGCCGGAATATCTCTTAAAAAAAAAAAAAAAAAAAAAAAAAAAAATTAAAAACAAAATTGAAAAAAAAAATAAAAGATTTATAAATGGGGTATCCCAGGGGAATCGTGTGTTTTATTATTATTATGATTATTTTTTTTTTTTTTTTTAATTTTTTTTTTTTTTTTTTTCAAGAAAAGAAATATTTCGGCGAAAATTTTAACTTCAAGTATCGTCGATTGTATTTTGAACTTTGAATGAAAACAGCGGGACTAGGGGAATAAAATAAAAATCTGAAAAAATTAGGGAATTTTTTTTTAATTATTTGGAGCTGATTTGGGGGGATCCAACATGAATTTTTTTTTTACACCTTCTAAGGACCACCCTAATATATATACAGGGTGTCCCAGAATTCGCGACGAATAATTTACAGGGTAAATCTTGATCGAAAACGGGATCGAAATTTCCTTAGCCGTTTTTTCCGGTAATGCTTGGATTTCTCGTTATAATTATTTTAATTTCAGTCAATAACGTGCGATTTAAGAACGGGCGCTTATCGGTGTGATCGCCGCTTGGTTGTGTGCACTTTGTTTCGCGGCGACAATAGGCTGGGAGACGCGCATACAACCGAGCGGTAATCACATCGACGAACGGCCGTTCATAAGTCGCGCGTCGTTGGTTGGATTTGAAATAATTATAACGAGAAATCTAAGCATTACCGGAAAAAACGGTTAAGGAAATTTCGATCCCGTTTTTGATCAAGATTTACCCTGTAAATTATTCGTCGCGAATTCTGGGACACCCTGTATACATATGGGGCTTTCCACGCCAACTCGACCAACGTCTGACCCTGACCATCTCGGATGTTATCAACTCTTTTTTAAACAGTTGTCTGCCGGTTCAGGATCTCGAAATTTTTTTTTTTTTTTTTTTTTCAATTTTTCCTAATGACTATTATTTATTTGTGATTTTTCGAATGGACTCAACGTTCGACCCATTTAAAAATTCTGAAAAATTCATAGAACTTGTATCAAATATGAGGATCATTTTAGGCCATTATATAGAGTGGTCAATATAATAGAAGTCCTCAAGAAAAATTAAAAAAATAATTAAGATTCAGTTTTCTCAGCTTTATTTTCTTTCCATTTCAATGTCATTTTGTATCAAAACAACTCTTATAATGTATTGTCCAGATGAGCCACAGATGCCAACTTACAAGCATCGCAAACGTGACGTTGCCAGGTGTTTGCTTAAAATTACATTATATTATTTATAGAGTTTTATAACTTATCACGCATCAATAATATGTATAATCATCATTTTACCTAATCGTATTAATTCCACTGAGGTAATTCAGGGCTATTTCAGTAAGCTTCGGCAGATTTTTTACACGTCTTTGTAGTCCGTTATTATGATAGTGATATTATTAATTAATATTACGATGGAGACGATTACCGAGTCGTTGACCGTCTAATTTTTCAGTTTTTACTAGTTAATATGCAATCAAATAGTCATTTACCACGAATTTAGCACATTATAATCGAAAATTCGAATATTCAACATGAGTGAACATAAATCAGAACAGCTGTGGGTAAAATAAATTTAGGCTCTTTTTGACCCCGAGGAACTGATCGTAACCCCCCCCCCCAACTAGAAATCGTATTCATGCCATCGATATACACAGTTATGTAGTACATGTTTGACACACTAGGTATCTACCCAGCACGCAATAATCTTCAGTACGGTTAGAAGATACATTTTTATAAAATATAAAGTTAAATGATATTATTATATGATTACTTTTGGCTCAAATGTTGATTTGACATGTGCCTGAAGTTCTGAACGTTCATTTGAACGAAAATTCGAAAATGGCAAGCTTACCAAGATTGTTAATCGACTAAAAAACTAAAAAATATCTACAAATTTGAGATAGATTGAAGATCGGAGGTCAGTTATAGAGATTTCGAAATTTATAAATTTCGGACGTCAAATAAGTGTGATGTAGGGTTTTTTCAGAAGTTTCATTCAAATGAACGTTCGGAACTTCAGGCACATGATTTAACTCAATAATGCTGTGATAATATTCTACATTTCTATTCGATTCATGTAGAACTAATTATGAAATTTTCCATGCGTTACTGCAGTTACTCAGGTCTATTGACTTTTGCTTTGAGGTCTAGTAGACAATAGAGCGCCAGAACTCAGAAGTAGTATAATACGTAATTCACTGTACCTTCCACATCAAGAGTGGTCGGAAAATGTAGTATACAAATCATAACGAAAATGCAAAAAACCATCCGCCAAGTACAATAATGTGGTATATAATATGTACACGAAAGAAAAAAAAAGGATCCGAAATCAGCTAATACTGCCAAGTTGTGCGCGGTTAAAGAAAAAGTCGTAATATTTACATGCTTTTAGCATGAGAAAACTTGAAAAGTAGATCGTAAGGACTCACTTAAAATTATGGAGTAAAAGCTGAAAATTGTACAGAATTTCTTTTGTAACGTGTACAACAAGATTTGCGAGTGGGAGTTGAAAAAAGAAAAAAAATGGTCGTTTCAAAAAAAGCACCCTAATGTATACGTATATGAAAATGTTTGTAACCGCAGTTGTGAAATCAAAAGGCCACGTTTTTAAGGCGAGACACTTATAATATAAAGACTGCAGTGCCGTTCTTATTCGTCGGGTTTCGTCTATGTCGGAAACGCAAGGGCGACTAGGCAACAAACGGTGAGGCGGTGGATCCATAATCTTCGGGTTGGCTGGGGGCCAAGTCGCAGTGCGGTAACACAGTACGATGCATTCTATGCGCCTATACCTATATACATATTATACATATAATGCTATATACTATGAATATTACCACGCGTATATACGTAAGTATAGGTACACCTACGCTATACTTTCCCACGTTCTTCATTGTGTCACCTCATGTAACAGCCATAGGGCATGTATATGCGTATAGGATAGTCACAGCTGAAATTATATATAATATATGTATGTACTATGTACGCGCATACATATACCTGTACATCCCCAGTCGGATGACCTTCCTGTTGAAAAAAATTGATTTGACTTGTGTATGGATCGCCCCCGTGGCAATGGATTCGTTTTAAGGGGACCAGTACAGTTTGAACCAATGAATTCAACATACTCCAAAAATCATTTATAACTTAACCAAAGTTCATTACACATAAAAAAAAATCATGTTGCCCAAATCAGTTGTCGTAAGGTTTCAGCCACACGGTTGGTCCAATTTCACATTTTGACGTCTCATTTTCTTCGGAGCGCAATCCTACATCGTATGAACGAGGGAAATTTGGAAATAAAATTTTTGGACCAAGTTATCTGCAAAAGAGTGGCCACATTTTGGGTGAATTTTGATAACTCGCTATAACTTTTCACACGATTTTTTTTTCACAGATCCCCTCGTTCATACGATGTAGGATTGCGCTCCGAAAAAAATGAGACGTCAGAATGTGAAATTGGACCAACCGTGTGGCTGAAACCTTACGACAACTGATTTGGGCAACATGATTTTTTTTATGTGTAATGAACTTTGGTTAAGTTATAAATGATTTTTGGAGTATGTTGAATTCATTGGTTCAAACTGTACTGGTCCCCTTAATGGGAAAAAGTGAATATATTATGCGAGATGCTTATACATACGCCCTAGGGTGCGTTTCACTTGTCACTCTCCTATAGGCTCTGAATGAAAAGAAGAATCTGAAAGCGCGACATAGTCCGGAAATTCGCTCGTCAAGGGCATCTGTTCAAACCGGAATCATCTCGGTACATTGTATGTACACCAGGGTGTCCTTAATTCGATCATATTAATATAACCCCAGGTTCCTATCGCAATTCTAAGTAATATTGCCCCAAACCCTTTGAACTTTCCCATTTAAATAACACGATTTTTAGTCCTTCGGGGTAATTTTTTTTTTAAATACCTAAATACCTATAGTGTCTTAATAGTAGGTATGCGTGAAAAATTTACAGATTATTAACGACAAAATTTTATCAGTCACAATTTGAAGATTAGTAATTCTTTTGATTGCGTTCTAGCTTCAAAAATGATATCGCTGAAGATTGGCGAATTTTTATGAAATGCCTACCACTGCCGGTAAGGAATAAACCAAGTTTGAGATTTTTCGGAGCTGCTATACTGCAATGCGGGAAGAAAAAAAAATTAACCGCGAAATGTCACAAAGCGTGTTTCATTATCAAATTTGAGAATTTGAAGGCTTATAAGGGCCGTACTTGGAATTGAGATACGACCCTGGGGTTTTGGCTACATCTTTTGTAAATATTTGGAGACGTCCTGATAGCCCACCATTGGAGCATTGAAATTCGAAAATGATCAAATTAAGGACCACCCTAATGTATACGTCCCGTCAGATGCCACGTGGTACTTGGTAGAACTATACATGCAATCATTCCCGTAGTACCGAATATATTTCTCAGTTTCTACGAGAAGAGTTACTGCGATCGAGCTTTGAGACCCTAGTAATTATATAGGTAACAGGTATATGTAGTACCCACACTTGTAGGTATAGCGGTCAGATGACTGAAGTAACAATACAAACGTGAATTTGTTGGTATAACGTATATATATATATATATATATATACCCTGGTAGAAATTCATCTAGATCTGCTAGCCTGCAATATAGGCCTGTCTAGATTTTTTAAGATTTGCTAGATTCGCTAGGTTTTCGTGATTTGCAATACAGACCTGCCCAGATTTTTCTAAATTTGCTAGATTCGCTAGGTTCTTTAGATTTGTAATATAGCCCTGTCTAGATCTTTCTAGATTTGCTAGATTCGTTAAAATAGAGTGAAAGATTATAGGACAGAGGCCGAATGATGAAATATTATCGCACAATATGAATATGTTTCATTAAAATAAACATAGTCAAGTTAGTTCTGACCACGTTCACACATTACAAAACAAATTGACATTTGTTACATTACTCATCAGACGCGATCAATTGAATCAGTTTTAAATAATCAATATTAATTAATTAATAATCATTAATAAATAATAGCTGTGAAAATATAAGCAAAATTTACATAAAATCGCATTCAAAACTCATTGCTTTTATGAAAAAACAAGCTGTTGGTTTCGAAAGTAAGAAATCCAAAGTCCTAACATCAGATGACGTCGAAAAATCTCCGAACGAAGCTCCCGATTAAATTCGTTTAGCATAACAAAAGTAACTGAAAATTAATCTATTCGTTAAGTAAAATCTTATTACTTGAAATTTTACTAGAGTTATGATTATTTATACGATTACAGAATGCTTTAATTTTTGGAATCACGGGCGGGTGTCGAAGAGAAGAGTAGAGTAAAATGACAGCGAATGATATTCAAGATTACAAAGAAATTTTATACTACTGTCAAGAATTATCAAGTACTACGTCCACCTAATTGTAAATGTGATCAACCTTCTTTCAATTACGTAAATGGAAAATGTACACAGCAGCCAGTCGGTATCTATAAATAAACGTGCACCTCAAAAGAAATTTGTTTCTCATTATCATCGTTTTTAGAAAATAACCTAAGATTTCTAACAAAACCTGCCTAAGGACACGTTAGTACTGCTCAGAACTGTACAGATATAATCTAGCGCTACTGGATACTGCTAGATAGCATTGCTAGATAGCATCTAGAAGGGACAAGTGTTACATTTCTGTCCGGGCGTCTGTACAGTTTTACTAGATAGGCCTAGATGGCAGTCTCGCGAATCTAGCTAGACCTAGACAGATTATGGGAAAAATTTCTACCAGGGTATATATATGAGTTGAGTGAACACCCAACATCATTCGGATCAACTGATATTCGTTAACTATGAATAAATATTTATTTGCTTATATACAAATATCGCGTCACTAATGCCATAAGGTCATAAGCGCCAAAAAATTATTTTTTTTGCGGATATGCCCAAACGATGTTATATGGCACGAAAAAGATTTTGCCACCAAAAACACGAAATTTTTTTTTTTTTTGCGCTTACGACCTTATGGCATTAGTGACGCGATATACGTTCTTTAACTATAAAGAAACTCTTTTCTCTGTGTAGGGTAATTCCGGGTGAGATGGCCATAGGGGAGAGATGGCCTTCGATGATATATTTCTCATCCTACTCGATATATTACACTTTCTATATAGGGTAGATCGGTAGTAGTATACACTGAGCAAAAATGTGGTTGATGTGAATAAAAACTGATTGTCTGAACTAAACTCGGCGGTCACGGGCGGCGAAACGCCGTTTTGGTTGGAACAATCAAAATATGATCATTTCAAATAGTACAGCTTTAAATTGAATAAATATTCAGTTGAATCGACTGAAACTCATTCAATGCAACTAAATATATCAACCAAATAGGTTTGGTATATCCAACCATTTTTTTTTCTTCTCAGTGTAGTAGTACTTTGTACGAAGCGATCTACTCTAAATAGGAAGTGTCATATATCGAATAGCATGAGAAATATCATCGAAGGCCATCTCTCCCCTATGGCCATCTCACCCGGAATTACCCTATATTATATGTATGTATGACGGAACGAGACAAAATAGTCTGATTGTGCGTCTGCATATAATATGCATATATATATATATTTATATATATATATATATATATATATATATAATTATGCAGATACAATACATTTCTATGCAGATATAATGGATTCCTTCCACCTGGGGACCGTGGTCGAAGACGCAGCAAATTTGTTCTGATCAAAAGACAGACAGCGAGCGGAGTGAAACGTAGTAAACACTACGTTGTTAAAACACCGCACAGTTCGAAGGCCATCCTGGACACAACTCAGCATTCGATCTCGTACACGCTGACCAGGACACAGGCCGTAATTGTAGAGTATACAGAGGACGAGGATACCGACATGTTTCAGGTGGGTTATACATACGCGAATACAGATGTGTATTCACGATGTGAATTTCTCTGCGACTATCAGCAAGATAATATATTATACACACCTATACCTTTTATCTGTATATAGTACATATACCAAATGTGCAGTCTACAAATATATACCTATATGTATATATATATGCCTGATCTTCCAATGGGATTCCTTGACATTGATAATCTCGTATACGCCCGCTGTACAATTTCTCGTTTCACCTCACAGATCGGCCGGTCTTCGGAGACACCGATTGACTTTGTGGTGATGGACACTTGTCCAGGTGGGGTCGAGGGCGGATCGGCTCCTATCGGTGAGGGCCGCGTCGCGCAGAGCACTATCAGCAGGTTTGCCTGCCGAATCCTCGCCGATCGCAGCGATCCGCGGACGGCCAGGATATACGCGGCTGGATTCGACAGTTCAAGAAATATATTCCTGGGGGTGAGTCATAGGACCTGAGCCTTTGAAGGCAATTATATAATATGTAGATATATAATAGCATAAACCTATATGGGGAAATCCACGGAACCTTTGGATTTTTCTCAAAAGCGTAACTGATTCTTTATTTTGAAGCACACTTCTCAAACCTTTTTAGGCATGTTTTTTTTAGACTACAAGTGACGAATTATTCTCGCGTTACTCATTTTTATTAATCCCTTAAAAAATCTTTTTTTTTTTTTTTTTTTTTTTTTTTTTGAAAAAGATTCATTTATCTTAGTTTCATCGTTATAATTCTTATAATTTTGTTTTTTGTTTATTTTATTTGAAAAAAAAATTTTTTCTTTTACTCGCTTACGATACAAATATACGCGTTCGTATTGATAAAATTTGAAAAATTGCACATTTCAATGCTATTTTTAACATTTCACAAAAATATTGGAATATTAATTATCGATCAAATAAAACTTCATAATATTAGAAGTACCGGAAGTTTAAAGTGAGGATTTTCGTACTGGTATAGATTTCTACAATGAAGGTTCACAAATTACAGGACGTTTCAACGAGTAAGAAATAAAATTAGAGCTATGCCAACGAAAAGACATGATTTTAAAAAATAGTTACGCGGGTATAAATACGTTCAAATACTTCGACTTATATATATAGCTTCATCATTTTTGATGGCACGTTAATGTTGGAAACACACTTTCTTTTGTTCTTTGTAAAGCTATCTGAACGTGAAATCAAAATTTCAACTTTTAGATTCCTCAAAAAGTCATAAACGAAAAAGTAAAAAAGAATGCTAACGACCAAAAATGGAGTATCGCTACTTCGAGTGCGAATCATGGTGAAACGTTGAATGGCACACTTATATAACATCAATTACTTCAAAAGACTTATTCAGAAGAAGATTTTACCGAATTTTCAAATCGATTCATAAACCTCTCAAAAAGTTAGAGGCGGAAAACGAAAAAAGGAATACAGAGTATCGCTTGAAAATGTACAATTATTCAGCAATTTCATTTTTCAAAGTCTCCCAGAAATATGTGGATCACTTTTCAACCGTTAAATATCATCGAGTTGGCTGGTAATATAATTGAACTGAAGGCCCACATACTTGATACCCCGCGCTTTAAATTCTTTTTTCATAGGTAGACAACTGAGTTTCAAAAAATTTAAAGGTTCCGTGGATTTCCCCATATACCTGTATAGGTATAATATTCATACGTATATGGTCGCCCATTATCGTTACACAAATAAATATGTATAGACTATACACATACATACACGTACATCAATATGAATAGATCTCCAAAGTTGAGGAATCATATACGATTGCAAATTGATATTTCTTGTGCCACAGGAGAAGGCGACGAAGTGGCAAGAAAATCGTGAGATTGACGGATTGACGACAAACGGGGTACTGATAATGCATCCGAGAGGTCAGTTTTGCGGAGGGGAGGCCGAATGCGGTCTTTGGCGGGAGGTCAGCGTCGGCGGAGGTGTCTTCTCGCTGCGAGAGAGCCGGAGCGCTCAGCAGAAGGGTTGCGTAGTCGAAGATGAGAGTAACGTCCTGCAGGACGGCACACTGATCGACCTCTGCGGAGCTACCTTACTGTGGAGATCGGCGGAGGGTCTCGCCAAGTCACCGGTCAGTATACCTATACATATACACCTCCATATACCAATAACGTGCCACTTCGTGTATATAGCTAACGTATACTGGGCGATTCCCTGATGTAAAGTAACGCGCGTAAAAGGTAGGCAAACCCGAGACGCCTGCATTGAGCAGCTCAAGCATCGACGATTGGGTTTTATTTATTACGTGGGAAATAATATATATATAATATATATTAGACCGATCTTTTTTATAACTTTTTTTTTTTTTTTTTTACCTCCTACGGGACCGGTCGATGTTCCGAATTTTCAAAGCTCCGAACGGTCGAGTTTCCGAATTTTACTGTAACGAACTCACAGTTTTCAGAAAGGGTATTTCACCGAAAGTCTATGTAACCGATTTCAAAAATTCCGAATCGCACACCGCAGGTTCAAAATTCCTAAAGCTAAAGATCCGAAAGGTCAAGACTACAAAAGCTTAGGATCCGAAAGGCCAAAACTCCGAAGCACGACGTTCGGTCTTTCGGAATTTTGGACTTTCTGAAAATTTCGAAATCGTTTAGAATAGTCTATATATTTATATATTCAAGACTATATATATATATATATATATATATATATATATCATATATATTAACAGGGTGTCCCATTTGACATTACTCATTAGAATATCTCTGAACCCAGAGCTGCTGTCGAAAAATGTTCGGGATAAAAATTGTTTGGTTCAAAGGGGGGCACGAGCTGGTAATATCAGATCAGTTGTAATTATCACTGCTCCGGAGATACGAAATCAAAGATGATTTTTTTAAATGCCAAGTACTTTTTTTTAAGATAGAAAACGTACCTCACGATAAGACAAATTCAACCACATGTGGAAAAAATGTATGTCGTTTACGCTCCGTGACTTACGGCTACGCGAAATCCTCAAATCTTCAAATGCCTGCAATGATCGGGACAGGTATGAGGAGTTTATTGAATAGCATTCAGGAGCTTATTAAATGTTCAAACACATTGCCTCCTATCCGATTTCCAACAATACGAGAAAACATGAAACGAAGGATAAGAACTGCTTGTCGTAATATCCAGCGTAGTACTTTGCTCGCCACACTCCAGCAATTCCATCGTTGTTTGCAACTCTGCGTTCAGACAGTAGGCAATGTGTTCGAACATTAAATAAACTCCTAATACCTGTCCCGATAATTGCAGGCATTTCAGGATTTGAGGACTTCGCGTAGCCGTATAAGTCACGGAGCGTGAACGATATGAACTTTTCCCACATATGGATGAATTTGTCTTGACGTGAGGTACGTTTTCTTCCTTTAAAAAAATGTACTTGCCATTTAAAAAAATCAACTTTGTGTTCGTATCTCCGGAGCAGTGATAGTTACAACTGATCTGATGTTACCAGTTTGTGTCCCCCATCGAACCAAACAATTTTGATCCCAAACATTTTTCAACAGCAGCTCTAGGTTCAGAGATATTCTAATGCGTAATTTCAAATGGGACACCCTGTATGTATATATATATATATATATATATATATATATAGGGTAGAGTCGGGTAAATTGGACGGGTCGGTAAATTGGACCGCATTTAACTATGGTAATTTTTCGAAAGAGTAATTCCTGAATTCTGGAAATTCTAAAAATGGGTATCTGCAGTATTTGAAATGCTCTAAACAATTTTATTTTTACAATTTTCAAAATCCAAGAAATACTCCCTCAAAAAATTACCCAACTTTAGTTGTTCAATTTAATGACCCGTCCAATTTACCCGACTCTACCCTATATATAGATCGGTATATTGCACTATACGCCCAAATACCAATCATTAATATACACTCCATCCCTCGATCTCACTGATAGACAAAGCACGACCTGGAAGAGCTAGTTGACGCAATAAACGCCGGACGGCCGCAATGCCCGGTAGGACTGAACACGCTCGTGATACCGCGTAAGGCTGCCACGGACTCGGCACAACAGCATCAGCCGTACGTGTATCTGAAGTGCGGCCACGTACAGGGGCATCACGACTGGGGACAAGAAAAGGACAAGGTTACACGGAGGTGTCCCATGTGCCTCGTCGCGGGTCCCATCGTCAAACTCTGCATGGGAATAGAGCCGGCTTTTTATGTAGACAGCGGACCGCCGACCTATGCCTTCAGCCCCTGTGGTCACATGGCCACGGAAAAGACCGTCAAGTGAGTACAATCGTAGGCATATTATATATTATACACAGATAAAATATACTTCAGTTCTAGTACCTATACTCTGTCGGAAATAATGAATACCAATCATTGAATTATTCTAAACACCTCTGTCTTTGTTCGTTTTCTTTTTCTCTTTCGCTCTCTCCTTCTCATTACTCAGTTTTCATTACTTCATTCATTACTTAGTTTTGGTTGTTTCTGAAATGTTCTTGATTTATATGTAATGTTATTCCTGTACGATGTTATGTAATATGCCTATGGCCCTTAGGGAGCCTTGCTCCAGGGCCAAATAAATTTTCTTTCTCTCTCTCTCTCTCTCTCTCTCTCTCGTTCTCGTTCTTATTGATTCAACGACTTGTGATCAGTCAGTCCGTGTTACTCTTGCAGATAGCCATTATACAATGTATACCATATACAGGGTGTTACCACTAACTATGTCACTCCGACGGGTGGTGATAGGGGGGACCTTAACTAACATTTTTGATACAGGAACCATATCCGGAAAGTTGACGTTACCTTGATGAGAGGGATTCAAAATTTTCGGTTAACGCCTGCAACGCTTGCTCACAGGCGTGGCGAAATCGTCGAGGATTTAGAAATAATCTGAGTCTAATTCAACTATTTATTAACAACATAATGAATCTAACTCAGTGTTCCAAATATCACAGCGAAGAAAATTCTTCAACAAAACCTGGCGAGTCCCCCCTTAACGACGAAAATACCTATTTTCTGTGATATTTGGAACACTGTGTTAGATTCATTATGTTGTTAATAAATAGTTGAATTAGACACAGATTAATTCTAAATCCTCGATGATTTCGCCGCACCTGTGAGCAAGCATTGCAACTTTCCGGACATGGGTTCCTATGTCGAAAATGTTACTTAAGGTCCCCCCTATCACCACCCGTCGGGGTGACATACTTAGTGGTAACACCCTGTATAATACAATAATATTTTATAATCCCTCACGTTACTTGCACCTATTATCGTTCAAATCCTAATAAGAGGTTGGCTTATAGATATTGGGCGCATGTCGCGATACCCCATGGAACGAATGGTTTCGACGCGGTTTGCCCGTTCTGCGCCGCACCCTTGGAAGGAACCCCGGGCTATGTGAAACTAATCTTCCAAGACAATGTGGACTAAAATATGACTCCCGGAATTTTTGAAGGCGATATCTTTCATCGATCGGTCGATGAGAAACTCCACCCGCATCGATGACATCAATCAAACCGTCAACCGCTATCGCGTCTATTTATTACATATATGTGTATGTGTACATACAGCTATATATATATGTAATATATATATAATTTACACACACACATACATACATATATTTGAAACGACTGTTCGCATCCGGTGCTGTCTGCCAATTCAAAGGCTAGCATGTACAGGCTAGGTGACATGTACAATTCACATGGAATCTCAAACTTAAGGTACGACAGCCACTGACCACGTTGTTTGGCGACGACAACAGCAATATTCCTACTTGTCGGGCCGAACGTAATTTTACTACAAACTTGATGAAATTATTCATGGACGAGATTATAGGATGTGTAATGGGTGGGAGGTACAGAGTTCTCGTTTATGTGCCGTGTATTATGTGCATACGTACGTCTCGAAATGAATGATCAACTCACGTTCCTGCAATATTTCAATATTATCGTGTCATTCTGCGCACCTGCCGAGTCATCCTGTTCTCTCTTACATGGAACTAAAGATTATCGTAACCAGTAGATTATCTAAATATTATGATTATGTGTAAGAGAAGTGAATTTCACTCAAATGTCGGCGATACGAATATAGATCCAAGAAATTGTTCGTATGCGTTGTGTTTATCAGTATTACGAGTTACCTACCTACATACCTATACATATACCTATTTGCCTGCTTGTAAGCCTTGTAACAATTTGTGGAATGTCGACGATGCCACCTTATTTGAATCTTAAATTGGACGATATAATTGCAGATGGCATTTCTTTTCTTTTGTCGTGAGGAGACTCCTGCACCAAGTATTAATTAACATTGCTTACCCTCAAGATACGTCCTCGCGCCTCAGTAGAATAATCATGAAGCACCCGAGAATTTGAAACAATATTGTTTTATTTTTGTAATTTAAAAAAAATAATGTACTTCTCCGTCGGAAATGATGAATTTAATAACCTGTCGTGATATTATATGTATTTTGTCGGTATTTTGTTATTTTTTGAAATGGTTGAATGTGAGTTGAGGTGATGAAAATATTGCGTGTATAATTTTGTACATTACAATTGAAGCTGTGTCGCGTTCATGTTTAAACTAACCGGAACGCGTTAAACAACGATTTAATAAATGTGGTAAAGACTTGTGGAGGCGTGCGCGTAGTATAAGATAATAATAGTGTAACGGTAACGATGGAATGGCCAGAAAATATATTCATTCTGTAATCATTTTACATACAGGGTGAATTTCTAACGTCTGTCCGCTAAGAGTCATGTTGAGGTGGCAGAGATTCGAAATCGGCAATCATTTGCTACTAGACAGCCAATCAAGGACTTTAGGACGTTAGGAATTCACTCTATATTATATATTATATATTACATATTACATAATTATATATATACTACGGCCAGAAATGGAATATCTCGACTACGGTCAAAGAATATAATTACGAGTGATTATTGTATAGTTGAACAAAAAGACTGTCTAGCTCCCTCTGCCGCACGGTGAGAAATTTTTCAAAAATTACCCGCGACTGATCCGTTCCCAGATAAAGTCGCGGGCTTGTATAAGTTCGTAGATCTTTACCCGTGCGGCAGAGGCTCTAATTCTACTGTAACGTGTAAATGGGGCTAATGTCCAGTTCCATATGCCTAATATAAATATTGTCCGAATTATCCGCCGGGTAATGATAGGCGAGGAGATGGAAAAAGATAAAAATGAAAATAAAATAAAATGAATAAATAAAAATATTTTTTTATACAAATCGTAGGAGACTCATTTTCTCACATGGGTTCAATCTCAGCAAATGTTACTTTGGCCGGAGATTATGTAAGTGGACACTAGCACGAACTGAATATTCAGCCGAATTGTATAGTACGTACCTATTTGACGACATGTAACTATATGTGGACCTGAGCCGAAGAGGAACTCTTATAAAGTACTGCCTTTGAATACTACGAGCCCCCGACGAGTCTGTATGTATGTATTGTACATCTTTGCGGATCTTATTCACAAGTTTTATCCATAAACAACCATAAACTCTATAACTATGTACTCCGGTTGCGGAAGGTGGGAAATTAGTTCACTGTCCTCCGCGAGGCAGCGACATTTCACAAGATTTCATCTCACGCATAACGCTTGGAGATCAAGACAAGTGTTCTTTCTACATGGGAGATTGTTGCTTGGCAATAGTTTCATGAAATAATACTCCGTTTGTATACATATATACAATTAATTGCGTGTACAGAGTAACGACAACAGCGAGCCTTGCAACCTGAGTGAGTTTCCACTTATCCCATCCCTTCCCTTCCCTTCCCTGCCCCACCAATTTCATCCCTTTGCCACTCAATCTACTATTTGATAGGCTTCATAATTTAGCTTCACCCTATTCCACGTAGGTATACCATTCCATTGCGAGAGCTAGGTTATTATCGGCCCTGTCGTGTAATAAATATTCAGATAATCACTCGCAAAGTTTGTAAAGCAATCTGTCGATATTTTATATACATATACCTATGTACAATGAATTATTATTGGGCAATACATTATCATTTTCTGATGATAGATTGTAGATGTATACATGAGGTGTACCCTATTCAAGATAATTGAATTACGAATACACTCTAGCTCCGATCACATTCAACATGGAGATAAAATTATTCAGAAACAATCAAACACAACTGGACTTCTATCGGTGAAAGAATTTATTTTTGGCAATATTCAAGTTCAACCTAAGTGGATACTATATGCAGACCTATCTATACTATGAGGGAACTTCGCTAGTCACCGTATAGGCGTCAGTGTAGATATAGATGTGTATGTATGTAATATGTATACTAGGGTGGTTCAAAAAAGACCTAAGTTCTCAGATGCTGCTGCTCATCCGTGAATATGTTGTTTGTGATTTTTGAAAAATATTCCATTTTTTTGAGCTCCATAGGACAATATTTACTACTGCCTCATTGAAGTTGAAATTTCGAAATTTTGCCATTTTTTGCAATTTCAAAGTTCTCAAATCAAAGTGCTCATCTGGCTACCTCTAGATTCTCATTTGATGAGCATTTTGGTTCCAAAAGAGACTCGTACGATAATATTTAGTACTGCCTCGGAGACATTGGAGTTTTTTCAGAGATTCGATCGCCAGGTGTTGCTCACGAGACAGTTTTATCTTACAATTATAAGGAAGAAATACGAGCAGTTTGCAGTCTGCGGGACCATTTTTACTATTGCCTCATGTTGCTAATTTCACTTGAAGGAAAGTCGCCCTCAATGAGGCAGTAGTAAAAAATGGTCCTGCAGACTGCAAACTGCTTGTATTTCTTCCTTATATTGGGTAAGATAAAACTGTCTCATGAGCAGCACCTGGCGATCGAATCTTGATCTGCGAACTTTGAAATTGCCAAAAATGGCAAAATTTCGAAATTTCAACTTCAATGAGGCAGTAGTAAATATTGTCCTATAGATGTAAAAAAAATGGAATATTTTTTATAAATCACAAACAACATATTCACGGATGAGCAGGAACATCTGAAAACTTAGGTCTTTTTTGAATTACCTTAATGTATACAATGCATCTGCAGGTAATCGAAGTATTTTTGTTATCATCAAACATGTGTATATTATGGCAACGTTTATGGTGACACTTTGCTGTCTCGAAAGATAATAATTTGTGAATAATTCCAACTTCAAGATGGGTAATTCGCCAAGAAAAGAGTCCAGCCCTACCAAATAATTCTTGTTTGGAGATATATATTTTGCTTTCATTTCATTCGAACTGACCGACATTGTATGTACAATAGAAAAAGAAAAGAAAAACTGTTCAAGAATAATGAAAATCATATTATTATGGATGTATACCTATAAGAGAATTAAATCTCCGTTTATGTGTTCTTCATATGTGTCCCGACTATACTACTGCACTTGACATCAAAACGGATCCGTTCTCGCATTGACACGATTCCGTACATTCTTATTACTACTATCATTATTATTATTATTATTATTATTATTATTATCATTATTATTATTATTATTATTATTATTATTATTATTATCATTATTATTATTATTATTATTATTTTATCGCCGTTGTTGTCACCGAGTGTTTATTCGCATAATATAGGTATTGCATATATATATGTATGCACTAGATATACGTGTACGGATAGGTAACGAGCTAGTACCATGCACATCCAAACTTTAGAGTTATATCATAGTAAATTATATTAAGAATATTTATATGACTGTAGATCCAATGTAATAAAGTACTTTGATCATCTAATACCCATATGAAAGTTATTCACGGTAATCGCCATTTTTCTCATCACTTCATTTTGATAGGAAATAGCGCTGACATAAGATAGAGAGAATCAAAGAACGTATTTGCACGAGGTATTATTGCAAGATTTAAAAACTGATAGTATATAGGTATATGCATGTAGATATGAAGTAAGAGGAGTTTATATGGTATATGTAATTAGACATTAGATATTGTACATGATCATAGATTGTACGGTATATATCTAATCTTAAATTCACGTGTACGAATTTGGAGTGGGCTTTTCCACAATTCAATTCGAATATGCACCTTTTATAGTAACAATTGTCACGAACATTCTGCTCTAAGATAATTCCTTAGCCGGTGGGCAAAAATTTTCTCAACTTCTCCGGGGTCGTGCTGTGGACAGAAAATTAATACTTTTTGAATAAAAATCACGCATAGGTGTCATCATACAATCACAGTTAAGCTTGGTCAAGCTTATTCAAACAGCAGTGGGGATTTAACAAAATATTGTATCTAATTATACCGGTTCAAAAGGTCAGCGAGTGACGTTCTAGCCCTAGTAGAGGGTTGTCTTCAGATTGGAGATTTGACAAAAGAATAAATAAATAAATTTGTAAGCAATCGAATAATAACTCTCTGTTTGTAGTTGATGATGAGGAGCGGAGTTATTCACGCAAATAAACATGTGCCTGAAGTTCCGAACGTTCATTTGAATGAAACTTCTGAAAAAACCTTATATAACACTTATTTGACGGTCCGAAATTTATAAATTTCGAAATCTCTTTAACTGACCTTTGATCTTCAATGTATCTCAAATTTGTAGATATTTTTAGTCGATTAACAATCGTGTGGTAAGATTGCCATTTTCGAATTTTCGTTCAAATGAACGTTCGGAACTTCAGGCACATAAATAAACAAAAAAGAAATAAATAAATAAGATAACTGATAATTAAAAAAAAAAACAAATAAGATTCAAACAAATGAAAATAGTACATTTAATCCCAGTTGTCATGAAGCTTTCGAATATATATATGCCTCGGCCCCGTTTCTACAAAGATCCCACAGACTCAATTATCACACTGTGCCCGCTTTGCCAAGGGAATCATCATGAGAATTTTAGTCAGCGCTTACCCAGGTATACTAGTTACATTTACTCAATGTCTTTGCAACAATTGTTCTATCCTACCATTTTCATATTGATGAGATATATGGGTATGGGTATGCACATGCCGCCTACAATACTTATACCTATACAGTAGGGTGTCTGTTATTTCTCAAATTGACTTTTTTCACTTGGGTATGGTCCAAATCATTAGTTTATAGCTTAAAAACAATTGTGGATTTTTCTTCTTCTTTTTAAAGTGCCATTAATCCCTGCCTGTAGGACGATACTTCTCCCATTTGATTAACATGGCATTTTTGTACTTTTTAGACTTCAATTTTTTTTTCGCTTACCATATCCATTACCTCATCAAATATTGTTGATTCTACTATACTGTTCTGACCTATTTGGATGGACATACTTTTACATTGGTGGAAAATTCTTTATTCATAAGTTTGGAAGTTTCTTTGAAAATTTGCTTTTATCGTTTTTTTCAGTAATTTTCTAATATTTTCTAATGTTTTCGAATTTATTGACTTTTCAATGCTTTTTGTTTGAATTGAACAATATTCGAAAGATATTGAACCAGTATGGTAAAAAAAAAAAATGTTTACCGCTTCAAAACTCGACATTTTTGTTTTCCACCAATGTAAAAATATGTCCATCGAAAGAGGTCAGAGCAGTAGTAGAATCAACAATATTTTATGAGGTAATAAAAGTAGTGAGCGAATAAAAAATTCAAGTATGAAAAGTGCGAAAATCCGATGTTTATCAAATGGGAGGAGAATTGTCCTACAGGCAGGTGTTAATGGCACTGGAAAAAGAAAAAAAATGCATAATTGTTTTTAAGCTATGAACTAATGATTTGGACCATACCCAAGTGAAAAAAGTCAATTTGAGAAATAACGGACATCCTAATATACAGTGCCATTTATAGGTAGCCCTTGTGCGGTGTAATGTTATCGTTCAAGACTCGTGGGAATACTTATTGTCAAACCTGTAAAATGTGAACGCCTCTCTGTGTCAGCACAGCCAGTTCTTTCATTCCATCTCCAGTAAGATCAAGATAACCCATTGAATGTACAGGTGCGTCGAATAGCCTCCGTTCCAGAAATTCCCAAGTTTCGTCGACAAGTGTATAAACTAAGACCTCTTGGTTGTATGTTCCAAGTAAAATTTCATTTTTACCGTCCATATTTATGTCGGCGATACAAGAGCACAACACACAATCTGAGAACTCGCTACCGGCAAGTTTAACATCCCTCCCCATGTTGTTGCGTAAAACGTCCCTGTTCAATCGATAGAGCAAGGCACTGTCAATATTCACAACAAAATACTTGAACACAATACGGGCATCACTTACGTAAAAACCACAGAAGCATAAACTGCATTGACTACGAGAATATTAAGGGCTGGCTCCTCATCTTGGTGGTAAAGCTCTGTTTCTGAAACATTACTCATCGTCAGACATGCTGCAGGGGCGTATAACTACCGTATTTACGCGCAAATAAGCCGCACTTTTTTTCGCTTTTTCAACCTCCCAAAATCTGGGTGCGGCTTATATGAGGATACAATTGCGAAATATTGAACGAAAAACGTTGGAACAGCATGGAATGACTTAGCATAGGTGTATAAGGAAACGCAATCAGTAAAAATGCCAGAAATACTTCATAACATTTTTTTATCTCAATCAAAATGAAGGAATAGGGGAACTCCCATGATTTAAAAAGCGGTCGCGCATGCACAAAGCAGTGTTGAAATTCGAATTTAGTCGCCGGCTTGTGTCATCTATACCCGCGGCTTATACGAGTGTAAAAACTTTTTTCCGCAAATGACCCTTCCAAAATCGGGGTGCGGCTTATACGCGGGTGCGGCTTATTTTCACGTAAATACGGTACTCATCTGTGTATCATGATACAGATAAATTTGCTGACCGTATATTGACCGTGGACAATACAAAATGCATCAAGTGGGATTTGATATCTAGGTATTTCGAAGGACGGTAGGAAACATGTGCTTACCGTCGTCCCTGAGAAATTTTGGCTCAGGTAAAAGATTTTCATTGCAAAAGATGCGCACGCTGGATACCGGCCTGTCGTATCTCAGTGCCCAGTTTTGAATAATTGTCATTTCCTCGACATTCACTAGACTGACTTTAACCAGGCCGCATTCGCAGCCCACAGCTGTCAACCGTCTGTAACAAAGTTTTACTTCTTCTACTATGATTACTGGGCACGATTATAAAGTTGAAAGAATTCAAGCCCTTGCAGCCGACGAGTGATTCAAGGCCAGCAATTTACGGGACAGATATGAAATAAACTCCGGGTTTGAAACATAATTTTGAGTACAATATGAGGAGAATATGTTGAAACTTTCGAAAAGCAAATGAAATGTTACTATTTTCAAGGTGTCTACAGGTTTCCAACAGGATTCAAACTTCACACATCCAAGAGCATGATATCTCTTGTATCTCTTGTAACATCCAATTATCATCCAAAATACAGATCAAAGTTGACTTAGATGGTACCTTGTGTGACCCTTGTAGTAATATATATCAATCCACGTTGCGATTGCCTCGAAATCCTCCAATTCAGGAAAGTACTTGTCGAGGGGTGATTCGGCATAGTCGTGACTTCCTTTGTCCTCTCTGATCATATGGAATTTATAGTCATTGCCCGACAACAACCATACCATCTGCAAATGTAGCACCAACCTCTTGTCAACATTCAGACTATAGCCAGATATAGGTGAACTTAATGAATTCTAATCAGAATCACCAACCATCCCGCCTGTAAAGTAAAGAAGGAGCCATTCTTACCTCATGGTTGGAATGTATGCCGCTGGGCATAGATGTATGGTACAAATGATAAGGAGTGTAGGACAATTCAACCATAAGGCAGTTTTGGGCGACAGTCTCTATGGTGCTGTTCTCGTCGTTCTCGTCGTTCTCGCCATCACCTTCACCTTCGGTATAGATATTCAAGTATCTCTCTACGGTAGCGTCATTGCTAGTTTTCATTATTGTTATTCCAATGACAAATTCATCTCCTGTCTCGGACTTGTTGTACGCATCTATGGAAATTATTTCTGCGCCACCTGACAAAAGGAAGATGAGCTGGTGAATGGGTATGCGCAACGGTTGCAGACAGTTGTGAAAAATGGCTCTTCTGTCAGTGCCAATGTGGCAACTAGGTACTATTCAGCAGTTATACAAGTATCAAAGATATACCAACAAAGTGAATTAATTGCATATCAATTTAACATGCAAACCTGTTGCATAAGGTGTAATAATTGTAATACAGACTAGGAATGTAGGTGAAGAGCAGCTCTTTGACCAGAGGTCTGAGGTGGCGACGCTTTTGTGTCTGGTTATACTCGCACGAGTAAATTTTTCTCTTCAGGGATGCGACCAGAACTTTGTTTGAGCCGATCGGTGAACACAATTTGGTCATGGAATAAATGTTTCCCTGCGAAGCCAAGGGAAACCAGTGCGCGTCTATTAGGTTGCCCATGCTGTGCACCGTCTGCAACAACGAGACCAACGGCGTTGACTGAATATTCCAACAGCAACAACTTAAATCTATTCGCAAATTCATCGTGAAAAAAGTCCATTGTAACCCATCCTTAGATAATATTCAGTTTACGAGTACCGATTCGAGACGGCTGATTATACCACGCGTTTCAGTCATGATCCCGCTTAGATTCGAGAATATCGGACAGTTATTAGTCTATAACTCGACCAAACTCGACGGAGACACGGGAGCCTTGTTGTTTACACCATGCACCATGGTTTCGTTTTATTTTATATCTTTCTTATGGCTTATCTACTTGCGGAATGTAGCCGCAAATTGGTTTCGTCGTGTGCTACTCCATGTGGTCGTGTGTCAAATATGGTTGGATACTTGTGGATACTTCGTTATTTATCCGTTAGTGACTTATCGCCTTGGTATAGGCATGTAGTCTAGATTATACTTGTGGATAATCGGATATGGTCAGATAATACCAGACGTTGATTGAATATTCTAAAGACAGCTCCCCTCGTGGACCTTTGTGAGCCTACTATAATTCGTAGCGAGCTGGCGCCCCCTCAGTTATTCGGGCAGCATATTCAGGAAGCGAGTGAAAAATATTGAAAACTCGCTGGATCTGTGTTTCGATTACCGACTGGAATGAACCGTTTCCGTGATAATACGTGAGAGTAGATAGTTACAATCGCAAATATTCCCGAGCCCACGCACGTGTTTGAGAAAAAAAAAAAAATGTTTTTTTTTTCAGTCATGTTCATTAATGGGTTCGCTCATGGAGTAGAAGGAGGCATATCTTCAATCTAAAATGTGGTCTACGCTATAGATGGCGCTGTTCTTAAGGTGCTATTTCATGGGCAGTTAACTGCAGCAGCAGTCTAGTAACTTACTAGATTTCCTAGTGATTTTACGCAGCAGCAGCGCTGCTCATGAAATAGATCGCGTTGACTGAGTATTCTAAAGACAGCTCACCCTGGGTTATTCCGTGAGCCGACCAAGTGGGCTTGAAGTGGGCTTGGGGATTGAAAAGTGCCCGAAGTTACCGACCGAATTACCATTGCAGTATATCTATATATTCGTACACTATAGATATACTGCAATGCTATTTCAGTCGGTAACTTCGGGCACTTTTCAATCCCCAAGCCCACTTTGAGCCCACTTTGCCGGCTCACAAAGTCCCATAAGGGGAACCGTCTTTAAGAATATTCAGTCAACGTAGATCGTTACAGCAGTAGCTGGATCAAAAATTTTTGAATTCAAATCTGAATTTGAATTTGAAAGTTTGAAAAATCGCTGTATATCCTAAAAAAATAACGAAATGTAATAGATCGCAACTGCAGTAACTGCCGCATAACTAAAAATTAAAAATTAATCAATTAATCTGCCGTTCGGATAAGTAAACTTCAAGCAGCAAAAACTTGCGCCGGAAGTGCTGGTCAAATCACTAGAAAATCTAGTAAGTTACTAGACTGCTGCTGCAGTTAACTGCCCATGAAATAGCACCTTTAGTAAGCGGAGGCCTACTTCCGCCTGCGTCTGCGTATAACATGTTTAATTCAAGTTTTTCCATGTTGAAAATTTCCCGCTCACAGGAAGTCCGTGTCCGCTCACCTTGCTTACTGGTAACAGCGCCATCTATTACGGGAAAAATTCGTCCCACTTTTTCAATACAGCGTGTATAGGGAGATATGCCTCCTTCTACTCCATGGGTTCGTTGTGGCTAACTGTTAATTTCGGACTTTTTTTTTCGAAAACGAGACTCCATTCGAGTCGTATTCCATGTGCCAATGGCTGAAATTATAATAATAATAATTATAACCACTTACAAAAATAATATAATGTTATTTTATTCTATTATTATTCGCAAAAGTCAGAAAAAAAAAAAAAACAGTTAGCCACTGCGAACCCATTAATGAACATTACACCCTACTAGTCTAAGCTTCAAGGTGATTGGTTCAGTGCAGCCCCGTGCAGCCCGATTTTTGTAAAACGAAAGAACCTATTGTATGACTACATATACGTATGACACATGCGACATCCAGGGTTCGCGTCGTTCGGGGTTGGCAACACTGGGGTTGGCCAGTGCGGTTCAAAAATATGGCTACCCGTCGGGGAAGATATAGTAGACATTGCCAATTCGCCACGATTAGACCTGGTAAACAACATTGCGAAATATCCTGTGCGATTGGACCGTGGTAAATAGATTTTCGGCAAATAGCCGCTCCGACGGCGGCAGTGCGGGCTGCCCTGTTGTCTTTCCCAAATCCCAACAAGTGTACGGTGGTGTCCGCGGAGTCGTTTGCCAAACTGTCGCACCCAACCTCCAACCTCCAACGCGTCAATGGATACCAGCGACTCGGAGGAAATTGCACGGCACCCGAGGTCCATCGTTCACTTGGACGTGGATTGCTTTTACGCCCAGATAGAAATGTTGCGACATCCCGAGTTCGATGGCAAGCCGTTGGGTGTACAGCAAAAAAACATTGTCGTAACTAGCAACTATTTGGCGCGGCAATTCGGCGTTGGCAAGTGTATCTCCGTGCAGGAGGCCCTACGCCTCTGCCCCGGGCTGGCCCTGGTCAGGGGTGAAGATCTCACTGAGTACCGGAGAATATCCACAAGGATATCGGAGATATTACATCAATTTACACCCCTGGTCGAAAGGTTAGGTATGGACGAAAGCTTTGTTGATGTATCGTCTATGGTCGACCGATACGAGATTGACAAGCGGGACAGCGACTGCCTTATGAAGGAGGGCGGTTACTACGACCACGACGACTGCGACAATGGGGACAGCGAGAGCTACGACAGGTCAGAGCCTGTGGTTGGTAAGATTTTTGGTTTTTCTGAAGAAGAGTGCCCATGCGGTTGTCACACACGCCTCGCCACTGCCTCCAGAATTGCGGCTGACATGAGGGCTCGCATATATAAAGAATTGCACATAACTTGCAGCGCAGGTATCGGGCACAACAAGCTGGTGGCCAAGTTGGCTGGCTCCCTGAACAAACCCAATCAACAAACTTTGGTATATCCTTGTTCGGGGCCGGCCCTGCTGACTAAAATTGGTCCGGTATCAAAAATACCAGGTGTGGGTTTCAAGACCACCCAGTTACTGGCCATGAACAATATAAGGACGATAGAGGAGGTTCGACGACTGTCCTTGAATGATTTGGAATCTAAGATTGGCAGCGACTTGGCCAGGAAGCTCAAGGACAGCGCCGAAGGTATCGATGACGGTGTTGTCAAGCCGTCGGGAAAGCCCCAATCAATTGGAATAGAAGACGGGTTCAAGCACGTATCGTTGGTAGCTGAAGTAGAGTCGCGCATCGGTGCCCTGCTCAGAAGACTCACGGATTTGGCGACCGAAGATGGTAGGATACCGGTGGCAATGAAAGTAACGGTGAGAAAACACGATTTGAATAAGCCGAACACAGGCAAAAGAGAGACCAGGCAGTGCGCCCTGCCCCAAAACCTCCTGCCGCCGACAAAGGGCGCCGCGTATGACCATGGTAAAATGTTAACCTTGGCCATGAAGTTGTTTCACAGGGCGGTCGACGTTTCCAAACCGTTTCACTTGACCCTATTGGGGGTGGCCTTCACAAAGTTCGAGGAACGGGTGTCGGGCAGAAGCAGCATCACTTCGTTCTTACGAAAACAGGTCGCGGTACAGTCGGTGCTCGACATCAGCTCTGAGCAGGGCATTTCTGACCTCTCATCGACGTCCATCATTGCTACCGGTACTACAACGACTACCGAGCCTGAATACGCGCACGCGGCAACGCTGACGGCCACCGCTACCACCACCATCACTGCTGCCTGTGAAGACGCCGATGCCTCAGGTAGCAGTTCTGTCATCCCCCACTATATGGGCACAGAATGTGATGAAACGACAATCGAGCAATGGCCAATTCCTGGTGTGGATCTGGTTGCCGCGCCGTGTAGTCCATCCCTGTCGAGCGTTGTCGAGGTTGTACTGGGAAACCGGTATCCCAATCATACTCATAATTCGCGAGCTCACCACCACCATCATCACTACCAATCTCATCAATCATTGGACGAGGATGATTCTGCGGGTGACGTGGAGCCATCGCCGAAGAAGACTAAGCTCGAGGTATGGTTGAGTGGCCGCAGGGAGTCACCGAGCAATGAAATGGCCAGTCTCAGGCTCGGCCCGTCTTCGCCAATGTCGCCCGTACCTCCGCCCCCAGGGACAGACGCTGCTGTTTTCAAATCGCTCCCTATCGACTTGCAAACGGAAATTGGCCGATCCTGGCCGTCGACTAGTAAACCAAAACCGAACAATATACTTAAATATTTTATAGCAAACAAGTGACGGAGCCACGTATGTCTGGTTATATGATGGGGACCTCAGAGCCATCTGAATGAAATTCATTGGTGGCGACCGCGGCTACTGTACATTAAGATATTCATGCAGCCTATTCAACCCTAAAAAAAAAAAGTTCAACCCTATGATGAGATCGAGCAAACTATCGCAGTTGTGTTCTACGTATAAGCTTCGCAGCTCTCTCGAACCCTTGTGCCTCTCGCTGACATACTCGTTAGACTTTATAAATGCAGAGACCAAAGTGTCTATAACATAGCGAGTGTAAGGAATTGAAGGCCAACATGGTTGTACAAAGAGCCGCCACCAAACACGTGTAGTCTAAAAATGCGAATAGTTTTATTGTAGATTATTTTTTATAACCGCTTTTGTTCTCCGCATCTATGCTCGTTGATTTATACATCTGTCTGTACATTTATACATACCTATATGAAGTTATTATAACAATAAGAAAACGGACAAGGACTATATTAACTATTTGTATGTCTGTATATGGGGCTGTCCACCTCAACTCGACACGGCTCCAGACCTCAACATCTCCAATTTAATTTTTAATTTCATATGTTATTACTCCATGTCTGGAGAACCTTCCAAATTTTTTTTGGATTTCTCAAATTAACACTTTCGGAGCTATGATTTTTTTCATCCTTAAAAGGACCTTTTTTAAAATTCTGAAAAAAATTACAAAAATCCTGTTGATGATATAGAACAACCTCCCACCCACAGAATCGTGGGCAGAATTTTCCTTATATTTTTTTTTTTTTTTTCATTTTCAACAAATTTTCTTTCCGAAACCCTTACAGAAAAAAACCCTCAAATTTGAGGGGTAAATTTGTACCCCTTAAATTTTGGGGGTTTACCGTGAAAACTCAGGGTTTACCCTGTATTTGGTGGTGAAATTTGAGGGTAAACCCGGAGTTTTCATAGTAATCTCCCAAAACTTAAGGGGTACGAATTTATCTCTTAAGTTTGAGGATTTATTTCCGTGAGGGAAAAGGCTTCCCTAATGACATTTACTGTCAAAACATTATTAATTATTTTTATTAATATTTATTGTAAAAACGAAGAAACATATTGATACAGTTTATAGGAAAAAAAGATGCGCAGTGATATTCTCTTCCGAAATCCATTTTGTAAATTGATTTTCGAGCGAGTGAGAAAAATAATGTTGAAGACAATTTTTTTGAAAACGAAAAATAAAATGTCAGGAGAATTCTGCCCACGATTCTGCAAATGGGAGGTTGTTCCATATCCCCAATAGGATTTTTGTGTTTTTTTTCAGAATTTTGAAAAAGGTCCTTTTTTTATGGATTAAAAAAATCATGGCTCCGAAAGCGTCAATTTGAAAAATCCAAAAAAAAAATTTGGAAGGTCCTCCAAACATGGAGTAATAACATTTAAAATTGAAAATCGAAACGGAGATGTGGAGGTCTGGAGCCATGTCGAGTTGACGTGAACAGCCCCATATGTACTTGCACTTTGTCCAGCTGTCCAAAGTGTGTAACCGCTCAACGCTCTCGAACCCCACGCGTTGATTGCCTTGTCTTCACTTTATTTGTCTTTCCGTAGCAAAACTTCTAGTTCCATATCACAAGCCGTATCGGCGGTTTATACATTTTGAAAAGAAAGTAGGTTCTCGGAACTTGTAAGTATATGTTGTTCAACGTGTACATTCCAAGCAGGCATACAGGATAAAACGTGTCACATTTCATAAAAAAAGTATGGCATTCATCATATATAATATTGTTCCAGGTTCGTTAATGTTTCCGTTATAATATTGCGTGCACAGGTACGCTTGCATATATATTTATAAGTCTCTTTGTATAAATGATAAGTTACGTTGTTATAAGTGCTAAGACATTCAGGTGGGCCAGTATAATGTGAGAGGTTGCCAGAAAGATGCAATAGCTGTTGGGGGCACATGTAGATAATTATTGTTATTAGCAATCAATATAGGGCTTGTTTAATTAATTTTGTTAAAAATGCATCATTCGAGTAATATAAGTTGAATGCGATAATAATTATTAACTTTGGTCTGCCCCAATTTGCCTCGCGCATAGTTACGTTAAGGACGTATTATGTATGTACACTCTGCCTAGAGTATTCTAAATTGCCACAGCCGGCATGTTCGGTAGTAGCATTCTTCTGAAAATTCTTCCAACATTTTGGTTCTCTTTTTTTTCGCTCCGTTCACCGATTCCGTTATAGAACGTGCTACAGCAAAAAATTTCAGTTTCACGTACTAATTTAGTATGACCCGCGTATGGTGTATACCAATAATGTGTCGACTAATTTAGTTATTTTTCAAAGTGATTACATAGGAGAGCGTATAAGCGCAGCCATATGTTATCGTTGGACAAACATTATATACATACGCCTCTTGAACAAAACTAGTTTTTAAGGAAAAGTAGGTTTAAATTTTTTACAAGATTACATACCGTTATCACGATACAATGTTATGAATCAATTGAAATTGTAATTGATATGTACAGAGGCAGGCGCAGCTGGTAAAAATGTTTTCAATTGAGTAATATGATTCTACTATAGTAGCGAAGGGTTGATAACATGATAACATTGTGAGGCTAAGCCACAAGTCACAACAACAGAGGCTTGGGTCGATTGGGAATAATTATTCAGGGCAAGTATACGCACAGAACATCTGAATTGCAAACCCATAAGTATAGAATCAGTGAATTGCTGTTACTCGGGGCTGTCGATTCTTGTACATTATGTGAAGAAATAAAAGTGTTGACATTTCATTAAAATGTTGTTGTTACGTATAGTTCCCTCAGTCCTTTCCTCGAACTCTGCAGCCCCGCAGTGCGGGATTCGAGTCTTAGTTCGGTGGTTCTCCCGTAAATTCAACACACTGTATAGATTTGCATATGCATTTGCTGTGCATACATGGATCAATGATTTTTCATTTTTGTTTTATCGTCGATCAGGTATCCGGTTGGATTTTAATCCATTCACCCGAACAAGATGGTAAGTATAAGAGATATCTAATACTTTGGATAATTTTATGAGGATCTAGTTGGAAAATATGTACAGTAATGTTCATTGATGGTGTCCCCGTGGCTTTAATGGATATGATGGTGCAAGGGCGAAATTATGAGACAATGTGCTACGGGAGAGCACTGATAATTAATTTATTAAATAAAACTGAAAACTAATAAATGGATAGTGTATTAACGTGATATCATTATTTATTCGTAATACACTTAGACCATATAGTAATGGACGGAGCATTGGAGTGGTGGGGGTGTTGCCGAGTAGTAAGACAAGGATAGCCTTAGCGATATATAGGGTGCGTTCCGATATTAGCTTGAAGCGCTGAAAATCTAGAGGAAGAGAGAAGGAGCTTGGGGAAAATCAAGAAGTGTGACAGAGACACAAGATTACTGACAGCGCTTCAAGCCAATTTCGGAACGCACCCATAAAGGTACTATTTCATGCATGCGACTGCGACAATTGTCGCGCGACAAAACCACGCTGATTTGTTAAAAATTGGTGTACACCCATTCCCCGCCAATTTTTAACCAATCAGCATGGTTTTGTCGCGCGACAATTGTCGCAGTCGCATGCATGAAATAGCACCCTAATAAGTCTCTTGATATATCAGTGATGCACACAAATAAGTCTCATTCATGCTAACTCTTGAAATTGAGTAGTTTGTTATGATCGAGAGACTTATGCCACAGAGGCTATGGGGCACATAAACGTGGCAACGCAGCAACACGACTTGGCAACTTTTTATCCCTAACGGGAGCACTTCTTCCTTCTCTTACCAACGATTTCCAAATAAATAAATAAATTTAGGTAAATTTTAGAACAACTGACGATGAGACAAAGAAACAGAAACAAATTTAATGCAATTCGAGTATCATTGCGAGTTTCGGAACAACCACCATGGCGCGCTGTCAAGCTACCGTGTTGCCGTGTTGGAAGCACTGGCGTGAGCGGCAGTGATGAAAGAAAGATAGGCCGGGTATCTGGTGTATCGAGTGAGCACGGTTTCTGGGAACTGATATTTTTGTTCGTGGAATAAACAAGTAGCTTATGAAATTTCACCCAGCAAACGACAACATGTTGGGAAATACTTTGACGTATGTTTGTTCACTGCTTGATTCATTATCCTTTGGTTGACAGAGTTTATACAAAACCTTTCCAAAATCCAATGAAAGGAAGAGAGAGTGTGTGTGTATACATAACCTCGATCCCCCCCCTTCTTCGCTATACACGGAGAGGTTAATTCTGGCCTGGAAGTGATTGTTTGGTATACGATTTAACACGCTAACCCGATCACTTCCGGGCCAGAATCAACCTCGCCGAGTATACTACACACGTATACTTATCATCGTGAAGATACATTCAATATCTCCGTAGTTTAATATTCAAGGCTCGATCGTAGATACCCCTTGCCCTACCCACGGAGAATCTCTGTGGTATTTCCTTTCTCCGACAAGTTGCTCAGTAAATAGCTTCAGATATCATACCCTTCTGCTGCTTCTATCCTCACTCGACGTCTTGTCGTATGACTCTCGACAACTTTTATCCCCGTTACAATAAACTGTTACGAATCTTGACAAACAGGGCACCGGAACTGCTGAGGAGCAAGGGTATAAGGTTCGAGACATGGGAGAAGTGGGACAAGACTGTGGAAATGTTGCCATGCACGGGCCAGAAGCAATACGAACCAAACAACTCTTGGCTACAGAATAAACAAATAGAAAAGGGACTCAAAGATCGCAAGGATTTGCTTGGCATAGAAAGAGTGGAACGTAATTCTCAGCTTGCCGCCGCTGAATGGCTGCCGCAAGAATCCCGGGCTCGCGTTACCAAGAAGTCTGGCCAAGAATGGACCAGCTTTGGGATGGAAGAAAATCTCGAATTGTATTTGATCCCGGAGGAAGCACTGCTACTGCTGGAGCTGGTACTATAGTAACTATAAAAAACATTTTTCACTTGAGTAGATTAGAGGGATGGACAAATGAAAGGGTCTAAGATGCGGTCGAATCCAAGTCAACTTTGACAGGGGCATACTTGCGCTCTCTTGCTTCCATGCAAACTACTGCTAACTCTCGGGCTACAAATGGATGGTTACAGTCTCCCTAAGACATCGGTACGACCGGGGCTACTATAAAAATTATTTGTCCCGGTCAACCAGATTTCCGACAGATGCAGCTTTATTGTGAATTTGTAACATTGATTTTAGAATTGCCTGGAGCTGACTTGGGAAGGTGTGGCACTTTCGATACAGCAAGCTTACAGCGTTCTTTTGGGATGCGATGGGCCTGAGTGTAACATAGATGAGTATAGGGTATACAGCCATTTGGTACGTCAGGGCTACCGACTGCAAAGATTTCGCTATGAAGACGGTACTGCGCCGCACGACAGGAATGATCGATTGTGGTGTTCATCGGCTTTAAAACGGAAAAAACTCATTCACAATTCCATGGATGGTTTTGCAATTACCAGAGATCGCAGTCGGGTGGCCGTTGGCGATAGGACAATAAAAGATTGTTCAACCTTGATGCCAGGAGTGCCAAACAAGCTTCAACCCAGTCAGGAGATGGCCAATAATCCGAATTGTGATCATGTTATGCATGGTGAGACGGCGCAAAAACCGTCCAATTGTCAAATGAGTAGCCAGTCCAGTGCGGATACAGGGACCGGATTAGATATGATTGTATCGACCGATATAAAAGCAAATGGGAGTGAAGATAGAGTGGAGAACGCACTGAAGGGTTGCAGTCCGGCTGATGAGCAAAGTTCAAACGTTGGCTACGAGGGGGGAATCACCACGTGCGGACCGTACGCCTTGACTCGGCCATTTTCAGAAGACAAAGAACACACAACTGGTAATATGGGAGGTGCGAAGAAATTACCGAGCGAGTTATATGACAACGGAGTCTTGAACCTGCCCGGGCCGAGTAACCTCGAAGCCAAGAAAATAGTCAGAAACAGTGGCAAAGATTCAAAGTTACAAATTATATCTGACGAGACACTCTTGGGTGATTTTAGGATAATATCGAAATGGCCGGGGACACGGATACAGAGGAATGTGAAGTTGATGCCAAAACGTTGTGCTGGTGGAACTCTTCCCTCGCTTATGGAAAGGATCATAGATGATACCAGTCTTCTTGGAAATACCGATGACAAAAGTGTAAGCCCGGTAGGAAGCACAAAATTAAAGATCGACGGGGCGCCAAGTCCTCTGGAAATGGCCACAAACATGGATAATTCGAATGGACGAAAAAGGGAAAGGACACATGAGGTAAGAAAAGAGAATTCATTACATTGAAATTGGAATACCGTAGACTGTGATATGTACGCATGGTAGACTGTGTAAAAAAAAAAAAAAACGACATCTTCTCTTCGTTCTAAATTTATTATATTTATTAAATATCAAAGTAAATATCAAATATCAAATTTGATTAGGTACTACTTACTTTTCGACAAATTAATTTAAATTATTTTTTGTTATTAATTTTCTAAGAAATTTCTCTACAAAAACGTGTATTTACTTCATTTTTATCAGTCAAATAAAAGAAGTTATACAGATGAAACTAAAATAAACAAGTTTTGCCATTCGAAATACATGGGAAAACTTACTATTTCCACACGGCGTGCGCAAAGTTCGATTTTGCGCACGCTTCGCGTGCATAAAATTCAACTTAACGCGCGCTGTGTTGAAAAATGAAGTTCGATACACGTGCGAAAGATGATTCTCGACTCGTGTGATTATCACCCTCGCTTCGCTCGGGCAAAAAACTTCACACTCGTCCGAGAATCAACACTTTCGCACTAGTATCGAAAAGTACTATTTTCAAATGCGCTAATTCTGTGTTCAAGCTACATAGTTGAGCTTTGGGGAAAATTTTTTTTCTAACAAGCATTCACTATTTTCGAAACGGCCCAAACAAAAAGCAGATGTCGTTTTTTTTTTTACACAGTCTAATGCATAGTTACATACCCGATGACCGGTACTGCGATAAAGGCATACGATCCTCGAAATTTTATATTTCCCATTTATAAAACTACATACCAAGTAATATTTGAGATCAATGTCTTCTTTCCTTTCTGACATCTGGATAGTACTCAACATTATCCGCTACACTTTCACAGAGTTGCATCAGCTGATCCAAATCTCAATTAGGTAGTTGACTTTACTTTAAATTGCGAACGTCTATGGACGAAACACCTGCGTACTTACCTACAATATGATATGATCTAATATTACATCTATTCACACGCAATGTATAAACAATTAAATCACATGGGCACTTATTCTTCACCTATACTATTTTCAAATTATGATCCCATAGGTGATCGAGGTTTCCGACGATGAAATCGAGGAGGTACCGTTGAAGATGTCACGAATGGAAATGCTAAACCTTTTCCCAAATGTCATGTCCAAAACGTTCGCTGTCAAACAAATTTCCAGAAAGTATTTGCCTCGTAACGTTTGGCCGCAAAAGATCTGTAATAAATTTTTCAACCAAAACATGTTGACCGAGGACAAACATAAAGGCGGCAATGCCCATAAAATTTCACGAGGAGACATCGGCGACATCGGCACAAGTTCAAAGTTAGCAAAAGACACTGCAAGCTCAACAAATTCGGATGAACGTCCACGTCAAAATATCTCTACCCATACATTGTTCTCCGATCTTGGGCCGCAGTTGGGAAACGTAACGGCTGGACAAATGCCGCATAGAAATTCAGTCCCCTGTTACAGTACCACGCCGGTCACCGATTTTGACAGAACTTTAGTGAATTATAGAGACGAAATCTCACGACAAGGTTTGTCTTTCCACAGAGGTTTGTTGGAAAGTCGAACAGCATACCAACGTTATTGTCATCGCGGCGCACCGTGGGCAGCCCAAGCAAACAAGACCGTGTTCAGGGATCAAGAACATGTTTCCGTGCAATTGGGTATCTATACCAACGTTGCCATTGCACAAAGCACTTGGGGAAAATCACACTTCTTCGGACGAGGGCTCCTTCGTCGTCAAAATCTGTGGACAAACATGAGTTATTACCACTCGAAGCAAAATCTCGTCAATTTTATGCCCCTATCTCCGCGCTCCAATACTGTCGGCGACTTTCCCAACATGACGCTTCAAAGACCGTTGAACAACTCGAGGTATTTGTGTAATGATAATCGTCCGAACTTGAGAAGAGAAACAGAGACAAATGAGTTGTCTTTCAAAGTAATTCCGAGGGCGTCGTCTTGGGCCGAAACTAAGGCGAGATGGCTAGAAGAAAAGACAATTACAATTGAGGACGAAGATTGTGAAAACAATGAGGACACAATGGTCGACGAGAGCGAGGTAAAAGTGGTGGCACGTCCTGTAAAACCGTTAGTAGGTAGACAAAACGCGACGAGCCTTGCCCAGGTTTACAATAATCTCCAGATTATAAAGCCGGCAACGAGCAAGAACTTCAGGCGGTCAAGAAAAGGGAAGCAAACGAACTGCCATAAGATCTCCTACAATTTGTACTCCACAACCCAACATTACAAAAAGGCAAATCCCGGCACACCTATGTACAGGGTAGTGGTATTCAGGTGAGGATCCAAAAATTGGTTGAATTAACATTTTACAAGCTATCTGTGCGGCAGTGTCTTTTCGAACCAATAACCGTTAATCCGCGAGAAAATATACGTCGATCGGTCGACTGGAATTTGAGGGTTCATTGTCAATGAACATAGGTATACCACGCCTGTGAATACCACATGTCAGAACCGGTCATTATAAATACACGTATCAAGTATCAACAGATTTATGTTATATATGAAAACTCCATACGCTCCTTCCCTCACCTCACCTTTACCCCTGGCCTGCCCTCTGTTTCAGATCTGGGGATACTCCATTCATTGAATTGGCAGACATCGTACAGTTACAGAAAGATGCCAACGAAACGCCTGTCGTGTTGGCTTGTGCCTCGCAAGCAGCAGTTACTTTTGCCGAGCTTGGTATTGTGAGAATCCCAGACATTCAGGATAACTATAGCGAGCGATAACTCAACCGCTAACTATGGAAACACTGGATCTTGGATGATGAAATTTATGGCTAACTACTGAAAATTTTAGATTACCTCTTAACGCCTGAGTCAAATAATTTATTTGTTCGTTGAGCTTAAATTTAACTTTTCCCTGAGTGTCTAGGAATTGATGAGTTTGACCTTTGGTTTATTTCAAGCTTGACTGCTTCTTACTATTAAGTTCCATGAACGCTTGGCCTTGGGCGAGGAAAAATACATAGCATTATTATTATTATCATTATCATTATTATCATTATTATTATTATTATTATTATTATTATTATTATTATTATTATTATTATTATTATTATTATTATTATTATTATTATTATCATCATTATTATTATTATTATTGTTGTTGTAATATCTGTCCCGCGATGAAGAATCAGCAGGTGAGAAGCCAGTCATGTATACTACTAGCGTTCGGCGAGTTGGAAAAATGTTGAGTCAGACAATGCTCCTGATATCAGAAGAGCATCTGACATTAAGAGGAGAGCGGAAATTTTTGGTAGGAAAAAGGAACAGCCTACAGATGAGCAGTTGTGTAGTCGTGCCTTCATGCACATTGCTATATGCTCACCTAATATACGTGGTTTATATTATGATAATTTGTATTTCGGGGAGCAAATAAAGAGACTTTCATCAATTGCAACGGATGTATATTTATTTTGAAGAAACAATTACAAGTTGTACTTGAGTTTGACAATCAGTATTATCGTATCGATATTGCAGTAATAAGATCTCAGAGTTACTGGTAACTATTGCAGATTGCTCACGTTAGTTGCTTCGTTATTTTATACTTTCCTCGCCCTGTAACTCTTTCTTACAATTGGGTAGGTAATAACGTCATTGGTGGAAGAATAAGAAACGTGTTCTGTATATACTGAACAGGAAGTTCCGTATTTATTATCCACATTGATCAGGCTGACCTTTAGCTTTAGCCTTTATTTTTTTTACTTTAATCGCCGCGGTTCAAATATACATGAATATAGTTTATAACGAAAGCCGTGTGGTGGTGCCACTCTCGGACTTTGTCCGTCGGTGTTCCTAAACGCAGTCAAACATTACCAATAAGCAATAAAGTTCACTATCAACGAAATTTATTTTCTCCTTAAATTTCACACGCTGCATATTTCTACCAGCAGACTCTGATTGTAATAATAGATATTGTTTTGTCTTCAAGCAAATTTTCTATCCTTTTTACCCGCGAATGTGAAAATGGATATTTCTCACAAACATATGCAAAGTTGTAATCATTCAAACTTGAAATAATCATCATCTCATCATATCAATAATTACTTTGAATCGTACCTTACAGTTTCTTCTTCTATTTTTTCAACAGCATTATTTCTCGACTCTGAGCTCAATGGACATTTTCAATACTTCGGATGCATGGATCTTGCCCCGCATCGGGTCAGTGTTGCACCGAATGCATATGAGACCGGTATCCGATACCACGTAGCTTTTCATGAATGAATAATCAACCAACACAATGGTGAGCTTTGTATTATATCAGCTGAAAATTGTATTTAATTATAGATATCAAAATGCATTTCCTTATTATCAGATACCTAGAGAGTACGTAACTCTATATGCAGCAAAGTTTGTTCTCATAATCGCAATTATAATCTCTTGACGTTTCAGAATCGGGGAAGGAAAATGAGACCTGGACAGTTTACATATCAAGTCATCGGTACCATATGGTTTTCGGGCTGTTTGGACATGATATGAGAGCGGTTATGGAGCACCACGGCCACCTGACTGAAAAATCTCTTCCCATTCGAGTAACCGTTGTCACAGACGAGCAGGATATCCCCATTTTTCCTGGATATACTTTCACGGCGACTTGTTTCTACTCAGTTGTCAGGAATGGGATACAGACGTCATAATAATAAACCTCAAGATGAATACTAATATTTACGCGATGTGCGTCGTTATACTTGTATATCTTATTGTAGAATAAGTTTAGGAAATACAGCATACTAGTTCTAAATTCCATAACTTCTATTTTTCTAATAACAAAGGCCAATGCGAAGACAAATATGCATCAGGATGAAACTTGGATATTTCTGTTGAATCGACAAAAGTTCAAATCGATTCATAAAGCTCAATAAAATGAGTATTTACTTTATTTCCTTCGATTGAATATATAGGTAGATTGACCTTGTATACTAAGGAAATACGTGGGTAGTAAAAAAAGGAATTTAGAGGCTTGAAAATGTATATAAATGTAGATTATCGTTGAACCGATCAGAAATCATCTTTATTATTGTTGGCTTGTACTACAAAATTCAATATTTGTGAAAATTCACCCTCGAGTGTCGGGTGGTTGTTATTAGTCGAAGCAATTGACAAAATTGAAAAATCTGTTCATTTGCACCGCGTTTATAATAAATGACAATTGGATGTTCTCGCTTTTGAAAATTATTTGAAGTTAATATTACATTTATAAATGTTCAAGACTGGCTCGTAAAATCAATCATAAGAAATATATTATAACAGGTTTTGTTAAGAATATCTATTATACCCCTAAAAATAAGCCAGACGTACGATCACACTTGAAAATTTGATTTTTAGTCAAAAATGTTTGCTCGAGTAACACGTGAAGTTATTTTATCATTGTACTAATGACACGTCTGCCTAGAAGACCAATGAACCTAATTTTTATCTGTTTTTTTTTTGTTTTTTCAACTTTGCAGGTGTTGTCTAACGAGGCAATCAAGCTTCTGCCATCTTCGAAAGAAAAACTCTTCAAAATTCTACAAGACAACCATTCTCTGCACCTGGAACCGAAGCAGTCAAAGCACCGAGGGAACGGCTACCTTAGTCGACTTTCTACAGAACCGATACTCCCAGAGGCTGTCCATTTCAATAAACCATATATATACCATTCGAAAAAAAAAAGAAGAATTTTGGCTTTGCTAAAATTTGTCGAGTTGATTTACAAACAATATGTATCAATGCAATGTTACTTTTACTTCCCGAAACTATTGACAAGTCATACTCGAGAAACTGCCCCTAGCTGGCCACGTACTCTGCTCCATTAAAAGTTCATCTCATAGTAATGAGTCTGATGGGTGCACATTGTAATACTAATATTATATTCGTTCCAAATATTTGTAGAGTAACAAGTTATTTCACTATTCGAGTGGCGGAGTTACATTGTTTAATTATAATTCTTGACGAGTCGAACCATGATATGTATTGAAAGATTATTTCGATGAGAAAAATTAACGGACGAACCCAGGAATCGAACCCAGGATCTTCGGACGCCTATCCGGGGACTTACACCCGAGACCACCTAGCTCGCCCACAGTTCGCCGCAATTTTTCTCATCTGTTATTGTACCAAGTATGTGTTGATATTATGATCTTGTGTTAGTACGTTGGTGTCCGCAAGGCAAAGTCGTATACTGTTATACCTGTGTGACGGATGTGTCACTAGCAAGCTGAGATTAAAGTATACATCGGCCTATTTGTGATGCGTATTATTTTTAATTATTAACTAACGATTCCTGGGTTCGTCCGTTAATTTTTCTCATCGAAATAATCTTTCAATAAAATGGAATTTAAATCTTTCATCAATGCAGGAATAGATAAAAGTTAATTAATCAATTGAACATCTTCGATTGATTAGTTAATAATTAAAAATAATACGCATCACAAATAGGCCGATGTATACTTTAATCTCGGCTTGCTAGTGACACATCCGTCACACAGGTATAACAGTATACGACTTTGCCTTGCGGACACCAACGTACTAACACAAGATCATAATATCAACATGATATGTATTACTGTGAATACTAATTTATGTATAAGATTAGAATATTTATTTATTAAACTATATCGTGGGAAAAACGGATCTATTCTCGATTTGTGTGTAAATTATTTATACTTGAAAATTGAATAGCTGAATAATGAACGGATTTTTGTTTCCTGAGCATCGACAATAAAATCCACATAAGTTTCAATACTCTAGCAGTAATAATAATTATCATTATTATAGGGTATAATTAAAGGTCGTGAGCAATGATTAACTTTAATTTCGAATAAAATAGATGTTCATTTTCAATCCCAGTACCGCATAACACATTGTTTGTTCGACTAAGTTGATTGCATACACTTCTTGACACGTGAATATAACGAGTGGGAACATATTTTAACATGTTTCCAATTTAAGGTGGTTCACTACCCACAGTCCAAGCCAAGAGTTTGAGCGCGCTGAGCATATACTTCTCGTTCTATCGTCCTCCTTCCGTGTGTCATATACTATGTGCGTACAACTACGCCGCTGCAAAGCGTTGCTGTGCCTTCCTCCCTCTAGTTTTTCCCTCACAGTACATTGTCACAGCTTATTCCACAGAAACTATACGTCAGATCGCTTTCATCTTTAGGAATAAAATTCGAAATGCATATACTCAACTTACTACACGTTAGTTTTATTTATCAAACTCTATAGAAGCAAAACAATGCTATCAATCAAAACGTTAGTTTTGACAGCCTTGGTTCTATGCTTTCCGTGTTGAAACATCCCACTTCCGAGGCGAATATCTTATTTTCTGTACGTCAGAAGTTCAGAAAAATTTAACTGTGCATGCATTAGGTCATTCTTGGCACATAGTTCAAATTTCATGAATATCTAAACAAACTCGATTTAGTGGTGAACTACCTTAACATATTCATAATGAATTGTGTGAGATTACTTGGGTACTCGTATATCATGCGAATATGCCTACTGAGTATGCGAGTGCCCAAGTACGTAAGTGTAAGTGTGCGTATGGGCGAGTTGAGACAAGGCAGATAACTCATGTATCTTGTATGTTATCGTTTTTTTTTTTTTTCTGTTAATTGAGTCACGCGTCACGCGTCGTCAATATGGTTGGCTCATGTTGTTCACGGATTTCGGCAAGCCTAATTTTGCCCCCGCTCCCGTGTTTACCTTATTAACGGCACTACGAACGACGCCAGTCTGTTTTCGGACCAGGCGCTGAGCGGACGTTTCGCCGGTCGCGATACTCTGTGTACAGATCAATTAATTTCTATTTCTATGTGGTATTTGGTATAGTCAAATTTACAAATTCATCTAAGTTCATTGTACTGAACTGTAACTGCACTCGAGTTATTATTAACTTTAATCAAGATAATGAAAATGACTTTGTTCTAATCGATCTAGGTATATCGGTGGGGATGTAACTCGTGTATCTTGCGCGTAGAGTGTGTTATTGTTTTTCGCCGATTTTTTTTTTTTTTTTTGTTTGTTCTCCATTCGCCAATGGCTGGCTCGTGTTGTTTACGGATTTCAGCAAGCCTACGCTCCCGTGTTTACCTTATTGCCGGCACTATGAACTAAGTCAGTCGGCTCTCGGACCAGGCGCTGAGCGGACGTTTCGCCGGTCGCCAGACTTTCGGTGTATAGATCAACGAATTTCTTTTCGAGTATACATCGTCAAATTTACAAATTCTTCAAAAACCCAAGAAAATAAGAACATGAAAAATAAAATACTGGTACATAGCTTCGGGATGGAAGCAGATATCCAATAAATAGGACGAAGAAGAAAGGTCAATGAATTTGTGCTAATCTTTTCGTACATTCGCTATACGAAACTGTAACTGCACTCGAGTTATGCCGTATTTCAACCGAAAACCCAATTGTTTGAATTTTTGTGCGGTAGTTTTTATAGTATTACACGGATGTAGAAGTTGTGTATCTCGATCGATGGACCACGTATTCCAGAGACAGCTGTCGCTGCTGCTTTGACAGTTTAACTGCAACTACGGAGTCTTTGTACAGGCTGTTCCAGGGCACCATCGAGGTATGGGATAGTTGTTGTTTTTTTTTTTTTTTTTTTTTCTTTTTTTTCTTTTTTTTTCAGCGGTATTCGTCATTAAATCTTATAGATCATAGTTTCCACAGATAACTAACGGGTATAGTCACACCTCTGATTCGAACAGTGCCGACCAGTCATTCATCTCGTCTAACTTTGAGCTGCTCCTATTCGATCGTTGTGTCGATATAATTAGACTCCTGATTCGTTTGTCGGCACATACGAATCTTGGGAAGGGAGGCTGATATTTTTTTGCGATGTACCACGATCTGTGTGATACGCCATTGCTACATCACAGGTTTTTTCACCGGTGAATGTTCAGGGATAAGATGCTACTCCACCTCATTGATATCAGGTAACGTGTATTTTCCCCATTTTTATTCTCAAATGATTTAGCAATTTATGAAGTCTGTATACGTGACTGCGACTTGAATCCAGAGATCCAGATAAAGACAAAGAATAGAAATACAATTGATATTAAAAGATCAATGAGATGTATGACATTGAAACTAGAGATTTCATCGAGTATCTGTTCAATAGTAATAATATCAAGTCCACTCAGATTTTGACATAAAAAGAAATCAACTGTAGGTAGTTTCGATAACGCAATGCAAAGACTACTAGCAACACGACATATAAAATGACACGCTATGAAATAAAATGAAATGAAACGAAATAACAGGAACACAAACGTAAACCAACGAAAGAATTAAGTCGAAATGAAATCAGGAACACGTGAATGAGAAATAAGATTAGAAAACTTGCCGCATAAACAACAGTGGCCCTGTTGAACCGGTTTAAAGGAGCACGAGCCCTGAATACATTTATTATACAACTATTATCACTCATGATCGACCCGATATTATATTAATGGTAATTTTTGGTCTTTGTTCCTCTGTGAACTAGCTTTCTATAAAAATATGAAATTGGTCCGCAGGATGGTAGCTGGCGAGCCGGGGAATGGATTTGTTTACCGCAGCGTCGAACGACCAGAATATCTCGGAAAATTCTTCCAGAGAAACGACCCAACATTTTCTTCAAGATGCCGCACCACAAGGACAGCGTGGGAATGTCGCCGGCTGCTTCAGCGAACTAGTTTAATTAGAGTATATAGAGTATATACTATATAGTATCTAGTATACTATACAGTATATGATGCGTATCTATAATGTGAATGGCATATAGTATATTTGATATAGTATATAGTTTATATAATTTTGTGCCCTCCGCACTGTCATAAATGTAACGTTATTATACTTAACATAGCATGTTATGTAAAGTATAGTAACATACACAGAGTAATATCCAGAATGTTGCAATTAATTCAATTCAATTCAATTTTAATTTATTTATATATTATTGTTGTACAATTACATCGTAATATTTCCAATAGGCATGAATTCACATTATAGATACATATTAGACTTCGTTCGTAGTATAAAATTGTATGATTAATGTAATTAGCTCCTAAAATGAATTTCCCGAATCGATTATTGAATTATTATAATTTTTGCGTATGTACCATCTGTACATACGGCGGCCTTGCCTCCCTGGTGGGGCGGCAGGAGGGGGTGGGGGGTTTTTTTTATCCCCCATCCCCTCCGCGCCCCCCACCAGGGGGCAAGGCCGCATTTTTTTTTGATCGCGACCGCGGTTTGATTCTTTAGTATTAGTATGATTATTATTATTATTATTATTATTATTTTTTTTTTTTTTTTTTTTTTTTATTACTACGTAGTCGTAGCTCGTATTTGTAGGTATTTTTGATTTGTAATAATCTCGGTGGAAGGAGGAGTAGGAGGAAGGGGGAGGAAGTGGGAGGGCGGGTGGCCTTCCTCCTTCCTCATTTATTCCTTCCGTCGTTAGTTTAATTGTTATCATTGCGTTTATGAGCAGAAATGAGTAGGTATTATTGATCTGTATTATTCATGGAGGAAGGGGAAGGAAGTGGGAGGGTGGGCGGCCTCCGCCTTCCTCTTTTATTTCTTCCATTGTTGGTTGAACCGTTATTATTGCGTTTATGAGTAGATAAATAGTTGATAGTTGATTTTGTAATATACATATTGTGCACAAATCATAGATGCCCGATAGTTTTTGCGACGAATTTCGAAAAAGTAAGTCAGGATTCCCTGATTTTCCGATAATTCTATCAATTTTGGTGATTCAAAAGCATTGAAATCTAATAACGTGCGTCTTTTGGCTGGATAATAGATGTTCGCGGGTTTAAATATATTTAAATATATGCATGTCTACGTCTCGCAGCCTGATAATCGACGATAAATTTTCTTTGTCTGATTATTATTGTTATCGAAATCTGTGTTGAAAATAATGACTCTATTCGTATTGCGGTCTCAAAAATAAAACCAATAAGCTCTCAGTTCATAATGAGACCGATATGTAAATTATATGCGTCAAACATTGTACGTAACATGCTGTTAGTTATACTTTCATATGTAATTGTATCTATTGTCGTCGCAACGATTAGTTTAAAGTATAATATAAGTTCAAGTACAGCCTGATTATAATTTTAGCTAATTTCCGAACTTGTAAAATTACAAATATTCAGTTGTCAATTATATACGTAATATATTACACGTTTTACGATACATCTACAATTGTTCATTGAATTGAATAATCATGTATCAAAATCGTTTATCCAATAAACATGTATTATTACAGTAAATTGGCGCATTCTTCAATTACCATCCATCGAGATCGTTAATAATAATCAATTGTTGAATCATTTTCCCCTTCACAGCAATAACACGCGGGTTGCACACATCGAGCGATACCCACGTTATCGGCCGAAAATAGTTTGACGATGCGACCGCGAGGACAGTGAGCACTGACCTGGGGTAATAGCATCTGTCACGGGGTCAGGGACCTCAGTGGGCAGAGGCCCTCGTGGCGTCAACGAGTAAGCATGGGGTCGCGTGAACGAGACTCGCAATAATTTGTTGACTGACAATAACACTCGCAATAATATTATAACAATTGTCCTCCTTTGTAAAATGAATTATATTGAGTAGGATCTTATTCTAATACGGACCTGGTTTATTTTATGATAACTCACATGTCAGGAAGCTAATAATATAGATACTCGAACAATTTATATTTGATATTTATATTTATTTTTTAATAATCAATTACAATTTACGAATTCTACATAACTTTGACGATATACTCTCTTTCTAGTTACTTAATTTAACGCTAGATGGGGCCACATTCGGCTTTCACGACTAATCTCTGACAGCTGTGCCGCTGAATCAACCAATCAGCACGGCGAATCGAATATAGGTCAATGTCAGGGTTCATTGATTCGCTCAGCTGATCGATCTTTATAGCGCCATCTCACAAACCACGTTTGAACTACGTACCGAAATTCTACCTACGAAACCATTTACCATGCTACAAAAATCATAACCAAAAACCAAACGCTGCCAAACGCATCCAAATAGGCACGTGTCTCACAGACGTTGTTTTAAATTTGTATATTAAATCACGATTTTATATCTCAAACCGACGAATAAGCTTACGATAATAAAGCGACAATAACGAACAGATCGAACGTCTTCGAAATTGTCCTGCAAGCCGTTGAAGCTAACACTAAAAAAAAAAAAACGGAAAACTATTTGAGCCTCGAGGTTAGTTCAGCGTTGAAGAGACGCATTAATCTTATTTAAATGAAGTCTAATAGCGTTTTTCCGTGGTAAAACTGGTGCGCACTGAGCTATCTCCATCTCCTTTTGAAGTGAGGGTTAGAAGAAGATGAGAATACACTCAGTGCTGCTCAGTGCGTTACAGTGCAGGTCACGGAAAAACGCCATAAGTCTAGTCTAGGTTGAAGAACGTGCCACAAGAACAACAGTGACTCTGTTGAGACGGTTTAAAGGAGCACGAGCCCCGAATACATTTGCAATACAATTATTATCACTCACTATCGACACGATATATCAATTGTAATTTTTGGTCTTTGTTCTTCTGCTAACTAAGTTTGTATAAAAATATGGAATTGGTCTACAGAACGGCATCGGGCGAGCCGGGAAATGGATTTATTCACCGCAGCGCCTTACGCCCGAAAGATCTTGGCAGATCCTTCCAGAGGAAGGACCCAACATTTTCTTCAAGATGCCTCAACACAAGGAAAACGTAGGAATGTCGCCAGCTGCCGTCAGCTGCTTCAGCCAGCTAGTTTAATTACAGTATATGGTATATCTATAGTATACATATAGTATCCAGTATACGATATAGTATATACGATAATAATATAGGATGCGTATCTATAATGTGAATACCACGTATAGTATATTTTATATAGTATATAGTTTATATAATGTTGTGCCCTCTGCACTGTCATAAATGTAACGTTCTTATACTTTACATAACATGTTATGTAAAGAGTAATAACATACGCAAAGTGATATCTAGATTTGCACCGTAATATTTTCAATAGGCATGAATTCACATTATAGATACGTATTAGACTTCGTAATTATATAATAGTATAAGATTGTATGATTATTGTAATTTACTCTTAGGACAAATCTCCCGAATCGATAATTGAATAAATGAAAAAAAAATAAAAATGAAGATTCATGCGCAGAAAAGTGTCCCGGATGAGCGAGAATACCCCATATATTATTTATATATTAATAATATATTAATATATTATATCGTACATACGTACGCCTTACGATATGCAATCTCCAGTCATCAATTACATGCCGGTTGCACACCACAGGCGATACCGACGTTATCGACACATGATGCGATTGGCACACGACGCTATCGGCCAAAAATAGTTCCAAGTTCGACGACGCAACTGCGAGATGGCGCTACCATTTGTCGCCCCGCTGCCGCTGAAACTTACCAATAAAGAGCACCGACCACGAAGTAAGAGGGAAGGAGACCGAACTCTGATCCCAAAAGTGGGGTCAGTTTTCCAGCGATAAGTGAGCAGTACGCTGCGAAGAATACCGAGATGACGAGTCACGCATGCGCAGTACGACTTAGCTGTCTTTGTCTCTCTCGCAGAAAGTGCGAGTGAGACAGTTTTGTTGCGACAGCAAGTGAGGTTATGGTGCGTAATTTCTTGGCATAAAAGTATTTTTATTTTTATCTTTATATTTCGTTTTGCACTGCGGTACTCGACACGCTGACATCTTACCGTTTCGTGGTAAAAACGTGGTAAAAACTAACCTAACTGTCACTACAAAACTATCTCACTCGCACTTTATGCGAGGGAGACAAAGACGCAGCTAAGTCGTACTGCGCATGCGTGACTCGTCATCTCGCTATTCTTCGCAGCGTACTGCTCACTTATCGCTGGAAAAATGACCCCACTTTTGGGATGTGGACTCGGCAGAGTTCGGTCTCCTTACCTCTTACTTCGTGGCACCGACCTAGGTCACAGCCAGCGTTGCCAGAAAGTACGCTAGTTTCTCTCTCACTCCGTCGCGATCGCCATACGCTCTATCTCTTATTATGGTACTTTCTGGTAACGCTGGTCACAGCAAGCAGCTGTCACGGGGTCAGTGACCTCAGTGGTCCTCGTAGCGTCAATGCGTACGAATGGGGTGTGTATTATAATTTATAAGTCATGTCTTGCAATTTAATGAAGAATAAATCAGCGACACGTAGGAGAACATAGACTGGTAAGCAATTACAGAACCTTAACCTGACTTGACAATTGTTAAATCGCGATAGGCACGATATCCTGAAACTCTAGTTTCATACCAATCTGTCCGGTTATAATAATTGCATTGAAAATTTACGTGTAGCGTACTTGAAGTGACTTTCTTTTGATCGCAAACAAAGTACTCATATGACAGTTGGAAATCTTTTCTCTCGACTTAATTTTATAATCGCATATCATTTTTATTTTCTCTACGTTAATCTGTCGTGAATTGTTTTTGTTTTTTACGTCGTATAAAACATGAAATTTTCGAAAAATCTTCATTAGTTTATTTTCAAAGATTGAGGAAGGAATAACATAATAGTGACGTGTGCGATAATAAGTCGATGAATAATTCTCTCGATCGAATTTATGTTATTTTTTTCGCCTGGAAAACGCCGTTTGCATCACAGAAAAGGTGATAATAATTTAATCTTGGTATTCCGCGATCGTTGAAAATGAAATTATAGTCCGATCATGTTACATATTCATTAACGCCAAACCCTTTCACTTAAATTATTTCACTCGAACTTCTTTCGGCAGTTTTACTCGAATATAATTTACGATTATGAGTCGCCAACAATATAGGTAATTGTCTATCTTTTGTAAAGAAATTTCATAATAAGACGTAATAAAAAGGAACGGTATCGCAAAATAATTGTACTTTAGGTAATAATACAAAGTGAAAACGAGCGAGTGAGTTGCATATATATATATTAGGGCTAATCATTTTGGGGTCATATTTTTTGATTTGCCCTCGCACCCCTCAAAATGTGAGTGTATGAGGTCAGTATTACTACCTATCAATGATAACCAAGGTGCGATTTTTTTTGGCGTGGCCCATTGCAAAAGTATTTTTCCCATTTAAATAACACGGGAAATGTTTTTTTATTTTATTTGGAATTTTATTTCGTTCTATCGAATCATCGTGTTGTAAAAATCAACACATATTCTTGTACGAAATTGAACGATCTCCAAAAAAGGTCTGATACGATTTTTCGCTAGGTCGAAAAAAAAAGTCGTCATATACCGTTTGAGGTTGAACTTTAACCTTCAATAACTTTCAAACGAGCGGACTTGGCGAAAAATCATATCAGACCTTTTTTGGAGATCGTTTAATTTCCTATAAGAATATGTATTGATTTTTGCAGCGCGATGATTCGTTAGATTGGAATAAAATTTCAAATAAAAAAAAAAACATTTCCCGTGTTATTTGAATGGGAAAAATACTTTTGCAATGGGCCACGCCAAAAAAAATCGCACCGTGGTCATATTGATAGGTGCTGATACTGACCTCATACACTCACATTTTGAGGGGTGCGAGGGCAAATCAAAAAATATAACCCCAAAATGATTAGCCCTAATATATATAGTAGCTAGACCTCGAGTTGTTTACATTGAGATAAAATACGAAAACAATCACGCCGCATTTTTGTTTATCAACACGTAGAACGTGACTGCGGAACGTTGTTATAGTATATTTATGTACTGTAAATCCTTATTCACGAAATAATCATCTGATTATACAGGAAAACTATACGGATGATCGGAAGTGCAGGGGCAGTGTTTATAACATGGATGATGGAACAAATCTCCGACAAATCGAATAAGAGGTAAGCCGCATTAATCACAAAATTATTTCTATTTGTGTCACGTTTTTATTTATAGGTTCAGTTATCGAACACATTTATTATTTTCACCAAATTTCCATTCTACACTATTTTGGGTCGATTATTTAGATCGACAAATATAATTATACATTTCTTTTTTTACGAATTATAACCTCCTTGAATATACACAAACATAAATTATAATATGAGAAAATCTTGCATCATTTTTTAATTTCTCTTCTTCATTTTACTTTTATTACAGAAAAAAATACGACCTGCGAGTAAAGAGATCTCAAAAATCTGATGGACCTAAATATAGGAACTGTGCGTTTGACTTGGGTCCAAAAATATGAAGTCCAGGGTCTCGGAGATTGAGGTGAGAATTATTGAGATATCTCACCAGAAATCTTTGTCCTTATCACATGAAAATTACTCGTAATCACATCGATGATAAACGACATTTATTTTCATATTTATTCGCACAAATTGTCCGAGCTCAATCGAGCAAAGAAACAAGATCTGATTTACATCCTCAAGCTTCTCGTCAATACTAATTGATCATAGTTTACTTGCTTGATATTCAACTCATATTTTATCACGACAATTTTCTAAATCATTAATTTCTTTATTAAGGAGAAGAAGAAAGAATAAGGAAAGAAGAAACACAAGAGTGAGATTATAAATGAGAATCCGAATGTGAAAAATGATAGTTTGTCCCCGAAGTACAAGCGGAGGCTCAGGAGGCCGATTATACGAATCTAATCTCTACGATGACTTAGATGAGAGGTAAACAACATTTTTGATCGCATTTTGTCTTTCTATCGGAGTTCAATCACTGTCTTACATAAGTTATTCTTATCACCGATGATTCTTCCTGAGGCAAAAATATCGCTTTAAAAGTTTTATGAATGCGTTTGGTTGATAAATCTTTTGCTTATCTTTTATTTCTTTATCAGATTGTAATGGACCGGAGGTAGTGAGGACTGATCACGCCAGAACCATGCAAAAAAAAAGGGGACCAGGTAGGATCGTGATATATTTTGACTATTGATATTTTTACCAAACATGTCACGGTTCCTAATTATTTTCTGAATCAAAGAATCAAAAAACAGCTTACATTGTGATCCCAGTAAACCAAGACGACTCGAGGATGTGGAAAACTGAATTAACACGAATTAGATGGAATTAAAAAAGCCTGTGTATCGCCTGTGTCTTTGTAATTCAAAAGAATTGGCACACAATTTTTCTGGATTCTATTTAATTCGTGTTAATTTTGTTTTTCACATACTCAATTAGTTTCAAGTCGTGTTGGTTTACTGGTAGGATATTTCCTGACTTTATGAGCTCATTTTCATATTTAAATTCACATTTATCTCTATTTCAATATATTTCTGCCCATTTTTCAATCAAGCCCCTAAAAATTGAAGACGAGAGCTGATCTGAAGCTGATCCAAAGCTGGTAGAAATCGATCGAAACGCCAGCAGGAGCAATAGTATGAGGGTGGATATGGCAGCGAAGGGGCAATTGCATAAGAGGTGAGAACAAGATACTTCTTTACCAATCTCTGTTTTTCCTAGAATAGCAATTTAGTTTCATTTTCGTTCAATATATTGTGACAAACGACACTTTCTTCAGTATACATGAGCCTGTTTCTATATTACAAATCGAATATATCCCAAATTCATTTTTAACATCTCTAACTTTGTTCCTTCGTTATATTTTTCTTACAGAAAAATATATGGCCAGCAGGTCCAAAGATCCCAAAAGCCTGATGGACCGAAATAGAAAATACCTGGATGACTCGTGTCCAGGGATCATGAAGTCTGGAGTCCAGAGATTGAGATGAGAATTGGTATGCAATGACTAATGTGGATTATGTTGCGCTTCGGGTTATACAAAGATATATATTAGGGTGCTTTTTTTGGAAGGGCTATTTTTTTTTCTCAACTACCACTTGAAAATCTTATCTGTAAAATGAGTCTTGGATCAGAACAATCCATTGAAATGCGGCTGAGTTGTGCGCGGCTAAAGAAAAACTCGTAATGTTTACATGATTTTAGCATGGAAAAACTTGGAAAGAAGAGCGCGATTACTCAGAATTAAAATTAAGAGTTATAAAAATTGGAAGGGATTCCTTTTTCAATGTGTACAACAAGATTTTCGAGTGGGAGTTGAAAAAAACAACTAGTCATTTAAAAAAAAGCACCCTAATATATATTCTGAATCGAATTTACCAGAAGTCGATTTCTTATCTTTCTTATTTCTCTGATTTTCCTTTGGAAAAGAGTTTCCCTGTATATTCTGTCAAGTTTTTCGTGAATAATGACTAATTAATATAATACTTGTTTGTTTTTTATCCAATATTTTATTTCTTAAATCTTCTAAATCACTCATTTCTGTTTCAAGGAAGTCAAGGAGGAAAGGGGTGTCAAGAATCAGAGGAATAACAAAAATCGTAGTTGCACAGTTTGCTGCATGCACCAAAACATTCGGACAAATAAAATGTAAGATAAATCGGTATTCGCAACACAATCTTGAAGTACGTCCGATTTCTACTAAGGTTCAACGATTGTGGACGTCTAGTAGATTCTATATATTCAAAATTTTAGTTTGTTCCTTTATGAAGTTTGAATTCGATAGAATAGAATTAAATACAAAGAAAATTCTCTTTCTGTATGAATATATGACAATTATAATATTATATGAATGAATATATATTAAATGAATATAATATTATATGAATATATTATATGAATATAATATTATATGAATATAATATTATATGAATGAAAAACAAATTGGAGGGATTAAAAGATCGGCGAATGAGGAAGAGGTCATTATAACGAGATATAATTATATTAATATTCATCATTTATTCACATTCATCATCATTATTATTACTATTAGAATTTGAAATTCGTTTATCAGGCAGGGGTGTGTACAGAAATAGAAAATGAATTTGTAATTGGTATTCTTCTTTATCGTATTATCAATTACGTGTTGTTGTAAAAAAATACTTAATCTTAGTAAAGAACCGCATTTATACGTATAGGGACGATATTCGTGCAGATTCCAGGGTTGAATTTGTATTTTTATCGTAATAATTCGTGAATCGAAAGTTTAACTCGACCCCAAATACTGCAAAGAATGCAAATAACAGTAGTGTAAGAACCTCGCTACTATAAAATGTGTATTCTGGGTAAAAATCGTAGAATATTCTATAATAAGTATATTCGCTTGAAAATTTATAATTTCCGAGTAAAATAACGAGATTTTATTACCCTCATTTCCGTCTTAATTAATTTTTCAAATATTGGCTTCTTCGAAGAAAAAATTTCCGAGTTTATTCACTTTTTAATGAACAGATTATTACGATTGTTGTCAAAATTCGAAATAAAATTTTTCGCGCCAAGCGTGGCGGCAGCCTAACGCATTGAAGTTGCCAACGTACGCGGCGAAGAAACTTGCTCTCGCGTTCAGGTCGAATCTCGCACGCCAGACGGCGGCTACTTTCAGCGCTCTCGTCTAAATTTATACGCGATTAGAGTGGCGTCGGCCGACGTCTCGACGCTTCATAGTTCAGGCATAGTTATAATACGATGTAGGCGTCTTTGTCAAGGTAAGAGATTGTAATCTTGCGATTCAACGATCGTTATTCATTATCTAAGGGAAAAATAACTGATCGCCGTTGACGGTTGAATTTCGATGCGAGTTTAAATTTTTCTCTCGACTTGTCTCGACCGGTGGCTAGTAGATATTTTTTATTCATTCGACATTTTTCGTTCTTCAACGTAAATTCTTTATTTCATCTTTATTTCATATCGAGTCCTGAAAAAAAGTCCTCATAAATATAATTAACTCAAATCGAAAATACTTTGAATATTCTATACGTTGGAAATCGAGAGGCATGACGGGAGAACAATTGCGAGTTGCGACTGCGCGTGCATCCCCGCCATCTTTATCGAAGCAACAAGCGGGGGGATAATTACCTCGAGTATATTAATGTTTTTGGGGTAATAAACGGTCGCTGACATGATAAAAAAAAAGGTGAGAATAGTTTTATCCTAATATTCCGCGACCGTTAGAAGTAAAATTCAAGTCCGAGCTCGCAACTTATCGACAATAAGACGTTTTACAATAAATTGGTATACTCGCGTAAACTTTTTTGACCGTTGCGTAGTCAACTGTTTCCCTCAGTTATACGTTAATATTATTTCTACTTGTGAACAGCCAACAATTGAGTATCTTTCGAATCAGTTATGATATAATTTCATCGTGTGATAATATCGAGTCGTGAAAAAAGTCGTCCTATATATAATTCACTAAAATCGAAAATACTTGAAATATGTATTCTTTACGGAGAAAACAATTGCACGTTGCGACAGCGCGCGAATCCCCCGCCATCTTTGTCGAAGCGGTAAGCAGAAGAATAATTATCTCGAGTATATATTAATGTTTTTGGGGTAATAAATGGTCGTTGACATTATAGAAAAGGTGAGAATAGTTTTATCTTAGTATTCCGCGACCGCGAGACGTAAAATTCAAGTCCGAGCTCGCAATTTGTCAACAATAAAACGCTTTCCATTTTTGACCGTAGCGCATGTCAACTCTTTCGGCAAGTTATATTATTTCTACTTGTGAATAGCCAACAATTGTGAATCTTTCGTATCAGTTATGAATTATGATATAATACTTCCTTACACTCAACGATATCGTGTAGAAGTTGATGTATGCTTTAATCGTATGTAAAACGTAGATAGTCTGATAACGAATATACGATATGAAGACGAGGGAGTACCAAGGTCGAAAATCTTATTAGAGCATTTTTTTTTTTTTTCACTCATTTTCACGGCTCGACCGAACATTCCGATCTACTAAGCGAATCCTGGAGATGAAAAATCATAATTTATTTACTCCAATTCCGGAGGAAATATATTACAATGTGGGATCAACAGAACAATCATTATGTTACAGCGACAAACTGCAGCAGGTCAAAGATGCAGATCTCAATGTCTGAAGCTGTTTATCCAGATGAAATTTATCTTACCGATGAATTGAATGAGAGGTAAGCCACTAATTGCAATATAATTCATCTTTTCGGTCTCATTTCTAGACAGACATTTATAATTATAATATCTTTGTTTGTTAAAAAAAAATAGACGATGATACGAATAGTGACAGAAATATCTATTTGAAATTTATTTCTCATTTTTCTCATCCCTATACTTTGTTTGAAATTTTTCTCTAGAGGAAGGTGAATCTGGAGATCCCGAAAATCGGATGTGGCGATGGCAACTGCAAGTTAAGACTCTGTTTCGCGATATAGGGTGCAAAGCGTTGGAGATTGAGGTGAGAATTGATTTATTTTGCCAGCAATCTTCCTCCTCGTTACGGGATACTGACTCATGAATCCTTCGACGATGGAAGAAATATATTTTCATTTTTATTTATATGAATTATCCAAGTTCAATCGAGCAAAGAAATAAGTATCGGATATACATCTTCGAGTTCCTCGCGAATAGTAATTGATTTAGTTTACCCGCCTGGTTTTCGACTCATATTTCATCACCACGATTTTCTAAATCATTCATTTCTATTTCAAGAAAGAGGAAGAAAGATGATGAGAAGCGAACACACTGAAGAAAGAATAAAGACGAATATCCGAGTACGAAAATTCTAGAAATGCTGCTGTAATGCATGGACACAGATTCCGACGGCCGATTATAAGAACCCAATCCCACTGATGAATTGAATTGAAGGTAAACAGCATTTTCAATTGCATTTTGCCTTTTTTTAATGAAGTTTAATCATTGTCCGACTCCAATCGACACTTACATTCATGATTTCCAACGTTTCTTCTCCGTGTGAAATTATCGCTATGAAAATTATATGATTGCGTTCAGAAAGTAAATATTGTATTTCACTTTTATGTTTCTATTAGACATTAGATTGTCATAAACGAGACATGAACATGACTGATTATGAGGGGACTATGCCGAGAAGTAGCGACTGGGTAAGAGATGGTGATAGATTTTTGTTACTAATCTTCTTACCAAATATGTAGACCCTACATATGTTAACGACTCTTGATTAAAAAATAGCCTACTTGGAAACGATTCCTGGACTTTATCAGGCTATTTTTGTCTTTGATATCAAATTTATCGGCATTTCAATATTTCTCTTTTCATTTTTCATTCAAGCGCCTCCAGATTGAAACTGATGGAAGTTCATCTCAAGCCAAACCGAAGCTGATCCGAACCGGTCAAAATTCCAGTTGAAGCGATAGGATTAGGATGGATATTACAGCAAAGAAGCAATTGCAAAAGAGGTGAGAACAAGATACCTCCTTGCCAATCTCAATTTTACCAAAAAAAAAATATCTGTTAGCTTTTCATTTTCGTTCAACGCCATATTGTGACATACGATTTTCTAACTCATTTCGTTCTTCTTTGTTTTCTCTCATGTGCCGACAGCCAAGCAGATACATCCAAGCCCGATTCCTCTCCCCCTACTCGGCAGCGTGGGTAAGTCGCATGATTTTTGGTAACGGGCTTCCTTTCCTTGGTACTCAATTTTCTCTGTCGCGTGGCGTGGCGGTAACATTGTATACAATCTCCGATTTCTTAGCTAAATTCAGAAAGGCTCTGCACTCGCCTATCCATTCAAATCATAAATAGCAAAGTCTAGAAGCGGGTCAGACATAAGAATGAACGACCCCCTGGCAAGATTTTCGAGTAGAGTCAATTTTTATTCATTACTAAAGATTTTAATATCAAATCATTTATATAAATATTGAAATTGAAATTGAAATAAGAAAAAAATATAAAATCATCTAAAGGCTAAATGAATTATCCAAACTTGTACGTTCAGAAAAGAGTGAAAGTTTAAAGTTTTGTCCAGGATGTACTAACCCGTTCTTTCCCTACAGCGAATGAAACGGTAAGTCTCCGACCACGATGTATGAAATGATTTGTATGTTTGTGTTGGAGAGAATCTGATGCCGGAGATTATTAGCTTTCCGTACAGGTAAATCGGGAAGGTAGGGCAAACCCGAGGTGGGGTGGTTACGAGTCTGCGTGTGCGTGCCTATATTATGTAGTATATCCAATGTACCGTTGGGTGGGTTTTGGGAACCAGGCCAGGGCAGGAAGGGTCGCGCAATGGGACGGTGGTGGACTAATATTTCATTCTCCACAGCAAATTCAAGCGATCGCAATGGAAAAAAATCTAAGTAGTCTCTTCGATCTATTTTTTTTCTTTTAAAATATAACTCACCTATTGAAAATAATAAAAATCAAAGAATTAACATCAATCTCTTTGATATTTGACATTTGAAATATTCTAAACTTATTCGAGTCCTGTCCCCAGTTTTTTGTCAGTCTTTCTGAAATCTTGAGAATAAATCAATCTCTCCTCCCAAGTAATCTCCCTGTATTGAATACAAAGTGCGATCGCTTGAATGGGCAAAACGCATCTCTTTATTTCCGCGCTTACGTGGGGCGCGGAGATGAGAGAGGCTGAGCCTGAAGACTTCACGTTGAAGAGGACGCCGACCGTCACGCCACCAAATACTCTCAGCTTGTGCCTTGAAATCTTTACACCTTATTGACTTGACGACTATCTGCCAACAACTATTTGCAACTCCTAAATATCTAGCCAATAATTTCTATCTAATACCAAAGAGCAGATAGCGTCAAGTCTCTCTTTCCTTGCATGCCTTTCTTTTTACTCCTCCTCAATGCGATCCTATCAAGCATTTCGTATCATAACTAATCTTGTACATTCTAACTTTTTCAGATTTCCACAGGTTCGCTAATGCATTCTTTTATTTCAGGGTATTTTAAGAGACTGATCAAATTCTCTTTTTTCAGGGTATTTTAAGAGATTAATCAATTCTCTTCTTTCAGGGTATCTTAAGAGATTAATACCGATCTATATGATGGGTATTAATAACTAGGGAAGAATTAATCACCTTTCTGTTACAGTTCCGCTGTGTGACCATAAGTGTCATCGATTGATGACGCGAAATAATGTGTACGACTAATTTTTTCAACAGAGATAAGGCAATTCATTTGGGGATAGGAACAGGGCCTATGATCCGTCGCTGTCTTGTGACTTATCTTATTGTGAGTAGCTGACAATTGTAGTAGAATCTGAGAAAAGGAATTGGGATTCAAAATGCAAGAACTTTTACTTTTCTCTACATACGAAAATGTCTTGATTTATGAATATTATACGTATGTTCAATTGATAAATATTTTACTTCTCATTTCTGTCTGTTACAGTGTATCCGATGAAACAGGGACCAAAGTGATACAGGGCTGGAAGATTCCGAGGATGTGCAGTCGAACCGGGAATGTACCTAAGTTTGAGATTTTAAGTGAATTAGGTAGACGCGGTGTAGACATCGAAATAGTTAGATTATTAGATATACGCGATTAATAGAACTCATCCTCCGTGAGTTCTAGATTTTAGGTAAATTGGGTAAAACGCTAGCTTTTTCTTCCGCTTCTCCTTTTGCTTGCCACTTTATTTATTAATTTTTTTTCTTTAAACGCCTTGGTTGGAGTTAACACACCATACAGTTGGCTACTTCGGGGTGCAAATCCTCTGGCGAAGAGCTGTTAAGCTGTTAAGCACTTGTAATGGTGTAACAATTCCTTCTGGGGCATAGATTGCTTTGCATGTTCTCTCTCTATAATTTCTTCTGGCTACTTGCGGTCACTTGGTTAGTTCATACGTTTATCTAGGTTCTTACTCAATTACATAAAAATGCAGGGCACGCTTCACGTGACGGGCTCAACGAACCCGCTGTACCCGAGTTACGTAGGTACGCGAATCGTAGTTGAATTTCTTCGAACAGATTTTTATATATACGCGTTTAATAGGACCTCTTTTACTCAAGTTTCAGATTCTTAGTATTAATTACTAATTTCTAAGTATTAGTAAATAGGCGATGTAAAGATAAGAATATTTAGATTGTTGGACATACGCGATTATCAGGACTTTTCTTACCCAAGTATCAGATTTTAAGTGAATTAGCGAGTTCCAGATTATAGGTAAATTAGGTAAACTCTAACTTCTTCTTCTGCTTCTCCGTTTTTTATTTTTTATTTTTATTTTTTTTTTTTTAAACGCCTTGGTAAGAGTGAAGACACCACACAATGGGCTACTTCGAGGTGCAAATCCTCTGGCGAAGAGCTTAACCACTTGTGATGGTGTAACAACTCCTTCTGGGGCATAGATTGCTTTGCATGTTCTCTGTCTATAATTTCTTCTTGCTACTTGCGGTCAGTTAGTTAGTTAGTTCATACGTTTATCCAAGTTCTTACTCAATTATATAAAAATGCAGGGCACGCTTCACGTGACGGGCTCAACGAACCCGCTGTACCCGAGTTCCGTAGGCACGCAAAATGTAGTTATATCAGTCCAGATAGATTTTTATATATACGCGTTTGTTGAGAAATTTTTTTACCCAAGTATCAGATTCTAGATAAATTAGGTAAAGCTCTAACTCTTGCATCTGCTTCTGCATGTTTTTTTTTTTTTTTTTAAACGCCTTGGTAGGAGTTAACACACCATACAGTGGGCTACTTCGGGGTGCAAATCCTCTGGCGAAGAGCTGTTAAGCTGTTAAGCAATTGTAATGATGTAACAACTCCTCGACAGGCATAGATCGCTTTGCATGTGCTCTGTCTATAATTTCTTCTTTCTTTTCTTATATATATATATATATACCCGACTGTTAGGATTTTTCTTACGTAAGTTCCAGATATTAGTTAAATTCAGTTGATAGATCGAATCATAGATTATTTTTAGCCATAGTCTAAAAACTGATCAATGATCAGTATCGAAGTAAAAATGTTTTAATCATCTTTTTGTTTCAGTCCAGCCAAAATACATGCACATCTGCGATAATCGATCAGCAGTGTGTATGAATGATTAGAGGGACGTTTCAATAATTTGGACCAAATCTTGAGAGTAACTTGAAACAGATGACAAATTGGTAATTATAACAGGATCCTATCAAGCATTTCGTATCATAACTAATCTTGTACATTCTAACTTTTTCAGACTTCCACAGGTTCACTAATGCATTCCTTTCTTTCAGAGTATTTTAAGAAATTAATCAATTCTGTTCTTTCAGGGTATTTTAAGAAATTAATCAATTCTCTTATTTCAGGGTATTTTAAGAAATTAATACTGATCTACGATCGGTATTAACAGCTAGGGACGAATTAATTACCTTTCTGTTACAGTTCTGCCGGATGACTGTCATTGTCATCTGACATCTGATGTATATCTTCTATGAATATAATGTGAAATGATGTGGACGACATGTTTTGTCAGGAGGAATAAGGCAATTCATTTGAGGATTGGAACAGGGCCTATAATCCGTCGCTGTCTTGTGATTTATCTTATTGTGAGTAGCTGACAATTGTAGTAGAATCTGAAAAAAGGAATTGGGATTCAAAATCCAAGAACTTTTACTTTTCTCTACATACGAAAATGTCTTTATTTATGAATATTGTAGGTATGTTCAATTAATAAGTATTTTACTTTATATTTCTGTTTATTACAGTGTATCCGACGGAACAGGGACCAAGTGAGACAGGGCGGGAAGATTTAGAGGATGCGCAGTCAAACCAGGAATGTATGGAATGGAAAATGAAATGATAAAAAAAAGGTAGGAATAAGATATATATATTCGGTCAATAATCATTCCTTTGTTATATATGATAATCTCGCAGGCTTTTGATAATCTGCTGTTCCAAACTGTTGTCCAACTGAAAAAAAAAAAACTTCTGAACCATGGATAATATTTTTTTAATTATTTAGAACATATTGAGGGTAAAAATTCGGAATATAGGTAGTCTCAATAGAAATTGAGCACTGTATTGCTCAGGTCTCGTAAATTCTAAATATTTAAAAATTGAGTTTCTTCGTTGTCAAAGTTCGAATTCGTTGAAACGAAATTGGGTATACATTAGGGTGGTCAAAAAGAAGAAAGTTTTTAATAACAGCTTTATCTCTTCCGATTTTTAATTTTCATATTTCCAAAAAATATATCTATAGCTATAGAACTGAATTTTTTTCTTCTTCAAACTTCACGAATTCTAAGTCGCGATTGATAGAACTTTTCTTACTCAAGTACTAGATATGGAGTGAATTCGGATTCTAGCTTAATCAGGCGAAATACGATTCTGATGAAACATTCTTTGAGCACGTCCGATTTTCTCTAAGGTTCAACGACTATAGACGGCTAGTAGATTCTATATATATTTGAAATCTCAGTTTGTTTTTTCCCAAGTTTGAATTCGATAGAATGGAATTATACTCGAAAAAAAATCTACTTATGAATATATCGCAATTACATTCATATGAATGTTAGATTGATAATTTATTTTTGTTTTTCTATCTATTTGTCACAGTGTAAGGAATTCGACCGACCTAGCAAAATTCTTTCCCAGAAAATCTAGCGAACTCCAGAAACAAATTAGAGGGATTGAAGGATTGACGAATGAGGAAAAGGTGAGCATTATAACGAGATATAATTATATCAATGTTCATTATTTATTCATATTCATATTCATATTCATATTCATCATCATAATTATTATTATTATTACAATTCGTTTATTAGGCAGGGGTGTGTACAGAAATAGAAAATAGATTTGTAATTGGTATTCTTCTCTATCGTATCCTCAATTGCGTGCTGTTATAAAAAACTGAATCTGAGCACAGATCCGTATTTATACGTATAGGGACGATACACGGAGTGAAATTTATAGTAAATTTTCTCATGCCGTATAGTAGTTGTGTCATATACTTTCAATATGACGATTTTGTCCTATACTTTATACACGTTATATGACACAACTACTATACGGTACGAAAATTTACTAGAAATTTCTCTCCGTGTATTTGTGAAAATTTTAGCGTGAAATTTGTATTTTTATCGGGAATAATTCGTGAATCGTAAATTTAACTTGACCCGATATACTACAGTAATGCAATTGATCGTAGGTCAAGAACCTCGCCACTATAAGTATGTATTCCGGGTAAAAATCGTCAAATATTCCATAATAATTATATTCGCTTGAAAATTTACCATTTCTCTGTGAAATGACGAGATTTTTCACTCTCATTTCCATCTAGATTCATTATTCAAATATCGGCTTCTCTGAAGAAAAACTTTCCGCGTCTATTCACTTTTTGATGAACGGATTATTAGAATTGTTGTCATAATTCGAAATCAAAACTCGCGCCAGACCAGGCGGCAACCCAACGCACTGAAGTTGCCAACGCATGCGTAGAAAACTGCTCCCGCGTTCAGGTCGTACTTCACGCCGGACGGCGGCGGCGACTGGCGGGCGTGCTGGCGGGGCGACTTCCGTCAGTTCGCCGCTGCCGCTCGGCTCGGAATTCCTCAGTCTTGAACCCAATGCGAGTGGGGACGGTCGACGTTTCGACGTCTCATAGTTTAGGCATGGTGTTATAATTCGATGTACGCCTCTCTGTTGAGGTAAGAGATTGTGATCTTTTGATTCAATAATCATTATCTGAGGGAAAAATAGCGGTTTAATTCCGATTGCCGTGAAAATGCGTGCCAGTGGGGAATTTTTCTCTTGACTTGTCTCGACCGGTTTGTGGCGGATACTTATATTCATCCTTCGTTATTTAACTTAAATTCTTTATTTTATCGCGTAATAATATCGAGTCCTGATTTAATTCTTCAGAAACATAATTTAATCTGATCGAAAACACGTTTTATACTTTATACCGTTGACTGAATATTCTTAAAGACGGTTCCCCTTATGGGACTTTGTGAGCCGGCAAAGTGGGCTCAAAGTGGGCTTGGGGATTGAAAAGTGCCCGAAGTTACCGACTGAAATAGCATTGCAGTATATCTATAGTGTACGAATATATAGATATACTGCAATGGTAATTCGGTCGGTAACTTCGGGCACTTTTCAATCCCCAAGCCCACTTCAAGCCCACTTGGTCGGCTCACGGAATAACCCAGGGTGAGCTGTCTTTAGAATACTCAGTCAACGTTTATACGGTAAAAATCCGAGGGGGATGACGGGTACAAAGAAAAATGACGATCGCGCAAGCCGCCATCTTTGTCGCAACAGTTAGCGAAAGAATAATTATCTCAAGTAAATTAAAGTTTTTGAGCCGAAAAAACGTCGTTGAGATAATATAAAAAGTGAAAATAGTTTTTTCTATCTATTCCGCGACCGTTCGAAGTAAAATTCAAGTCCGAGCATGCTTTTTATTTCCGATTAAATGTTCTACAAAATGACACTGCGCGTCAAAGTTTTTCAACCGGTTCGCATCGGGCATTTAGTTGCAGTTTGTTCCGACGGTTGGACCTGAATTATTACTTTTACTCGTAAGTAGCCAACAATTGCGTATCTTTCGAATAAATTTTAATATAAAACTCGATTACAATCAACAGTGTCGTAAAATAGTTGATCCGTGTATAATCGTGAATGAAACGTAAATAGTCTGACAACAAAAATATATATTATCGTTTTTGACTGGTGTAGTGTATGCCATCTTTTTGTCTTTTCCTTTCTTCGAGGGAGACAAAGATGGCCCCAGTCGAAGACGCTATAACATTCGGACCAAGTTAGAAAACATTTAGACCGGTTTTCCGTTATTCCTTTTATTATACGCGTTCGAATTGTGAAATCAGCTTCTCTTTTCTCATTAACGTTGTATCGTATTGTTTTTCAGCCTACAACGATGTCCGTTGCAAATCCAGACGTGCTGTGCTGAACGAACACGTGAGTACATAACCTCTTTACATATCTTACCGTACACAGTAATTTCACGTATCTTTTTTCATTTTTCCTTTTTCACTTATTTTTCTCTTATTTTTCTCTTCAAGACTTGATATATTGCACAAGAATGCAAAGCTGTAAATTCAGATTGCTTTTAACGAACGAGCTTTCAAAAGAAACACGTGAGCCTGCTCATACAACGATCGGACTGGCTTAGTATTCGCGTTATAGGTCAAATAATATTTGCGGGATCGAGAGAGTCTCTACCAACTTTCCAAAGTTAGGCCCGTTGTCGAGAAACGTATCGAGATGCGAAATAAAAAAAAATATCCAACTTCTTCCAAAAAGCTTATCCAAGAATATCTATCAACATAATATCAACGAGATGTAAATATACAGATCTCGGGTCGTCCACGATGATCTTAGAAATATAAATAATGCAACCCATCATTTGTTTCGTTCATTCTTCCGACGCTCTTACGTTTATCTATGTTTCATGTGCATTTCGTTTCATCCTGCCTGAAAAAATTCTCCATGACCGAGTTGCACGGAAAGCTGTCGGCGAAACTGCTACAAGGTGCATCCGTTGAGGATCCCGGAGAAGAAGAGACAACACCGAAGAAGGAATGAAGACGAACATCCAAGTATGAAAATTCCAGAGATGCTGCTGAAATGCATTAGGACAGCTTCCGGAGGCAGATTATACTAATCTAATCTTAGCGACGAATCGATTGAAAGGTAAACAGTAATTTCAACTGCATTTGCCTTTTTAATAAAATTTAATCATAGTCAGACTCAAATCGGCACCTACATTCATGATTTCAAACGGTTTTTCTTTGTGTCAAATATCGCTAATCTATGAAAATAATATGAATACGCTCGTAAAATAAATCTTCTGCTTCTCTGTTCTGTTTCTATTAGATTGTCATGAACCAGAGATGGACAGGACTGATTATGAGGAGACTATGCCGAGAAGTAGCGATTAGGTAAGATTGTGATATATTTTGATTAACAATCTTCTTACCGAATATGTAGATCCTTTGTATCGCAACATATTATGCTGACGAATCTTGATTTTCTTCTATATCGAAGAGTTGAGAATACCTTGAGAAGATTCCTGGATTTTATCAGCCTATTTCTGTATCGAAATTCAAATATATCGGCATTTCAATATTTTTCAGTCAAGTTCACATCAAGCCTTCACATTGCAACCGATGAAAGTTGATCCAATGCTGACCCGAACCTGTTCTGGTATGCCGAAGGCCAAGCACACACATCCGGGTGCAAATGATCTCCCCCTACTCGGAAGCGACAGTGAGTCTTCTGATTTTTGGTAACTGGCTTTCTTTCCGTCATCTCACCGGAGCAGTTTTGCTGGGAAAGATTTGGTAGAGGGATGACCGAAGATAAGTATCAAATTTTTTAATACATATAATCTATTCCCTTGTATATTTCACAGCTCTTACAGCTCTCATAGGTTTAACAGTATTCACAGGGCTAAAGCCTGGAGCACAGACTTTTCGTGTTCCGTGTTCGCCTCACCTACAGGCGCCACGATCGTTCACACATAGCTGTGATTGGTCGGCGCTGCGTGTGAGTGACTGAACACTGGTCACGATCTCTGTAGGTGAGCCGAAACGAAAAGTCTGTGCTCCAGGCTTAACAAGTTCCACAGGGTCTGTAGATTCGATCGAATACCTCTTGAATATTTCCTGTCTTGATATCTTTGTATAATATTTTGAATGTTTTTCTCTATTTATTGTCTATATATATATATATATATATATATATATATATGTTGTCCATTATATATTTTTAATGCTTTTAACTATTTATGTTTTTGTCTATTCATGTTTTTATCTGATTGTCTTACCTTTGTTATGTTTATTTTATTGTATACGACATACTTCCACAGAAACCCATGCACAGGTGGTTTTGTCACCTCTATGGGAGTCTACATCGGAGACCTTCGTTTCCTTATTAGAAACTGAACTTCTGAATGAATTGAAATTGAATATAGATGTATAATATATATCTACGTATTTCATTTATTACTGTATGTTATAACACACACTTGATTTAATTATTCTTCTCTCGTATTACAGGTCTTATAGATTCTACGAGATCTGCGAATTTTATCGTTTCCATGCATTTCTATTCTTTCCTCTATCTCGTGTCAATAATATTATTACCAACTGTTGTTTTTCTAATTTCATAACCATTCTGTTGAATATTAACGCGGTGCTTTGAAAATTATTTTACTGTATCTTGCTTATGTATTACCGTGATGATGAAAATGATCGTTTGTGCTTCTATCTAATTAATTCATTATTCGTATTTTATTGAAACTATTCATTTATTGAAATTGAAATAATACTCGTTACATTTTACAGGTTTTATAGGTTCCACAAGATCTACCATTTCATTGTCTCTCACATTCTGTGCATTTCTATTCTTCTCTCTCGTGTAATCAATATTATTACAAACTGTTTCTTTTTTTAATTAATTATAACCATTGTGAAAATTATTTTGCTGTATATTTCTTATGTATTGCTGTGCAAAATGATCGTTTGTGTTACTTACTAATTCATTCATTCATCGTCTCTTATTAAAACTATTCACTCATTGAAATTTGAATAATACTCGTTATTTTCTATAGTTCCGATAGGTTTCACAGGCTCCACAAGTTCTTCAAGTTCTACAGGATCTGCGGGTTTCATCAATTTAATATTGCAACTAACCAAAAATCTTCATTTTTCAGACGGGGGGTTGGTGTTGGTTGCCTTCTCGTGGTGCCCCCCGAACAAATGCGCTGATTTCATCATTTAACAAGAAAAGTTGCATATTAAATAGTCAAAAACTTGTGAAGTTTTTATCAAATAAACGTAAAATTATCAAATTATCATTAAATTAACGTATCCAGAAGTCTTGCTAGTCAGCGCATTTGACTGAACAACCAACTTTTTAGTCGAGAGAGCATGTATTTTGTATTTCACGCAGTCATCGTAGAATTATTGCATCCCACTCTATTCTATTCTATTCTATTCTATTCTATTTGACTTTTGTTATTCACCTCTTCCACGTATTTAATATTTCACGAGTCTTTCGCGTCTTTTGAATTTTTCGCGTCATTAGAGTCTTTCAAGTCTTTCGAGGGTCTTCCGCGTCTTTCGAGGATCCTTCGGGGTCCTTGAGTTTTTCTCGTCTTGCGAGGGTATTTCGAGTCATTAGTCATTCGCGTCTAGAGTCTTTCGAGGGTCTTTCGCGGCTTTCGAGGGATCTTCGGATTCTTCGAGTTTTCTCGTCTTTCGTGGGACTTTCGCGTTTTTCGAGTATTTCGAGTCATTCGCGTCTGTCGAGTCTTCCGAGGGCCTTTCGCGTCTTTCGAGGATCCTTCGGGGTCCTCGAGTCTTTCTCTTTTTTCGAGGATCCTTCGGGTTCCTCGAGTTTTCCTCGTCTTTCAGGGGTATTTCGCGTCTTTCCAGGGACCTTCGGGTTCCTCGAGTCTCTTTTTTCGAGGGTCCTTCGGGTTCCTCGAGTTTATCTTTTCTCTTGGGCATCTTTTGCGTTTTCCGAGGGTTTTTCGCGTTTTTTTGGGGTTCATTACGTCTTTCTTGCTCTCTTCCTTTGACTTCTATCGCTCCTCTCTTCTATTGTTATATTTTTCTTTATTTTTGAGTTCTTTTTTTTTGTAAAATCTTTAGTGATTGTTGCTTTTTGGCTCGCAGTGGTATATAATGAATTTTGCTATCTATCTATCTATCTATTCTCTTTCTGCTGCAACGCGCTGGTATATCTTAGCTCAATTTGAATTAGTTTAGCTAGCCGTAAGTGCATCGTGTGCATGTAACTCTATTATTTACTCTCATAATGCGTACTGTTGTACTTTTCTGTTGACCGACATAACGAGAATGTTAATAAACTATTCTATTCTTTCAGACCCTTCCTGTCTTTCAGGTTTTTGAGGGTCTACAGATTCTACAAGATTCACATATTTAATCCATACTTGACCTCTTTCATGTCCCAAATATTCCATGTATTATTATCTACATACTTCATTTATTACTGTATGTCGAAATTACACGCACACAACTTAATTATACCTTTTACGTTTTACAGCTCTCATTAGGTCCGCGAGATCCACGAATTTTATCGTTTCCATGCTTTTCCATTCTTTCTTCTCTCTCGTGTCATTGATATTATTACTAACTGTCGTGCTTCTCTAATTAATAATAACTATTCTGAATATTATTTATACGATGCTTTGAAAATTATTTTGCTCTGTCTTTCCCATGTATTTATATGATGAATAATTGCTTATGCTACCTTCTGATCCATTCACTTATTTAAATTTAATCAATACTCGTTATATTCTGTAGCACCAACAGGTTTTACAGGCTCTACAAGTTCTTCAAGTTCTTCAAGTTCTTCAAATTCTACAAGATCTGCAGGTTTCATCAATTTAATATTGCGACTAACTAAAAATCTTCATTTTTCAGACGGGGGGTGGTGTTGGTTGCCTTCTCGTGGTGCCCCCCGAACAAATGCGCTGATTTCATCATTTAACAAGAAAAGATGCATATTAAATAGTCGAAAACTTATCAAGTTTTTATCAAATAAACGTAAAATTATCAAATTATCATTAAATTAACGTATCCAGAAGTCTTGCTAGTCAGCGCATTTGACTGAACAACCAACTTTTTAGTCAATAGAGCATGTATTTTGTATTTCACGCAGTCATCGTAGAATTATTGCATCCCACTCTATTCTATTCCATTCTATTCTATTCTATTCTATTATATTCTATTCTATTTGACTTTTGTTATTCACCTCTTCCACGTATTTAATATTTCACGAGTCTTTCGCGTCTTTTGAATTTTTCGCGTCATTAGAGTCTTTCAAGTCTTCCGAGGGTCTTCCGCGTCTTTCGAGGATCCTTCGGGGTCCTTGAGTTTTTCTCGTCTTGCGAGGGTATTTCGAGTCATTCGAGTCATTAGTCATTCGCGTCTAGAGTCTTTCGAGGGTCTTTCGCGGCTCTCGAGGGATCTTCGGATTCTTCGAGTTTTCTCGTCTTTCGTGGGACTTTCGCGTTTTTCGAGTATTTCGAGTCATTCGCGTCTGTCGAGTCTTCCGAGGGCCTTTCGCGTCTTTAGAGGATCCTTCGGGGTCCTCGAGTCTTTCTCTTTTTTCGGGGATCCTTCGGGTTCCTCGAGTTTTCCTCGTCTTTCAGGGGTATTTCGCGTCTTTCGAGGAACCTTCGGGTTCCTCGAGTTTCTTTTTTCGGGGGTCCTTCGGGTTCCTCGAGTTTTTCTTTTCTCTTGGGCGTCTTTTGCGTTTTCCGAGGGTCTTTCGCGTTTTTTTGGGGTCCATTACGTCTTTCTTGCTCTCTTCCTTTGACTTCTATCGCTCCTCTCTTCTATTGTTATATTTTTCTTTATTTTTGAGTTCTTTTTTTTTTGTAAAATTTTTAGTGATTGTTGCTTTTTGGCTCGCAGTGGTATATAATGAATTTTGCTATCTATCTATCTATCCTCTTTTTGCTGCAACGCGCCGGTATATCTTAGCTTAATTTGAATCAGTTTAGCTAGCCGTAAGTGCATCGTGTGCATGTAACTATTTTTTACTCTCATAATGCGTACTGTTGTACTTTTCTGTTGACCGACATAACGAGAATGTTAATAAACTATTCTATTCTTTCAGACCTTTCCTGTCTCTCAGGTTTTTGAGGGTCTACAGATTCTACAAGATTCACATATTTAATCCATACTTGACCTCTTTCATGTCCCAAATATTCCATGTATTATTATCTACGTACTTAATTTATTACTGTATGTCGAAATTACACGCACACAACTTAATTATACCTTTTACGTTTTACAGCTCTCATTAGGTCCGCGAGATCCACGAATTTTATCGTTTCCATGCTTTTCCATTCTTTCTTCTCTCTCGTGTCATTGATATTATTACTAACTGTCGTGCTTCTCTAATTAATAATAACTATTCTGAATATTATTCACACGATGCTTTGAAAATTATTTTGCTGTGTCTTTCTCATGTATTTATATGATGAACAATTGCTTATGCTACTTTCTGATCCATTCATTGATTTAAATTTAATCAATACTCGTTATATTCTGTAGCACCAACAGGTTTTACAGGCTCTACAAGTTCTTCAAGTTCTTCAAGTTCTCTAGCATCCACAGGATCTGCAGGTTTCATCAATTTAGTATTGTGACTAATAAAAATCTTTATTTTTCAGGCGGTAGGGCGGTGTTGGTTGCCTTTCCGTGGTGCCCCCCCCACCATCAACCAATGCACTGATTTCATCATTTATCAAACAATATAAATAACACCAAGACACTTTCCTCTGCGAATTATCTGATATGATGCATGTTAAATAATCGAATAATTACATATATATATATGGGTCATGCTAATCAGCACATTTGACTGAATAACTAACTTTTCATACAATAATGCAGGTATTTTATATTTCACGCAGTTATCGTAGAATTATTGCATCCCACTCTGACAATTGTTCAGAATCAACTCCACTCCACTCGACTTCAGAGAACCGGCTGATTCTACGAAGTTCAGTGACCTTTGCAGCGCCAATGAGTCGAGGGGTTCCGCTGATCAACGAAATTTATTTTCTCCTTAAATTTCACACGCTGCGTATTTCTACCAGCAGACTCTGATTGTAATAATAGATATTGTTTTGTCTTCAAGCATATTTTCTATCCTTTTTACCCGCGAATGTGAAAATGGATATTTCTCACAAACATATGCAAAGTTGTAATCATTCAAACTTGAAATAATCATCATCTCATCATATCAATAATTACTTTGAATCGTACCTTACAGTTTCTTCTTCTATTTTTTCAACAGCATTATTTCTCGACTCTGAGCTCAATGGACATTTTCAATACTTCGGATGCATGGATCTTGCCCCGCATCGGGTCAGTGTTGCACCGAATGCATATGAGACCGGTATCCGATACCACGTAGCTTTTCATGAATGAATAATCAACCAACACAATGGTGAGCTTTGTATTATATCAGCTGAAAATTGTATTTAATTATAGATATCAAAATGCATTTCCTTATTATCAGATACCTAGAGAGTACGTAACTCTATATGCAGCAAAGTTTGTTCTCATAATCGCAATTATAATCTCTTGACGTTTCAGAATCGGGGAAGGAAAATGAGACCTGGACAGTTTACATATCAAGTCATCGGTACCATATGGTTTTCGGGCTGTTTGAACATGATATGAGAGCGGTTATGGAGCACCACGGCCACCTGACTGAAAAATCTCCTCCCATTCGAGTAACCGTTGTCACAGACGAGCAGGATATCCGCATTTTTCCTCGATATACCTTCACGGCGACTTGTTTCTACTCAGTTGTCAGGAATGGGATACAGACGTCATAATAATAAACCTCAAGATGAATACTAATATTTACGCGATGTGCGTCGTTATACTTGTATATCTTATTGTAGAATAAGTTTAGGAAATACAGCATACTAGTTCTAAATTCCATAACTTCTATTTTTCTAATAACAAAGTCCAATGCGAAGACAAATATGCATCAGGGTGAAACTTGGATATTTCTGTTGAATCGACAAAAGTTCAAATCGATTCCTAAAGCTCAATAAAATGAATATTTACTTTATTTTCTTCGATTGAATATATAGGTAGATTGACCTTGTACTAAGGATATACGTGGGTAGTGAAAAAAGGAATTTAGATGAATATAAATGTAGATTATCGTTGAACCGATCAGACATCATCTTTATTATTGTTGGCTTGTACTACAAAATTCAATATTTGTGAAAATTCACCCTCGAGTGTCGGGTGGTTGTTATTAGTCGAAGCAATTCAGTTCATTTCGTCAGTTTCACCAACAACGAGTCATTATTACCTAGTTTTTTTGCTTGTATAACAAATTTGAACGATCGAAAAGAGTTATAATCCAGTGAATATAATATATCGTAGACCAATTATCAACGCTCAATAGTCTTTAAGATGAATTTCGAACGAAGCAACTAAGAATTCCTTGATTTTGCAACAGTTTTATCAATTCTGGTTTTTTAAAAGCACAAAAATACGAATGCCTACATTTTGTAGCTGATAAAGGAACGTTCAATGATTTTTTTCGTCTGTTTCAGAAAGAACAACTCATCTGCCGAAGGTTTTCTCGATTTCCACGTTCGGAAGGCCTCGAAATTTTCTTCTATACATCTTCAGGATAAACGACGGACGTGCGACTGTTCTCCCCATCAATTTTTGAAAAGACTTACTCGTCATTTGATCTCTCATCGAGAGTGTTAATTTTAGTAGTCAGCGAGTGTCGAAATCCAGTCACATACGTCTCATGGCTGTAAAAATAGTTGTTTTACGGTTTCCATCATCGAGTTTACCAAGAACGAGTCATTATTTTTCATTTTTTCGATGGATATGTCGATTTTCATGATAAAAACGTTATACTTTTGTAATATACGTATCGTGCACGTACGATAGATGAACAATAGTTTTTGTGACGAATTTCGGAGAAAGTAAGTCAGAATTCCCTCTTTCACCATACGTCTCAATTTTTCTGATTGAGAAGCGTTAAAATCCAATAAGTACGCCTTTTGGCTGCATAATGGATGTTCGCGGGGTTCTTTTTCGTCAATTTCCAAAAGACCAACTCAGATCTTCTCATACCTACTTCTATCAATAGTTTCATCAATTCTAATCGTTAAAAACCATAGAAATATGCATGTTTGCATTTTGTAGCCTGACAAGAGACGTAAAATTTTCTTTGTCCGATTATTATTGTTGGCGAAATCCATGTTGAAAATAACGAGTCTTTCTTCTATTCGTATCGCCGTCTCAAAAATAAAACCAAAAAGCTCTCCGTTCATAACGAGACCGATATGAAAATTATATGCGTCAAACATTGTACTTGACACGCTTGTTAATAGTCATACTTTCCTATCTAATTGTATGTATTGTCGTCGCAACGATTAGTTTGAAGTATAATAATAGTTGTAGTATAGCTTATTCCATAGTTTTAGTTGATTTCCGAACTCGAAGAATGAGAAATATCCACTTTTCATTGATATACGCAACAGATTATGCGTCTTACGATCACATCTATAATTGTTTGAACGAATAATCATGTATTAAGATTAATTATCCGATAAACATGTATGAACTAATAGATTGTTACGCATTCTCCCATGAATATCCCCCGAAATTGTAAACAACGAAGCGTTGAATCATTCGCCCTTATCCTTTTTGTGCCTATGAGTCAAAAATCATGCAAATTGCATGCTTTCGTAAAGTTGAAAGCATAAAGTTAGAGCACGGGGTGACGAATGGGCATCTCGCGGTCACACTGTGGAGCCAATTTTGCCACGCCTTACGCTATGCAATCTTCAGTTATAGATGACACACGGGTTGCAGACTACGAGCTATACCGACGTTGTCGATACAAAATAGTGCAACAATGCGACCGCTAGATGGCGATACTTGCCGGCACCACCCTGACCGACATCATTCGCAACTTGCACAGCTAGTCTTCTCAGCAGTCGCGAATTTGTTTCCAATTCAACGCTCGATTGTGAATAATCAAGCGTTTGATCATTCGCCGACGTCCTTTCCGTGCCTATGGGACAAAAATCATGAAAATTGCATGCTTTCGCAAGTTTGAAATCATAAAGTTGGAGCATGGGGTGACGAATGGCCATCTCGCGGCCACACTGTCAAGCCAATTTTGTCACGCCTTACGCTATGCAATCTTCAGTTATGGATGACACGCGGGTTGCAGTCTACGAGCTATACCGACGTTGTCGGTACAAAATAGTGCAACAATGCGACCGCTAGATGGCGATACTTGCCGGTACCACCCTGACCGACATCATTCGCAACTTGCACAGCTAGTCTTCTCAGCAGTCGCGAATTTGTTTCCAATTCAACGCTCGATTGTGAATAATCAAGCGTTTGATCATTCGCCGACGTCCTTTCCGTGCCTATGGGACAAAAATCATGAAAATTGCATGCTTTCGCAAGTTTGAAATCATAAAGTCGGAGCATGGGGTGACGAATGGCCATCTCGCGCCATCTCGCGGCCACACTGTCAAGCCAATTTTGTCACGCCTTACGCTATGCAATCTTCAGTCATCGATGACACGCGGGTTGCAGAATACGAGCGATACCGACGTTATCGACACACGATAATATCAGCACACGACGTTATCGGTACAAAATAGTGCGACGATGCGACTGCTAGATGGCGATACCCGCCGGCACAACCCTGACCTACTACATTTGCAACTCGCACAGCTCGGCTTTACAGCAGTCGCGAATTTATTTCTAATTAAATCTGGTAAATATCAGGAAATAACTGCCCTGTCGACACGAAATACGGGCCCCGAAGACGAGTGGAATTCTGATATGTACAGCAAACTGGTATTTTAAAGTCCTAGAACCCTGAGACGCGATCTCACAGTCACAGGACTAGCGAGAGTGACCGATTCGTTTTATATCCGTTGGGGAATCATTCATTTCAATATTACGCGTTTGGATCAAGGAATCGGCGGCTCTTTTTTCATCGACGTTGTATCTTGTTTTTCAGCCCACAACGATGTCCGTCACGAAACATCCCCACTGACGCGCTGTGCGGAACGGATACGAGAGTACGTACATAACCTCTTTACAGAACTTACCGTACATTGTAATTTCACGTATTTTTACGTAGACGTTGAATAATCATTGCAATTTCGTATATCGATGTTTTTGTTTTTATTTATTCCGCCCTACTCGCTGTAATTATCGACAAAGACCGTCGCCAGTCAAGTTCATCTTCGCATTCAATTTTCCTCATCTTGCAGTAACAGTTTTCATTATATCCCTTTTATCTTCATTTTCTACAACGAGAAATCAATTTTTTCCAGACGAGCCGAATTATAAGAAGATTGAGGTCTGTACTCGCAAGAATCACACAACAAAATACCGTACGAAGAAAGCATGCGAGGAAACCGTTACTCGAGGATACTCGAGTCGTACGATAGAAAGAAGAGGGTCCAGATATTCTGGATTTAAACGTGAGAAACTTTTCCACCGCAGATGAACGGAGCTCAAGTTTGCGCAACTTGACTCTTTTAAAAGTCTACTTAATGATATAAGAATTCTTTTTGGTCTGCCTAGAGTTGTAACAGCTTCGTGCACGAATTTTTGATATCATTCATTTGCCTAAATGCTCGAAAGAGTTGACCAATTCAAGAACAAGTAATAAATAACAACTCTGTGTAACCTAAGCTTTATTTTCTACAATAAGAAATCAATATTTTCCAGACAAGCAGAAGGAAACTAAGATTAAAGTCTGGACTGGAAGGAATCGCACAACAAAATACTATACGAAGAAAGCATGCGAAGAAACTGTGGGCGTAGACGATACTCGAGTCGTACGACCTAAAGAAGTGGATCGAGACGTTCCGGATTCAAACGTGAGAGACTTTTCCACCGCAGACGAACGGAGCTTAAGTTGGCGCAACTTTGACTCGTTTAGAAGTCTGATTTCCATCCATGGACTACAAAAATAACGCTGTTCATTCAAAACTATGTCTGTTGCTCGACTAGAATCTATGGAAGAAACGATTGGTATCTTAATTTGGCCAGCAGTCGATCTCTGACGCGATATTATTCGATTCCGCCATAAATCCTCGCGTCTTTATTGCCATACAGAAGTTCTTTACAATGTTTTTCAGAATTGAAACAATTGTGAACTCCGTACCAGCCATTCAGTGTCGATTGTCGAAGTACCAATGCTCTTTTCAAGTCATTTAAAAATTCTTTTTGGTCTGCCTAAATTTGTAACAGCTTCCCGCACGAATTTTTGATATCGTTCCTTTGCTCATTTACTCAAAAGAGTCCAACAATTCACGAATGAGAAATTAACAACAACTCTCTGAAACGTAAGCTACGTCGTAGAATTGAATTCCAAGTTCCGATGCGAAAGAATAAATTTGCGAACTATTTCAAAAGAATAAATCGATAATAATTATACAACAGTATGCAGGGTTTCATTATTTTAGTACTTTCCCACGCTTGGGAAACGAATTCAGGTAAAAAGGGATGAAAACAGTTTTCGTTACATCGCTTTTATCTTCATTTTCTACAATAAGAAATCAATTTTTTCCAGACGATCGAGAGGGAAACAAGATCTAAGTCTGTACTCGAAGGAATCTCACAACAAGATACAATATAAAGAAAGCATGCGAGGAAACTGTGGTCGTAGAGGATACTCAACTCGTAGGACAGGAAGAAGAGGATGCAGAGGTTCTGGATTTAAACCTGAGAGACTTTTTCACGGCAGAAAGACCGAGCATGAGTTGGCGCGACTTTGACTCGTTGAAAATTCTGATCTCTATCCACGAAGTACGAAAAGAACGCTGTTGATTCGAGGCTGTCTGTCGTTCAACTAGAATCTATTCAATAAGCGATTGGTATCCTAATTCGGCCAGCAGTCGATCTTCGATGATATTAGTTGACTCTATCATGAATTCTCACGTCTTTATTGCAATATAGAAGTTCTCTACAATGTTTTTCAGACTTGAAACAATTTAGAGTTCCCTACCAGCCATTCAGAGGTGATTGTCGAAGCACGAACGCTCTTTTCAAGGTATATAAAAATTCTTTTTAGTCCGCACACAGTTGTAACAGCTTCCAACACGAATTTTTGATATTATTCCTTTGCCCAACCACTCGAAAGAGTCTGACAGTTGTAGAATTAAACTTCAAGTTTCGACGCAACAGATATATTTTGCAAACCATTTCAAAAGCATATACCGATGATAATTATTCAACGGCACGCAAAGTTTCATCACTATATTACTTTCCCACGCTTGGAAAACGAATTTTCTAAGAAAGGGGTGAAAACAGTTTTCGTTACGTCGCTTCAATCTTCATTTTCTACAACAAGAAATCAATTTTTTCCAGACGAGCGGAAGGAAAAGGAGATTGAGCTCTGGACTCGAAAGAATCGCACAAGAAGATACTATACGAAGACAGTATGCGAGGAATCTGGGCGCAGAGGATACTCTAGTCGTACGACAGAAAGAAGAGGGTCCAGACTTTCTGGATTCAAACGTAAGAGACTTTTCCACCGCAGATGAACGAAGCTCAGGTTGGCGCAACTTTGACTCGTCTAAGAGTCCGATTGTCATCCGTGGACTAGGAAAATCACGCTGTTTAGTCAAGACTATATCTATCCGTTGCTCGACTAGAATGTATCCAACAAGCGATTGATATTGTAATTCGGCCACAAGTCGATCTAGGACGATATCAGTGAATTCTATCTCAAGTCCTCGCGTCTTTATTGCAATATAGATGTACTTTTTGATGTTCTTAAGAGCTTGAACAGTTCAGAGCTCCTTACCAGCCAATCAGAGTGGATTGTCGAAGTACCAGCGCTCTTTTCAAGTTATATAACAAGTCTTTTTGGTCGGCACGGAGTTCTCTAACAGCTTCAAGTACGGATTTCAGATATTATTTCTCAGCCTAACTGCTCGAAAAAGTTTACCAATTCAAGAATCAAGAATGAGTAATGAATTACCACTCTGTGCTTTATTTTCTACAATAAGAAATCAATATTTTCCAGACGAGCCTTGGGAAAAGAAGATTGAGGTCTGCACTCGAAGGAATCACACAAAAAGATACCATATAAAGACAGCGCGTGACGAAACTGTGGTCTCAGACGATACTCTAGTCGTACAACAGGGAAGAAGAGGGATTCGGACATTCTGGATTCGAACGCGAGAGACTTGTTCACCGCGGACAGACCGAGCACGAGTTATTGCAACTTTGACTCGTCAAAAAGTTTGATTTTCATCAATGGACTACGGAAATAACGCTGTTTATTCAAGACTATGTCCGTTGCTCGACTAGAATCCATCCGACGAGCGATTGGTATTTGAATTCGACCAGCAGTCGATCTTTGACGATATGAGGGAATTCTATTATAAATCCCTGCTTCTCAATTGCCATATGGAAGTTGTTTGAAATGTTTTTCAGAGTTTAAATAATTTTGAGCTTCTTTCCAGTTGATTAGAGTCGAGTGTAGAAGTATCAATGCTCTTTTCAAGTCATATAAAGATTCTTTTTGGTCCACCTAGAGTTGTAACACCTTCCCGCACGAATTCCTGATATTGTTCCTCAGCTCAGTTATTCGGAAGAGTCTAACAATTGACGAACGAGAGATGAATAACAACAGCTCTTTGAAACGGAAGCGTACATCGTGTAGACGAGGAGCGAAGTTTCAATGTTTTTTGTCGTTTGTCTCAGGAGGAACAACTCGTATACATCCGGAGGACAAACAACAGACGTGCGACGCTTCTCCTAATCAATTTCAACAAGCCTGACTCGTGATTGGATCTTTCATCGATAGTTTCATCAAGCTTGACGGTCAGCAGGCGTCTAAATTCAGTCACAAACATCTCGTGCCTGTACAACGGACGTTGAACGGTTCGTCCCGTCGATTTCACCAACAACGAGTCCAAGTTGGTCCATTCGATTTCGATGATCGAAGAGCGCTATAATCCAGCGAATATACCTATTATGGACGAATTATCGATGCCTCAGTGTTATCGAGTTGAATTTCAAAGGAAGCGATCGTGAATTCGCTGATGTGCCAAAAGTTTTATCACTTCCTGTTATTCAAAAGCATAGGAATATGAACGCGCAAATCTCGTAGCTCGATAACGAACGTTGGATGGTTTTCGCTGACTGTTTCAGAGAGAACAAGTCGTCGTAGACGTTCGGAGGGCCTCAAAATCTTCTTCTATACATCTTCGGGATTGACGACGGACGTGCGACTGTTATCTACATCAATTTTGAAAAGTCTAGATCGTAATTCGATCTTTCGTCTAAAGTTTGATCAATTTTGAGGGGCAGTGAGCGTTGGAATTCAGTCATGTACATCTCGAGGCTGTACAACGGACGTTGGATGGTTCGTCTCGTCTATTTCACCAACAAGAGTCATCCTTACCTAGATTTTCACTAGTATAATAAATTGCAAGGATCGAAAAGCGTTATAATTAAGTGAACGTATGTATCGTAGACCAATTATCGACGCCTAATAGTTTTTAAGATGAATTTCAAACGGAGCAACTAAGAATTTCTTGATTTTTCAACAGTTTCATCAATTTTTGTCATTCAAAAGCATAGGAATGCGAAGGTGTAAATCTTGTAGCTCGATGACGAACGTTCAATGTTTTTTGTCGTCTGTTTCGGAAAGAACAAGAAGCCGTAGACTCATCCGTCGAAGATTTTCTCGATTTTCACGTTTGGAAGGCTTCAGAATCTTCCGTATACATCATCAGGATGAACGATGGACGTGCGTGTGTGACTGTTCTCCCCATCAATTTCGAAAAGACTTGATCGTCATTTGATCTTTCATCGATAGTTTTATAAATTGTAAGAGTTGGCGAGCGTCGAAATTCAGTCATACAGGTCTCGTGGCTGTAGAATATTTCTTTGACGGTTTCCATCCTCGAGCTCACTAAGAACGAGTCATCGTTCGTCAGTTTTCCAACGGATCATTTCATTATCGTAATGAAAACGTTATAATTTTCCAATATACATATTCGTGCACGAATCATAGATGCCCGATAGCTTGTGTGACGAATTTCGGAGGGAAAATAACTATTTTATCATTTTCCACACTTGAATCAATTGAGGCGATTCAAGAGCAATGAAATTTAACAATGTACGTCTTTCAGCTGAATTATGAATATTCGCGGTTTTCTGTCCATTAATTTCCGAACAGATTAGCTCCGATGCCATTCTTCGTTCCAAACCGGCCTTATTTCGTTATTTATTTTTATTTTTTTCTCTTCAATCATGTTAATCCAGATTCTAAATAACTGCGTGTTTTCAAGCGATTTTTATCCCAAGCTCGGATGATAACCGAAGCTCGGATGGTAACCCAAGCTCGGATGGTAAGCCCAGCTCAGATGGTAACAGAAGATCGGATGGTAACGAATGCTCAGATAGTAAGGGAAGATTAGATGGTAACGGAAGCTCAGATGATAACCAAAGCTCTGATGGTAACAAGAGCTCTGATGGTAACCCCAGCCCCGATCCAAGGAATTCCTAACCTGAGTAAAATTCCTAACCTAGGTAAAATATCTGACCGAACGTAAGTAAAATTCCTAACCTAAGTAAAATATCCAACTCAACCTAAGTAAAATATCTAACTCAACCTGAGTAAAATTCTTAACCCAAGTAAAATATCCAACCCAACCTAAGTAAAATTCCTAACCCAAGTGAAATATGTGACCCAACCTAAGTAAAATTCCTAAGAGTCAGAGTCAGAGCGTCAAAGTCAGAGCGTCAGATTCAGAGGGTCAGAGTCAGAGGGTCAGAGTCAGATTGGCAGAGTCAGAGCGTCGGAGTCAGAGCGTCAGAGTCAGATTGGCAGAGTTAGAGCGTCAGAGTCAGATTGGCAGAGTCTGAGCGTCAGAGTCAGAGGGTCAGAGTCAGAGAGTCAGATTCAGAGGGTCAGATTCAGAGGGTCAGATTCAGAGGGTCAGAGTCAGATTGGCAGAGTCTGAGCGTCAGATTTAGATTGGCAGAGTCAGAGCGTCAGAGTCAGAGGGTCAGATTCAGAGGGTCAGATTCAGAGGGTCAGAGTCAGAGCGTCGGAGTCAGAGCGTCAGAGTCAGATTGGCAGAGTTAGAGCGTCAGAGTCAGAGGGTCAGAGTCAGATTGGCAGAGTCATAGCGTCGGAGTCAGAGCGTCAGAGTCAGATTGGCAGAGTTAGAGCGTCAAAGTCAGAGGGTCAGAGTCAGAGCGTCAGAGTCAGATTGGCAGAGTCTGAGCGTCAGATTTAGATTGGCAGAGTCAGAGCGTCAGAGTCAGAGGGTCAGAGTCAGATTGGCAGAGTCAGAGCGTCGGAGTCAAAGCGTCAGAGTCAGATTGGCAGAGTTAGAGCGTCAGAGTCAGAGGGTCAGATTCAGAGGGTCAGATTCAGATTGGCAGAGTCAGGGGGTCAGAGTCAGAGGGTCAGAGTCAGATTGGCAGAGTCTGAGCGTCAGAGTCAGAGGGTCAGATGCAGAGGGTCAGAGTCAGAGGGTCAGAGTCAGAGCGTCAGAGTCAGATTGGCAGAGTCAGGGGGTCAGATTCAGAGGGTCAGATTCAGAGGGTCAGAGTCAGATTGGCAGAGTCTGAGCGTCAGAGTCAGAGGGTCAGAGTCATAGCCTCGGAGTCAGAGCGTCAGAGTCAGATTGGCAGAGTTAGAGCGTCAAAGTCAGAGGGTCAGAGTCAGATTGGCAGAGTCTGAGCGTCAGAGTCAGAGGGTCAGATGCAGAGGGTCAGAGTCAGAGGGTCAGAGTCAGAGCGTCAGAGTCAGATTGGCAGAGTCAGGGGGTCAGATTCAGAGGGTCAGATTCAGAGGGTCAGAGTCAGATTGGCAGAGTCTGAGCGTCAGAGTCAGAGGGTCAGAGTCAGAGAGTCAGATTCAGAGGGTCAGAGTCAGATTGGCAGAGTCTGAGCGTCAGAGTCAGATCGGCAGAGTTAGAGCGTCAGGGTCAGAGGGTCAGATTCAGAGGGTCAGATTCAGAGGGTCAGAGTCAGAGCGTCGGAGTCAGAGCGTCAGAGTCAGATTGGCAGAGTTAGAGCGTCAGAGTCAGAGGGTCAGAGTCAGATTGGCAGAGTCATAGCGTCGGAGTCAGAGCGTCAGAGTCAGATTGGCAGAGTCTGAGCGTCAGAGTCAGAGGGTCAGAGTCATAGCCTCGGAGTCAGAGCGTCAGAGTCAGATTGGCAGAGTTAGAGCGTCAAAGTCAGAGGGTCAGAGTCAGATTGGCAGAGTCTGAGCGTCAGAGTCAGAGGGTCAGAGTCATAGCCTCGGAGTCAGAGCGTCAGAGTCAGATTGGCAGAGTTAGAGCGTCAAAGTCAGAGGGTCAGAGTCAGATTGGCAGAGTCTGAGCGTCAGAGTCAGAGGGTCAGATGCAGAGGGTCAGAGTCAGAGGGTCAGAGTCAGAGCGTCAGAGTCAGATTGGCAGAGTCAGGGGGTCAGATTCAGAGGGTCAGATTCAGAGGGTCAGAGTCAGATTGGCAGAGTCTGAGCGTCAGAGTCAGAGGGTCAGAGTCAGAGAGTCAGATTCAGAGGGTCAGAGTCAGATTGGCAGAGTCTGAGCGTCAGAGTCAGATTGGCAGAGTCAGGGGGTCAGATTCAGAGGGTCAGATTCAGAGGGTCAGAGTCAGATTGGCAGAGTCTGAGCGTCAGAGTCAGAGGGTCAGAGTCAGAGAGTCAGATTCAGAGGGTCAGAGTCAGATTGGCAGAGTCTGAGCGTCAGAGTCAGATTGGCAGAGTCTGAGCGTCAGAGTCAGATTGGCAGAGTTAGAGCGTCAGGGTCAGAGGGTCAGATTCAGAGGGTCAGATTCAGAGGGTCAGAGTCAGTCGGTCAGAGTCAAATTGGCTGAGTCTGAGCGTCAGAGTCAGATTGGCAGAGTTAGAGCGTCAGGGTCAGAGGGTCAGATTCAGAGGGTCAGATTCAGAGGGTCAGAGTCAGAGCGTCGGAGTCAGAGCGTCAGAGTCAGATTGGCAGAGTTAGAGCGTCAGAGTCAGAGGGTCAGAGTCAGATTGGCAGAGTCATAGCGTCGGAGTCAGAGCGTCAGAGTCAGATTGGCAGAGTCTGAGCGTCAGAGTCAGAGGGTCAGATGCAGAGGGTCAGAGTCAGAGGGTCAGAGTCAGAGCGTCAGAGTCAGATTGGCAGAGTCAGGGGGTCAGATTCAGAGGGTCAGATTCAGAGGGTCAGAGTCAGATTGGCAGAGTCTGAGCGTCAGAGTCAGAGGGTCAGAGTCATAGCCTCGGAGTCAGAGCGTCAGAGTCAGATTGGCAGAGTTAGAGCGTCAAAGTCAGAGGGTCAGAGTCAGATTGGCAGAGTCTGAGCGTCAGAGTCAGAGGGTCAGATGCAGAGGGTCAGAGTCAGAGGGTCAGAGTCAGAGCGTCAGAGTCAGATTGGCAGAGTCAGGGGGTCAGATTCAGAGGGTCAGATTCAGAGGGTCAGAGTCAGATTGGCAGAGTCTGAGCGTCAGAGTCAGAGGGTCAGAGTCAGAGAGTCAGATTCAGAGGGTCAGAGTCAGATTGGCAGAGTCTGAGCGTCAGAGTCAGAGGGTCAGAGTCATAGCCTCGGAGTCAGAGCGTCAGAGTCAGATTGGCAGAGTTAGAGCGTCAAAGTCAGAGGGTCAGAGTCAGATTGGCAGAGTCTGAGCGTCAGAGTCAGAGGGTCAGATGCAGAGGGTCAGAGTCAGAGGGTCAGAGTCAGAGCGTCAGAGTCAGATTGGCAGAGTCAGGGGGTCAGATTCAGAGGGTCAGATTCAGAGGGTCAGAGTCAGATTGGCAGAGTCTGAGCGTCAGAGTCAGAGGGTCAGAGTCAGAGAGTCAGATTCAGAGGGTCAGAGTCAGATTGGCAGAGTCTGAGCGTCAGAGTCAGATTGGCAGAGTTAGAGCGTCAGGGTCAGAGGGTCAGATTCAGAGGGTCAGATTCAGAGGGTCAGAGTCAGTCGGTCAGAGTCAAATTGGCTGAGTCTGAGCGTCAGAGTCAGATTGGCAGAGTTAGAGCGTCAGGGTCAGAGGGTCAGATTCAGAGGGTCAGATTCAGAGGGTCAGAGTCAGAGCGTCGGAGTCAGAGCGTCAGAGTCAGATTGGCAGAGTTAGAGCGTCAGAGTCAGAGGGTCAGAGTCAGATTGGCAGAGTCATAGCGTCGGAGTCAGAGCGTCAGAGTCAGATTGGCAGAGTCTGAGCGTCAGAGTCAGAGGGTCAGAGTCATAGCCTCGGAGTCAGAGCGTCAGAGTCAGATTGGCAGAGTTAGAGCGTCAAAGTCAGAGGGTCAGAGTCAGATTGGCAGAGTCTGAGCGTCAGAGTCAGAGGGTCAGATGCAGAGGGTCAGAGTCAGAGGGTCAGAGTCAGAGCGTCAGAGTCAGATTGGCAGAGTCAGGGGGTCAGATTCAGAGGGTCAGATTCAGAGGGTCAGAGTCAGATTGGCAGAGTCTGAGCGTCAGAGTCAGATTGGCAGAGTTAGAGCGTCAGGGTCAGATTGGCAGAGTTAGAGCGTCAGGGTCAGAGGGTCAGATTCAGAGGGTCAGATTCAGAGGGTCAGAGTCAGTCGGTCAGAGTCAGATTGGCTGAGTCTGAGCGTCAGAGTCAGAGGGTCAGATGCAGAGGGTCAGAGTCAGAGGGTCAGAGTCAGAGCGTCAGAGTCAGATTGGCAGAGTCAGGGGGTCAGATTCAGAGGGTCAGATTCAGAGGGTCAGAGTCAGATTGGCAGAGTCTGAGCGTCAGAGTCAGAGGGTCAGAGTCAGAGAGTCAGATTCAGAGGGTCAGAGTCAGATTGGCAGAGTCTGAGCGTCAGAGTCAGATTGGCAGAGTCTGAGCGTCAGAGTCAGATTGGCAGAGTTAGAGCGTCAGGGTCAGAGGGTCAGATTCAGAGGGTCAGATTCAGAGGGTCAGAGTCAGTCGGTCAGAGTCAGATTGGCTGAGTCTGAGCGTCAGAGTCAGAGGGTCAGATTCAGAGGGTCAGAGTCAGATTGGCAGAGTCTGAGCGTCAGATTTAGATTGGCAGAGTCAGAGCGTCAGAGTCAGAGGGTCAGAGTCAGAGAGTCAGATTCAGAGGGTCAGAGTCAGATTGGCAGAGTCTGAGCGTCAGAGTCAGATTGGCAGAGTTAGAGCGTCAGGGTCAGAGGGTCAGATTCAGAGGGTCAGATTCAGAGGGTCAGAGTCAGTCGGTCAGAGTCAGATTGGCTGAGTCTGAGCGTCGGAGTCAAAGCGTCAGAGTCAGATTGGCAGAGTTAGAGCGTGAGAGTCAGAGGGTCAGATTCAGAGGGTCAGAGTCAGATTGGCAGAGTCAGGGGGTCAAAGTCAGAGGGTCAGAGTCAGATTGGCAGAGTCTGAGCGTCAGAGTCAGAGGGTCAGATGCAGAGGGTCAGAGTCAGAGGGTCAGATTAAGAGGGTCAGAGTCAGAGGGTCAGAGTCAGTCGGTCAGAGTCAAATTGGCTGAGTCTGAGCGTCAGAGTCAGAGGGTCAGATTAGGAGGGTCAGAGTCAGAGGGTCAGAGTCAGTCGGTCAGAGTCAAATTGGCTGAGTCTGAGCGTCAGAGTCAGAGGGTCAGATTAGGAGGGTCAGAGTCAGATTGGCAGAGTCTGAGCGTCAGAGTCAGAGGGTCAGAGTCAGATTGGCAGAGTCATAGCCTCGGAGTCAGAGCGTCAGAGTCAGATTGGCAGAGTTAGAGCGTCAAAGTCAGAGGGTCAGAGTCAGATTGGCAGAGTCTGAGCGTCAGAGTCAGATTGGCAGAGTTAGAGCGTCAAAGTCAGAGGGTCAGAGTCAGATTGGCAGAGTCTGAGCGTCAGAGTCAGAGGGTCAGATGCAGAGGGTCAGAGTCAGAGGGTCAGAGTCAGAGCGTCAGAGTCAGATTGGCAGAGTCAGGGGGTCAGATTCAGAGGGTCAGAGTCAGATTGGCAGAGTCAGGGGGTCAGATTCAGAGGGTCAGATTCAGAGGGTCAGAGTCAGATTGGCAGAGTCTGAGCGTCAGATTTAGATTGGCAGAGTCAGAGCGTCGGAGTCAAAGTGTCAGAGTCAGATTGGCAGAGTCAGGGGGTCAGATTCAGAGGGTCAGATTCAGAGGGTCAGAGTCAGATTGGCAGAGTCTGAGCGTCAGAGTCAGAGGGTCAGAGTCAGATTGGCAGAGTCATAGCCTCGGAGTCAGAGCGTCAGAGTCAGATTGGCAGAGTTAGAGCGTCAAAGTCAGAGGGTCAGAGTCAGATTGGCAGAGTCTGAGCGTCAGAGTCAGAGGGTCAGATGCAGAGGGTCAGAGTCAGAGGGTCAGATTAAGAGGGTCAGAGTCAGAGGGTCAGAGTCAGTCGGTCAGAGTCAAATTGGCTGAGTCTGAGCGTCAGAGTCAGAGGGTCAGATTAGGAGGGTCAGAGTGAGAGGGTCAGAGTCAGAGCGTC
>OX031019.1:25877044-25939718 GCA_943736025.1 Tenthredo mesomela | reverse complement strand
CTGATATCCCTGATATCCCTGATATCCCTGATATCCCTGATATCCCTGATATCCCTGATATCCCTGATATCCCTGATATTCCTGATATCCCTGATATCCCTGATATCCCTGATATCCCTGATATCCCTGATATCCTTGATATCCCAGATATCCTTGATATCCCTGATATCCCTGATCTGATACCCTGATATCCTGATATCCCTGATATCCTGATATCCCTGATATCCCTGATATTCCTGATATCCCTGATATCCTGATATCCTGGATATCCTGATATCCCTGATATCCCTGATATCCCTGATATCCCTGATATCCCTGATATCCCTGATATCCCTGATATCCCTGATATCCCTGATATCCCTGATATCCCTGATATCCCTGATATCCCTGATATCCCTGATATCCTGATATCCCTGATATCCCTGATATCCCTGATATCCCTGATATCCCTGATATCCCTGATATCCCTGATATCCTGATATCCCTGATATCCTGATATCCCTGATATCCCTGATATCCCTGATATCCCTGATATCCCTGATATCCCTGATATCCCTGATATCCCTGATATCCTGGATATCCCTGATATCCCTGATATCCTGATATCCCTGATATCCTGATATCCCTGATATCCCTGATATCCCTGATATCCTGATATCCCTGATATCCCTGATATCCCTGATATCCCTGATATCCCTGATATCCCTGATATCCCTGATATCCCTGATATCCCTGATATCCTGATATCCCAGATATCCTTGATATCCCTGATATCCCTGATATCCCTGATATCCTGATATCCCTGATATCCCTGATATCCCTGATATCCCTGATATCCCTGATATCCCTGATATCCCTGATATCCCTGATATCCCCCATATCTCCTGATATCCCTGATATCCCTGATATCCCTGATATCCCTGATATCCCTGATATCCCTGATATCCCTGATATCCCTGATATCCCTGATATCCCTGATATCCCTGATATCCCTGATATCCCTGATATCCCTGATATCCCTGATATCCCTGATATCCTGATATCCCTGATATCCCTGATATCCCTGATATCCCTGATATCCCTGATATCCCTGATATCCCTGATATCCCTGATATCCCTGATATCCCTGATATCCCCTGATATCCTGATATCCCTGATATCCCTGATATCCCTGATATCCCTGATATCCCTGATATCCCTGATATCCCTGATATCCTGATATCCCTGATATCCCTGATATCCCTGATATCCCTGATATCCCTGATATCCCTGATATCCCTGATATCCCTGATATCCCTGATATCCCTGATATCCCTGATATCCCTGATATCCCTGATATCCCTGATATCCCTGATATCCCTGATATCCCTGATATCCCTGATATCCCTGATATCCCTGATATCCCTGATATCTCTGATATCCCTGATATCCCTGATATCCCTGATATCCTGATATCCCTGATATCCCTGATATCCCTGATATCCCTGATATCCCTGATATCCCTGATATCCCTGATATCCCTGATATCCCTGATATCCCTGATATCCCTGATATCCCTGATATCCCTGATATCCCTGATATCCCTGATATCCCTGATATCCCTGATATCCCTGATATCCCTGATATCCCTGATATCCCTGATATCCCTGATATCCCTGATATCCCTGATATCCCTGATATCCCTGATATCCCTGATATCCTTGATATCCCAGATATCCTGATATCCCTGATATCCCTGATATCCCTGATATCCTGATATCCCTGATATCCCTGATATCCCTGATATCCCTGATATCCCCCATATCTCTGATATCCCTGATATCCCTGATATCCCTGATATCCCTGATATCCCTGATATCCCTGATATCCCTGATATCCCTGATATCCCTGATATCCCTGATATCCCTGATATCCCTGATATCCCTGATATCCCTGATATCCCTGATATCCCTGATATCCCTGATATCCCTGATATCCCTGATATCCCTGATATCCCTGATATCCTGATATCCTGATATCCCTGATATCCCTGATATCCCTGATATCCCTGATATCCCTGATATCCCTGATATCCCTGATATCCCTGATATCCCTGATATCCCTGATATCCCTGATATCCCTGATATCCCTGATATCCCTGATATCCCTGATATCCCTGATATCCCTGATATCCCTGATATCCCTGATATCCCTGATATCCCTGATATCCCTGATATCCCTGATATCCCTGATATCCCTGATATCCCTGATATCCCTGATATCCCTGATATCCCTGATATCCCTGATATCCCTGATATCCCTGATATCCCTGATATCCCTGATATCCCTGATATCCCTGGATATCCCTGATATCCCTGATATCCCTGATATCCCTGATATCCCTGATATCCCTGATATCCCTGATATCCCTGATATCCCTGATATCCCTGATATCCCTGATATCCCTGATATCCCTGATATCCCTGATATCCCTGATATCCTGATATCCCTGATATCCCTGATATCCCTGATATCCCTGATATCCCTGATATCCCTGATATCCCTGATATCCCTGATATCCCTGATATCCCCTGATATCCCTGATATCTATCCCTGATATCCCTGATATCCCTGATATCCCTGATATCCCTGATATGCCTGATATCCCTGATATCCCTGATATCCCTGATATCCCTGATATCCCTGATATCCCTGATATCCCTGATATCCCTGATATCCCTGATATCCCTGATATCCCTGATATCCCTGATATCCCTGATATCCCTGATATCCCTGATATCCCTGATATCCCTGATATCTCTGATATCCCTGATATCCCTGATATCCCTGATATCCTGGATATCCCTGATATCCCTGATATCCCTGATATCCTGATATCCCTGATATCCCTGATATCCCTGATATCCCTGATATCCCTGATATCCCTGATATCCCTGATATCCCTGATATCCCTGATATCCCTGATATCCCTGATATCCTGATATCCTGATATCCCTGATATCCCTGATATCCCTGATATCCCTGATATCCCTGATATCCCTGATATCCCTGATATCCCTGATATCCCTGATATCCCTGATATCCCTGATATCCCTGATATCCCTGATATCCCTGATATCCCTGATATCCCTGATATCCCTGATATCCCTGATATCCCTGATATCCCTGATATCCCTGATATCCCTGATATCCCTGATATCCCTGATATCCCTGATATCCCTGATATCCCTGATATCCCTGATATCCCTGATATCCCTGATATCCCTGATATCCCTGATATCCCTGATATCCCTGATATCCCTGATATCCCTGATATCCCTGATATCCCTGATATCCTGATATCCCTGATATCCCTGATATCCTGATATCCCTGATATCCCTGATATCCCTGATATCCCTGATATCCCTGATATCCCTGATATCCCTGATATCCCTGATATCCCTGATATCCCTGATATCCCTGATATCCCTGATATCCCTGATATCCCTGATATCCCTGATATCCCTGATATCCCTGATATCCCTGATATCCCTGATATCCCTGATATCCCTGATATCCCTGATATCCCTGATATCCCTGATATCCCTGATATCCCTGATATCCCTGATATCCCTGATACCCTGGATATCCCTGATATCCTGGATATCCCTGATATCCTTGATATCCCTGATATTTTTGATATCCCTGATATCCTTGATATCCCTGATATCCTTGATATCCCTGATATCCTTGATATCCCTGATATCCTTGATATCCCTGATATCCTTGATATCCCTGATATCCTTGATATCCCTGATATCCTTGATATCCCTGATATCCTTGATATCCCTGATATCCTTGATATCCCTGATATCCTTGATATCCCTGATATTCTTGATATCCCTGATATCCTTGATATCCCTGATATCCTTGATATCCCTGATATCCTTGATATCCCTGATATCCTTGATATCCCTGATATCCTTGATATCCCTGATATCCTTGATATCCCTGATATCCTTGATATCCCTGATATCCTTGATATCCCTGATATCCTTGATATCCCTGATATCCTTGATATCCCTGATATCCTTGATATCCCTGATATCCCTGATATCCCTGATATCCCTGATATCCCTGATATCCTGGATATCCCTGATATCCCTGATATCCTGGATATCCCTGATATCCCTGATATCCCTGATATCCCTGATATCCCTGATATCCCTGATATCCTGGATATCCCTGATATCCCTGATATCCTGGATATCCCTGATATCCCTGATATCCCTGATATCCCTGATATCCCTGATATCCCTGATATCCTGGATATCCCTGATATCCCTGATATCCCTGATATCCCTGATATCCCTGATATATCTGATATCCCTGATATTCCTGATATCCCTGATATCCCTGATATCCCTGATATCCCTGATATCCTTGATATCCCTGATATCCTTGATATCCCAGATATCCTTGATATCCCCGATATCCCTGATATCCTGGATATCCCTGATATCCCTGATATCCCTGATATCCCTGATATCCCTGATATCCCTGATATCCCTGATATCCCTGATATTCCTGATATCCCTGATATCCCTGATATCCCTGATATCCTGGATATCCCTGATATCCTGATATCCCTGATATCCCTGATATCCCTGATATCCCTGATATCCCTGATATCCCTGATATCCCTGTTATCCTGGATATCCCTGATATCCCTGATATCCCTGATATCCCTGATATCCCTGATATCCCTGATATCCCTGATATCCTTGATATCCCTGATATCCTTGATATCCCAGATATCCTTGATATCCCTGATATCCCTGATATCCTGGATATTCCTGATATCCCTGATATCCCTGATATCCCTGATATCCCTGATATCCCTGATATCCCTGATATCCCTGATATCCCTGATATCCCTGATATCCCTGATATCCCTGATATCCCTGATATCCCTGATATCCCTGATATCCCTGATATCCCTGATATCCCTGATATCCCTGATATCCCTGATATCCCTGATATCCCTGATATCCCTGATATCCCTGATATCCCTGATATCCCTGATATCCCTGATATCCCTGATATCCCTGATATCCCTGATATCCCTGATATCCCTGATATCCCTGATATCCCTGATATCCCTGATATCCCTGATATCCCTGATATCCCTGATATCCCTGATATCCCTGATATCCCTGATATCCCTGATATCCCTGATATCCCTGATATCCCTGATATCCCTGATATCCCTGATATCCCTGATATCCCTGATATCCCTGATATCCCTGATATCCCTGATATCCCTGATATCCTGGATATCCCTGATATCCCTGATATCCCTGATATCCCTGATATCCCTGATATCCCTGATATCCCTGATATCCCTGATATCCCTGATATCCTTGATATCCCTGATATCTCTGATATCCCTGATATCCCTGATATCCCTGATATCCCTGATATCCCTGATATCTCTGATATCCCTGATATCCCTGATATCCCTGATATCCCTGATATCCCTGATATCCCTGATATCCCTGATATCCTGGATATCTCTGATATCCTTGATATCCCTGATATCCTCGATATCCCTGATATCCTCGATATCCCTGATATCCTTGATATCCCTGATATCCTTGATATCCCTGATATCCTTGATATCCCTGATATCCTTGATATCCCTGATATCCTTGATATCCCTGATATCCTTGATATCCCTGATATCCTTGATATCCCTGATATCCTTGATATCCCTGATATCCTTGATATCCCTGATATCCTTGATATCCCTGATATCCTTGATATCCCTGATATCCTCGATATCCCTGATATCCCTGATATCCTTGATATCCTGGATATCCTTTATATCCTTGATATCCTTGATATCCTTGATATTCTTGATATCCTTGATATTCTTGATATCCTTGATATCCTTGATGGTTATGATATCCCTTGATGGTTATGATGATATCCCTTGATGGTTATGATGGTAATGATGATAGTGATGATGATGATGATGATAATGTTGATGATGATGATGATGATGAAGATGATGATAATGGTCGCGGTGGTGGTTTCGGTGACGGTGACGGTGACGGTGACGCCGAAGGTGACGGTGACGGTGACGGTGACGGTGACGGTGACGGTGACAGTGGCGGTGGCGGTGGCGGTGGTGGTGGCGGTGGCGGTGGCGGTGGCGGTGGCGGTGGCGGTGGCGGTGGCGGTGGCGGTGGCGGTGGCGGTGGCGGTGGCGGTGGCGGTGGCGGTGGCGGTGGCGGTGGCGGTGGCGGTGGCGGTGGCGGTGGCGGTGGCGGTGGCGGTGGCGGTGGCGGTGGCGGTGGCGGTGGCGGTGGCGGTGGCGGTGGCGGTGGCGGTGGCGGTGGCGGTGGCGGTGGCGGTGGCGGTGGCGGTGACGGTGACGGTGACGGTGACGGTGACGGTGACGATGACGATCATAAGATATCCTTGGATATCCTTAATATCATTGATATTATATCCCTGATATCCCTGATATCCCTGATATCCTTGATATCCCTGATATCCTTGATATCCCTGATATCCCTGATATCCCTGATATCCCTGATATCCCTGATATCCCTGATATCCCTGATATCCTGGATATCCCTGATATCCCTGATATCCCTGATATCCCTGATATCCCTGATATCCCTGATATCCCTGATATCCCTGATATCCCTGATATCCCTGATATCCCTGATATCCCTGATATCCCTGATATCCCTGATATCCCTGATATCCCTGATATCCCTGATATCCCTGATATCCCTGATATCCCTGATATCCCTGATATCCCTGATATCCCTGATATCCCTGATATCCCTGATATCCTTGATATCCCAGATATCCTTGATATCCCTGATATCCCTGATATACCTGATATCCTGAATATCCCTGATATCCTGGATATCCCTGATATCCCTGATATTCCTGATATCCCTGATATTCCTGATATCCTGGATATCCCTGATATCCCTGATATCCCTGATATCCCTGATATCCCTGATATCCCTGATATCCCTGATATCCCTGATATCCCTGATATCCCTGATATCCCTGATATCCCTGATATCCCTGATATCCCTGATATCCCTGATATCCTGGATATCCCTGATATCCCTGATATCCCTGATATCCCTGATATCCCTGATATCCCTGATATCCCTGATATCCTGGATATCCCTGATATCCTGGATATCCCTGATATCCCTGATATCCCTGATATCCCTGATATCCCTGATATCCCTGATATCCCTGATATCCCTGATATCCTGGATATCCCTGATATCCCTGATATCCCTGATATCCCTGATATCCCTGATATCCCTGATATCCCTGATATCCCTGATATCCCTGATATCCCTGATATCCCTGATATCCCTGATATCCCTGATATCCCTAATATCCCTGATATCCCTGATATCCCTGATATCCCTGATATCCTTGATATCCCAGATATCCTTGATATCCCTGATATCCCTGATATCCCTGATATCCTGGATATCCCTGATATCCCTGATATCCCTGATATCCCTGATATCCCTGATATCCCTGATATCCCTGATATCCCTGATATCCCCCATATCTCTGATATCCCTGATATCCCTGATATCCCTGATATCCCTGATATCCCTGATATCCCTGATATCCCTGATATCCCTGATATCCCTGATATCCCTGATATCCCTGATATCCCTGATATCCCTGATATCCCTGATATCCCTGATATCCCTGATTTCCTGGATATCCCTGATATCCCTGATATCCCTGATATCCCTGATATCCCTGATATCCCTGATATCCCTGATATCCCTGATATCCCTGATATCCCTGATATCCCCCATATCTCTGATATCCCTGATATCCCTGATATCCCTGATATCCCTGATATCCCTGATATCCCTGATATCCCTGATATCCCTGATATCCCTGATATCCCTGATATCCCTGATATCCCTGATATCCCTGATATCCCTGATATCCCTGATATTATCCCTGATATCCCTGATATCCCTGATATCCCTGATATCCCTGATATGCCTGATATCCCTGATATCCCTGATATCCCTGATATCCCTGATATCCCTGATATCCCTGATATCCCTGATATCCCTGATATCCCTGATATCCCTGATATCCCTGATATCCCTGATATCCCTGATATCCCTGATATCCCTGATATCCCTGATATCCCTGATATCTCTGATATCCCTGATATCCCTGATATCCCTGATATCCTGGATATCCCTGATATCCCTGATATCCCTGATATCCCTGATATCCCTGATATCCCTGATATCCCTGATATCCCTGATATCCCTGATATCCCTGATATCCCTGATATCCCTGATATCCCTGATATCCCTGATATCCTTGATATCCCTGATATCCCTGATATCCCTGATATCCCTGATATCCCTGATATCCCTGATATCCCTGATATCCCTGATATCCCTGATATCCCTGATATCCCTGATATCCCTGATATCCTTGATATCCCAGATATCCTTGATATCCCTGATATCCCTGATATCCCTGATATCCCTGATATCCCTGATATCCCTGATATCCCTGATATCCCTGATATCCCCCATATCTCTGATATCCCTGATATCCCTGATATCCCTGATATCCCTGATATCCCTGATATCCCTGATATCCCTGATATCCCTGATATCCCTGATATCCCTGATATCCCTGATATCCCTGATATCCCTGATATCCCTGATATCCCTGATATCCCTGATATCCCTGATATCCCTGATATCCCTGATATCCCTGATATCCCTGATATCCCTGATTTCCTGGATATCCCTGATATCCCTGATATCCCTGATATCCCTGATATCCCTGATATCCCTGATATCCCTGATATCCCTGATATCCCTGATATCCCTGATATCCCCCATATCTCTGATATCCCTGATATCCCTGATATCCCTGATATCCCTGATATCCCTGATATCCCTGATATCCCTGATATCCCTGATATCCCTGATATCCCTGATATCCCTGATATCCCTGATATCCCTGATATCCCTGATATCCCTGATATCCCTGATATCCCTGATATCCCTGATATCCCTGATATCCCTGATATCCCTGATATCCCTGATTTCCTGGATATCCCTGATATCCCTGATATCCCTGATATCCCTGATATCCCTGATATCCCTGATATCCCTGATATCCCTGATATCCCTGATATCCCTGATATCCCCCATATCTCTGATATCCCTGATATCCCTGATATCCCTGATATCCCTGATATCCCTGATATCCCTGATATCCCTGATATCCCTGATATCCCTGATATCCCTGATATCCCTGATATCCCTGATATCCCTGATATCCCTGATATCCCTGATATCCCTGATATTATCCCTGATATCCCTGATATCCCTGATATCCCTGATATCCCTGATATGCCTGATATCCCTGATATCCCTGATATCCCTGATATCCCTGATATCCCTGATATCCCTGATATCCCTGATATCCCTGATATCCCTGATATCCCTGATATCCCTGATATCCCTGATATCCCTGATATCCCTGATATCCCTGATATCCCTGATATCCCTGATATCCCTGATATCTCTGATATCCCTGATATCCCTGATATCCCTGATATCCTGGATATCCCTGATATCCCTGATATCCCTGATATCCCTGATATCCCTGATATCCCTGATATCCCTGATATCCCTGATATCCCTGATATCCCTGATATCCCTGATATCCCTGATATCCCTGATATCCCTGATATCCCTGATATCCCTGATATCCTTGATATCCCTGATATCCCTGATATCCCTGATATCCCTGATATCCCTGATATCCCTGATATCCCTGATATCCCTGATATCCCTGATATCCCTGATATCCCTGATATCCCTGATATCCCTGATATCCCTGATATCCCTGATATCCCTGATATCCCTGATATCCCTGATATCCCTGATATCCCTGATATCCCTGATATCCCTGATATCCCTGATATCCTTGATATCCCTGATATCCCTGATATCCCTGATATCCCTGATATCCCTGATATCCCTGATATCCCTGATATCCCTGATATCCCTGATATCCCTGATATCCCTGATATCCCTGATATCCCTGATATCCCTGATATTCCTGATATCCCTGATATCCCTGATATCCCTGATATCCCTGATATCCCTGATATCCCTGATATCCCTGATATCCCTGATATCCCTGATATCCCTGATATCCCTGATATCCCTGATATCCCTGATATCCCTGATATCCCTGATATCCCTGATATCCCTGATATCCCTGATATCCCTGATATCCCTGATATCCCTGATATCCCTGATATCCCTGATATCCCTGATATCCCTGATATCCCTGATATCCCTGATATCCCTGATACCCTGGATATCCCTGATATCCTGGATATCCCTGATATCCTTGATATCCCTGATATTTTTGATATCCCTGATATCCTTGATATCCCTGATATCCTTGATATCCCTGATATCCTTGATATCCCTGATATCCTTGATATCCCTGATATCCTTGATATCCCTGATATCCTTGATATCCCTGATATCCTTGATATCCCTGATATCCTTGATATCCCTGATATCCTTGATATCCCTGATATCCTTGATATCCCTGATATCCTTGATATCCCTGATATCCTTGATATCCCTGATATCCTTGATATCCCTGATATCCTTGATATCCCTGATATCCTTGATATCCCTGATATCCTTGATATCCCTGATATCCTTGATATCCCTGATATCCTTGATATCCCTGATATCCTTGATATCCCTGATATCCTTGATATCCCTGATATCCCTGATATCCCTGATATCCTGGATATCCCTGATATCCCTGATATCCTGGATATCCCTGATATCCCTGATATCCCTGATATCCCTGATATCCCTGATATCCCTGATATCCTGGATATCCCTGATATCCCTGATATCCTGGATATCCCTGATATCCCTGATATCCCTGATATCCCTGATATCCCTGATATCCCTGATATCCTGGATATCCCTGATATCCCTGATATCCCTGATATCCCTGATATCCCTGATATCCCTGATATATCTGATATCCCTGATATTCCTGATATCCCTGATATCCCTGATATCCCTGATATCCCTGATATCCTTGATATCCCTGATATCCTTGATATCCCAGATATCCTTGATATCCCCGATATCCCTGATATCCTGGATATCCCTGATATCCCTGATATCCCTGATATCCCTGATATCCCTGATATCCCTGATATCCCTGATATCCCTGATATCCCTGATATCCCTGATATTCCTGATATCCCTGATATCCCTGATATCCCTGATATCCTGGATATCCCTGATATCCCTGATATCCCTGATATCCCTGATATCCCTGATATCCCTGATATCCCTGATATCCCTGATATCCCTGTTATCCTGGATATCCCTGATATCCCTGATATCCCTGATATCCCTGATATCCCTGATATCCCTGATATCCCTGATATCCTTGATATCCCTGATATCCTTGATATCCCAGATATCCTTGATATCCCTGATATCCCTGATATCCTGGATATTCCTGATATCCCTGATATCCCTGATATCCCTGATATCCCTGATATCCCTGATATCCCTGATATCCCTGATATCCCTGATATCCCTGATATCCCTGATATCCTCGATATCCCTGATATCCTCGATATCCCTGATATCCCTGATATCCCTGATATCTCTGATATCCCTGATATCCCTGATATCCCTGATATCCCTGATATTCTCGATATCCCTGATATCCTCGATATCGCTGATATCCTCGATATCCCTGATATTCTCGATATCCCTGATATCCCTGATATCCCTGATATCCTCGATATCCCTGATATCCTCGATATCCCTGATATCCCTAATATCCCTGATATCCCTGATATCCCTGATATCCCTGATATCCCTGATATCCCTGATATCCCTGATATCCCTGATAACCCTGATATCCCTGATATCCCTGATATCCCTGATATCCCTGATATCCTGGATATCCCTGATATCCCTGATATCCCTGATATCCCTGATATCCCTGATATCCCTGATATCCCTGATATCCCTGATATCCCTGATATCCCTGATATCCCTGATATCCCTGATATCCCTGATATCCCTGATATCCCTGATATCCCTGATATCCCTGATATCCCTGATATCCCTGATATCCCTGATATCCTGGATATCCCTGATATCCTCGATATCCCTGATATCCTCGATATCCCTGATATCCCTGATATCCCTGATATCCCTGATATCCCTGATATCCCTGATATCCCTGATATCCCTGATATCCCTGATATCCCTGATATCCCTGATATCCCTGATATCCCTGATATCCCTGATATCCCTGATATCCCTGATATCCCTGATATCCCTGATATCCTTGATATCCCTGATATCCCTGATATCCCTGATATCCCTGATATCCCTGATATCCCTGATATCCCTGATATCCCTGATATCCCTGATATCCCTGATATCCCTGATATCCCTGATATTCCTGATATCCCTGATATCCCTGATATCCCTGATATCCCTGATATCCCTGATATCCCTGATATCCCTGATATCCCTGATATCCCTGATATCCCTGATATCCCTGATATCCCTGATATCCCTGATATCCCTGATATCCCTGATATCCCTGATATCCCTGATATCCCTGATATCCCTGATATCCCTGATATCCCTGATATCCCTGATATCCCTGATATCCCTGATATCCCTGATATCCCTGATATCCCTGATATCCCTGATATCCCTGATACCCTGGATATCCCTGATATCCTGGATATCCCTGATATCCTTGATATCCCTGATATTTTTGATATCCCTGATATCCTTGATATCCCTGATATCCTTGATATCCCTGATATCCTTGATATCCCTGATATCCTTGATATCCCTGATATCCTTGATATCCCTGATATCCTTGATATCCCTGATATCCTTGATATCCCTGATATCCTTGATATCCCTGATATCCTTGATATCCCTGATATCCTTGATATCCCTGATATTCTTGATATCCCTGATATCCTTGATATCCCTGATATCCTTGATATCCCTGATATCCTTGATATCCCTGATATCCTTGATATCCCTGATATCCTTGATATCCCTGATATCCTTGATATCCCTGATATCCTTGATATCCCTGATATCCTTGATATCCCTGATATCCTTGATATCCCTGATATCCGTGATATCCCTGATATCCTTGATATCCCTGATATCCGTGATATCCCTGATATCCTTGATATCCCTGATATCCTTGATATCCCTGATATCCTTGATATCCCTGATATCCTTGATATTCCTGATATCCTTGATATCCCTGATATCCTTGATATCCCTGATATCCTTGATATCCCTGATATCCTTGATATCCCTGATATCCCTGATATCCTTGATATCCCTGATATCCTTGATATCCCTGATATCCTTGATATCCCTGATATCCTTGATATCCCTGATATCCTTGATATCCCTGATATCCTTGATATCCCTGATATCCTTGATATCCCTGATATCCTTGATATCCCTAATATCCTTGATATCCCTGATATCCTTGATATCCCTGATATCCTTGATATCTCTGATATCCCTGATATCCCTGATATCCTTGATATCCCTGATATCCTTGATATCCCTGATATCCTTGATATCCCTTATATCCCTGAAATCCCTGATATCCCTGATATCCTTGATATCCCTGATATCCTTGATATCCCTGATATCCTTGATATCCCTGATATCCTTGATATCCCTTATTTGCCTGATATCCCTGATATCCCTGATATCCTCGATATCCCTGATATCCTCGATATCCCTGATATCCTCGATATCCCTGATATTCCTGATATCCCTGATATCCTTGAAATCCTTGATATCCTCGATATCTCCGATATCTTTGATATCCTGGATATCCTTGATATCCTTGATATCCTTGATATCATTGATATCCTTGATATCCTTGATATCCGTAATAATGATATAGATGATAGTGATGATATTAATGATAGTTATGATAGTAATGACAGTAATCAGGATAATAATGATAATAATATTAGTTATGATATTATCGATGGTTATGATAGTAACTAGTTGGTATAATTAATATCAAACCGTATCACAGTTATAAACAGTGCATCTGCATCTGCATCTGGATTCTGCATTCTGCATCTGCATCTGGATTCTGGATTCTGCATTCTGCAATCTGCATCTGGATTCTGCATTCTGCATTCTGCAATCTGCATCTGGATTCTGCATTCTGCATTCTGCATTCTGCATTCTGCATTCTGCAATCTGCATCTGGATTCTGCAATCTGCATCTGGATTCTGCATTCTGCATTCTGCAATCTGCATCTTGATTCTGCATTCTGCATTCTGCATTCTTCATCTGCATCTGGATTCTGCATTCTGCATTCTGTATTCTGCATTCTGCATTTTGCATTCTGCATTCTGCATTCTGCATTCTGCATGCTGCATTCTGCATTCTGCATTCTGCATTCTGCATTCTGCATTCTGCATTCTGCATCTGTATCTGCATCTGCATTCTGCATCTGCATCTGCATTCTGCATCTGCATCTGCATTCTGCATCTGCATCTGCATTCTGCATCTGCATCTGCATTCTGCATCTGCATCTGCATTCTGCATCTGCATTCTGCATCTGCATCTGCATTCTGCATCTGCATCTGCATTCTGCATCTGCATCTGCATTCTGCATCTGCATCTGCATTTTGCATCTGCATCTGCATTCTGCATCTGCATCTGCATTTTGCATCTGCATCTGCATTCTGCATCTGCATCTGCATTCTGCATCTGCATCTGCATTCTGCATCTGCATCTGCATTCTGCATCTGCATCTGCATTCTGCATCTGCATCTGCATCTGCATTCTGCATTCTGCATCTGCATCTGCATTCTGCATTCTGCATCTGCATCTGCATTCTGCATTCTGCATTCTGCATCTGCATTCTGCATTCTGCATTCTGCATTCTGCATTCTGCATTCTGCATTCTGCATCCTGCATTCTGCATCTGCATTCTGCATTCTGCATTCTGCATTCTGCATTCTGCATTCTGCATTCTGCATCTGCATCTGCATTCTGCATTCTGCATTCTGCATTCTGCATTCTGCATCTGCATTCTGCATTCTGCATCTGCATTCTGCATTCTGCATCCTGCATTCTGCATCTGCATTCTGCATTCTGCATTCTGCATCTGCATTCTGCATTCTGCATTCTGCATTCTGCATTCTGCATCTGCATTCTGCATCTGCATTCTGCATTCTGCATTCTGCATCTGCATTCTGCATTCTGCATTCTGCATTCTGCATTCTGCATTCTGCATTCTGCATTCTGCATTCTGCATTCTGCATTCTGCATCTGCATTCTGCATTCTGCATTCTGCATTCTGCATTCTGCATCTGCATTCTGCATTCTGCATTCTGCATTCTGCATTCTGCATTCTGCATTCTGCATTCTGCATTCTGCATTCTGCATTCTGCATTCTGCATCCTGCATTCTGCATCTGCATTCTGCATTCTGCATTCTGCATTCTGCATTCTGCATTCTGCATTCTGCATCCTGCATTCTGCATTCTGCATTCTGCTTTCTGCATTCTGCATTCTGCATTCTGCATTCTGCATTCTGCATCTGCATCTGCATTCTGCATTCTGCATTCTGCATCCTGCATTCTGCATCTGCATTCTGCATTCTGCATTCTGCATCTGCATTCTGCATTCTGCATCTGCATTCTGCATTCTGCATCCTGCATTCTGCATCTGCATTCTGCATTCTGCATTCTGCATCTGCATTCTGCATTCTGCATTCTGCATTCTGCATTCTGCATCTGCATTCTGCATCTGCATTCTGCATTCTGCATTCTGCATCTGCATTCTGCATTCTGCATTCTGCATTCTGCATTCTGCATTCTGCATTCTGCATTCTGCATTCTGCATTCTGCATTCTGCATTCTGCATTCTGCATTCTGCATTCTGCATTCTGCATTCTGCATTCTGCATTCTGCATCTGCATTCTGCATTCTGCATTCTGCATTCTGCATCTGCATTCTGCATTCTGCATTCTGCATCTGCATTCTGCATTCTGCATTCTGCATCTGCATTCTGCATTCTGCCTTCTGCATTCTGCATTCTGCATTCTGCATTCTGCATTCTGCATTCTGCATTCTGCATTCTGCATTCTGCATTCTGCATTCTGCATTCTGCATCTGCATTCTGCATTCTGCATTCTGCATCTGCATTCTGCATTCTGCATTCTGCATTCTGCATCTGCATTCTGCATTCTGCATTCTGCATCTGCATTCTGCATTCTGCATTCTGCATCTGCATTCTGCATTCTGCATTCTGCATTCTGCATCTGCATTCTGCATTCTGCATTCTGCATTCTGCATTCTGCATTCTGCATCCTGCATTCTGCATCTGCATTCTGCATTCTGCATTCTGCATTCTGCATTCTGCATTCTGCATTCTGCATCCTGCATTCTGCATTCTGCATTCTGCTTTCTGCATTCTGCATTCTGCATTCTGCATTCTGCATTCTGCATCTGCATCTGCATTCTGCATTCTGCATTCTGCATCCTGCATTCTGCATCTGCATTCTGCATTCTGCATTCTGCATCTGCATTCTGCATTCTGCAATCTGCATCTTGATTCTGCATTCTGCATTCTGCATTCTTCATCTGCATCTGGATTCTGCATTCTGCATTCTGTATTCTGCATTCTGCATTTTGCATTCTGCATTCTGCATTCTGCATTCTGCATGCTGCATTCTGCATTCTGCATTCTGCATTCTGCATTCTGCATTCTGCATTCTGCATCTGTATCTGCATCTGCATTCTGCATCTGCATCTGCATTCTGCATCTGCATCTGCATTCTGCATCTGCATCTGCATTCTGCATCTGCATCTGCATTCTGCATCTGCATCTGCATTCTGCATCTGCATTCTGCATCTGCATCTGCATTCTGCATCTGCATCTGCATTCTGCATCTGCATCTGCATTCTGCATCTGCATCTGCATTTTGCATCTGCATCTGCATTCTGCATCTGCATCTGCATTTTGCATCTGCATCTGCATTCTGCATCTGCATCTGCATTCTGCATCTGCATCTGCATTCTGCATCTGCATCTGCATTCTGCATCTGCATCTGCATTCTGCATCTGCATCTGCATCTGCATTCTGCATTCTGCATCTGCATCTGCATTCTGCATTCTGCATCTGCATCTGCATTCTGCATTCTGCATTCTGCATCTGCATTCTGCATTCTGCATTCTGCATTCTGCATTCTGCATTCTGCATTCTGCATCCTGCATTCTGCATCTGCATTCTGCATTCTGCATTCTGCATTCTGCATTCTGCATTCTGCATTCTGCATCTGCATCTGCATTCTGCATTCTGCATTCTGCATTCTGCATTCTGCATCTGCATTCTGCATTCTGCATCTGCATTCTGCATTCTGCATCCTGCATTCTGCATCTGCATTCTGCATTCTGCATTCTGCATCTGCATTCTGCATTCTGCATTCTGCATTCTGCATTCTGCATCTGCATTCTGCATCTGCATTCTGCATTCTGCATTCTGCATCTGCATTCTGCATTCTGCATTCTGCATTCTGCATTCTGCATTCTGCATTCTGCATTCTGCATTCTGCATTCTGCATTCTGCATCTGCATTCTGCATTCTGCATTCTGCATTCTGCATTCTGCATCTGCATTCTGCATTCTGCATTCTGCATTCTGCATTCTGCATTCTGCATTCTGCATTCTGCATTCTGCATTCTGCATTCTGCATTCTGCATCCTGCATTCTGCATCTGCATTCTGCATTCTGCATTCTGCATTCTGCATTCTGCATTCTGCATTCTGCATCCTGCATTCTGCATTCTGCATTCTGCTTTCTGCATTCTGCATTCTGCATTCTGCATTCTGCATTCTGCATCTGCATCTGCATTCTGCATTCTGCATTCTGCATCCTGCATTCTGCATCTGCATTCTGCATTCTGCATTCTGCATCTGCATTCTGCATTCTGCATCTGCATTCTGCATTCTGCATCCTGCATTCTGCATCTGCATTCTGCATTCTGCATTCTGCATCTGCATTCTGCATTCTGCATTCTGCATTCTGCATTCTGCATCTGCATTCTGCATCTGCATTCTGCATTCTGCATTCTGCATCTGCATTCTGCATTCTGCATTCTGCATTCTGCATTCTGCATTCTGCATTCTGCATTCTGCATTCTGCATTCTGCATTCTGCATTCTGCATTCTGCATTCTGCATTCTGCATTCTGCATTCTGCATTCTGCATTCTGCATCTGCATTCTGCATTCTGCATTCTGCATTCTGCATCTGCATTCTGCATTCTGCATTCTGCATCTGCATTCTGCATTCTGCATTCTGCATTCTGCATTCTGCATTCTGCATTCTGCATTCTGCATTCTGCATTCTGCATCTGCATTCTGCATTCTGCATTCTGCATCTGCATTCTGCATTCTGCATTCTGCATTCTGCATTCTGCATCTGCATCTGCATTCTGCATTCTGCATCCTGCATTCTGCATCTGCATTCTGCATTCTGCATTCTGCATCTGCATTCTGCATTCTGCATTCTGCATTCTGCATTCTGCATCTGCATTCTGCATTCTGCATCTGCATTCTGCATTCTGCATTCTGCATCTGCATTCTGCATTCTGCATTCTGCATCTGCATTCTGCATTCTGCATTCTGCATTCTGCATTCTGCATTCTGCATTCTGCATTCTGCATTCTGCATTCTGCATTCTGCATTCTGCATTCTGCATTCTGCATTCTGCAATCTGCATCTTGATTCTGCATTCTGCATTCTGCATTCTGCATCTGCATTCTGCATTCTGCATTCTGCATCTGCATTCTGCATTCTGCATTCTGCATTCTGCATTCTGCATTCTGCATTCTGCATTCTGCATTCTGCATTCTGCATTCTGCATTCTGCATTCTGCATCTGTATCTGCATCTGCATTCTGCATCTGCATCTGCATTCTGCATCTGCATCTGCATTCTGCATCTGCATCTGCATTCTGCATCTGCATCTGCATTCTGCATCTGCATTCTGCATCTGCATCTGGATTCTGCATCTGCATCATTGATATCCTTGATATCCTCGATATCCTCGATATCCTCGATATCCTCGATATCCTCGATATCCTCGATATCCTCGATATCCTCGATATCCTCGATATCCTCGATATCCTCGATATCCTCGATATCCTCGATATCCTCGATATCCTCAATATCCTCGGTATCCTCGGTATCCTCGGTATCCTCGGTATCCTCGGTATCCTCGATATCCTCGGTATCCTCGATATCCTCGATATCCTCGATATCCTCGATATCCTCGATAATCTCGATATTCTCGATATCCTCGATATCCTCGATATCCTCGTTATCCTCGATATCCTCGATATCCTCGATATCCTCGATATCCTCGATATCCTCGATATCCTCGATATCCTCGATATCCTCGATATCCTTGATCGTGAATAAAAACGGCAGGGTTTGAGTTTTGGCAGTCGTTCGTTCATGAATAAAGGCTCGGTTCTCGTTTTGGCAGTCGTTCGTCAATAAAAAACGGTAGGGTTTCAGTTTTGGCAGTCGTTCGTTTACGAATAAAGGCGCGGGTCTCGGTTTTGCAGTCGTGCAATAATTGAAAACGGCAGGGTTTTAGTTTTGGCGGTCGTTCGTTAATTAAAAACGGCAGTGTTTTAGTTTTTGCAGTTGTTCGTTAATTGAAAACGGCAGGGTTTTAGTTTCGGCAATCGTTCGTTCATGAATAAAGGCTCGGCTCTCGTTTTGGCAGTCGTTCGATTCTTAGAAACGGCAGGGTTTTAGTTTTGTCAGTCGTTCGTCAATTAAAAACGGTAGGGTTCTAGTTTTGGCAATCGCTCGTTAATTAAAAACGGCAGGGTTTTAGTTTTGGCAGTCGTTCGTTATTTAAAAACGGCAGGGTTTCAGTTTTGGCAGTCGTTCGTCAATTGGAAACGGTAGGGTTTTAGTTTTGGCAGTCGTTCGTTCCGATATCCTTGATATCCTTGATATCCTTGATATCCTTGATATCCTTGATATCCTTGATATCCTTGATATCCTTGATATCCTTGATATCCTTGATATCCTTGATATCGTTGATATCCTTGATATCCTTGATATCCTTGATATCGTTGATATCCCTGATATCCCTCCCTGCTAAAAATTCCTGAGTGGTCCCATGTGGGACCATATGGGTCCATTCCCCACATCGTAATTTGGAACAAAGGTCCTGACTGGTCCCCATAAGGTCCATATGGGTCTGATCTACACGCAGTGAGGTGGGACATTGATGGTCCTATGTGGGTCCTACATGGGTCCAGTGGGGTCCACATGGGTGTAATCCCCACATTGCGACGTGAGACATGGGCCTGAATAGTCCCACATGGGTCCCATATGGGCCCCACATGGGCCCCGCAAGGTCCAGATGGGGCGAATCTCCACGCCACAAGGTGGGGATCTGACCTATCTGGACCTCACTGGACCCACGCGGACCTGACAGGTCCATGTTCCAAATTACGATGTGGGGACTGGACCCGTCTGGACCTTTAAGGTCTGCTTGGGACCAGTGAGGTCCACGTTAGGTTTGATCCCCATACATTGTAGCCTGGTTGATAGACCTGTTGGGCCCTTTGTGGCCCAATATGGGTCCTATCCCCATGTCATAGCTTGGGACGTTGACCTAATCCATCCCATGTGGATTCCACATGGCTGGTGGTCCTACGTAGAAAAAATGAATCTCAAAATACTTCCAAGGTTCTCCTATGTGGTCCAACATGTGTCCGATTCAGTCCTGGGTAGGACCATGGTGGTCCTACATAGGAAAAATGAATCTCAACATATTTCCTAGGTTCTCCTATGTGGTCCAACATGTGTCCCATTTAGTCCTGAGTAGGACCATAGTGGCCCCGCGTGGAAATCCGGGGACCCAACAAACTTCCTATGTGTTCCTACGTAGGTCCTTGTTATTCCTTTATGGGGCCCTGCTGGACCGATATAGGACCACCCCCGTTCTACCATACTACCGCTGTGTTCCAGCATGGTCCTCTGTGGGACCGTACTGGTTCACGAGTGGTCCAGTATGGACCCTACCGGAACCAGTGTGGAACCCACATGGGACCACTCGGGAATTTTTAGCAGGGCTGATATCCCTGATATCCCTGATATCCCTGATATTCCTGATATCCCTGATATCCCTGATATCCCTGATATCCCTGATATCCCTGATATCCCTGATATCCCTGATATCCCTGATATCCCCGATATCCCCGATATCCCCGATATCCCCGATATCCCCGATATCCCCGATATCCCTGATATCCCCGATATCCCTGATATCCCTGATATCCCTGATATCCCTGATATCCTGGATATCCCTGATATCCCTGATATCCCTGATATCCCTGATATCCCTGATATCCCTGATATCCCTGATATCCCTGATATCCCTGATATCCCTGATATTCCTGATATCCTGGATATCCCTGATATCCTGGATATCCCTGATATCCCTGATATCCCTGATATCCCTGATATCCCTGATATCCCTGATATCCCTGATATCCCTGATATCCCTGATATCCCTGATATCCCTGATATCCCTGATATCCCTGATATCCCTGATATCCCTGATATCCCTGATATCCCTGATATCCCTGATATCCCTGATATCCCTGATATCCCTGATATCCCTGATATCCCTGATATCCCTGATATCCCTGATATCCCTGATATCCCTGATATCCCTGATATCCCTGATATCCCTGATATCCCTGATATCCCTGATATCCCTGATATCCCTGATATCCCTGATATCCCTGATATCCCTGATATCCCTGATATCCCTGATATCCCTGATATCCCTGATATCCCTGATATCCCTGATATCCCTGATATCCCTGATATCCCTGATATCCCTGATATCCCTGATATCCCTGATATCCCTGATATCCCTGATATCCTGGATATCCCTGATATCCCTGATATCCCTGATATCCCTGATATCCCTGATATCCCTGATATCCCTGATATCCCTGATATCCCTGATATCCTTGATATCCCTGATATCTCTGATATCCCTGATATCCCTGATATCCCTGATATCCCTGATATCCCTGATATCTCTGATATCCCTGATATCCCTGATATCCCTGATATCCCTGATATCCCTGATATCCCTGATATCCCTGATATCCTGGATATCTCTGATATCCTTGATATCCCTGATATCCTCGATATCCCTGATATCCTCGATATCCCTGATATCCTCGATATCCCTGATATCCTCGATATCCCTGATATCCTCGATATCCCTGATATCCTTGATATCCCTGATATCCTTGATATCCCTGATATCCTTGATATCCCTGATATCCTTGATATCCCTGATATCCTTGATATCCCTGATATCCTTGATATCCCTGATATCCTTGATATCCCTGATATCCTTGATATCCCTGATATCCTTGATATCCCTGATATCCTTGATATCCCTGATATCCTCGATATCCCTGATATCCCTGATATCCTTGATATCCTGGATATCCTTTATATCCTTGATATCCTTGATATCCTTGATATTCTTGATATCCTTGATATTCTTGATATCCTTGATATCCTTGATGGTTATGATATCCCTTGATGGTTATGATGATATCCCTTGATGGTTATGATGGTAATGATGATAGTGATGATGATGATGATGATAATGTTGATGATGATGATGATGATGAAGATGATGATAATGGTCGCGGTGGTGGTTTCGGTGACGGTGACGGTGACGGTGACGCCGAAGGTGACGGTGACGGTGACGGTGACGGTGACGGTGACGGTGACAGTGGCGGTGGCGGTGGCGGTGGTGGTGGCGGTGGCGGTGGCGGTGGCGGTGGCGGTGGCGGTGGCGGTGGCAGTGGCGGTGGCGGTGGCGGTGGCGGTGGCGGTGGCGGTGGCGGTGGCGGTGGCGGTGGCGGTGGCGGTGGCGGTGGCGGTGGCGGTGGCGGTGGCGGTGGCGGTGGCGGTGGCGGTGGCGGTGGCGGTGGCGGTGGCGGTGGCGGTGGCGGTGGCGGTGACGGTGACGGTGACGGTGACGGTGACGGTGACGATGACGATCATAAGATATCCTTGGATATCCTTAATATCATTGATATTATATCCCTGATATCCCTGATATCCCTGATATCCTTGATATCCCTGATATCCTTGATATCCCTGATATCCCTGATATCCCTGATATCCCTGATATCCCTGATATCCCTGATATCCCTGATATCCTGGATATCCCTGATATCCCTGATATCCCTGATATCCCTGATATCCCTGATATCCCTGATATCCCTGATATCCCTGATATCCCTGATATCCCTGATATCCCTGATATCCCTGATATCCCTGATATCCCTGATATCCCTGATATCCCTGATATCCCTGATATCCCTGATATCCCTGATATCCTTGATATCCCAGATATCCTTGATATCCCTGATATCCCTGATATACCTGATATCCTGAATATCCCTGATATCCTGGATATCCCTGATATCCCTGATATTCCTGATATCCCTGATATTCCTGATATCCTGGATATCCCTGATATCCCTGATATCCCTGATATCCCTGATATCCCTGATATCCCTGATATCCCTGATATCCCTGATATCCCTGATATCCCTGATATCCCTGATATCCCTGATATCCCTGATATCCCTGATATCCCTGATATCCTGGATATCCCTGATATCCCTGATATCCCTGATATCCCTGATATCCCTGATATCCCTGATATCCCTGATATCCTGGATATCCCTGATATCCTGGATATCCCTGATATCCCTGATATCCCTGATATCCCTGATATCCCTGATATCCCTGATATCCCTGATATCCCTGATATCCTGGATATCCCTGATATCCCTGATATCCCTGATATCCCTGATATCCCTGATATCCCTGATATCCCTGATATCCCTGATATCCCTGATATCCCTGATATCCCTGATATCCCTGATATCCCTGATATCCCTGATATCCCTGATATCCCTGATATCCCTGATATCCCTGATATCCTTGATATCCCAGATATCCTTGATATCCCTGATATCCCTGATATCCCTGATATCCTGGATATCCCTGATATCCCTGATATCCCTGATATCCCTGATATCCCTGATATCCCTGATATCCCTGATATCCCTGATATCCCCCATATCTCTGATATCCCTGATATCCCTGATATCCCTGATATCCCTGATATCCCTGATATCCCTGATATCCCTGATATCCCTGATATCCCTGATATCCCTGATATCCCTGATATCCCTGATATCCCTGATATCCCTGATATCCCTGATTTCCTGGATATCCCTGATATCCCTGATATCCCTGATATCCCTGATATCCCTGATATCCCTGATATCCCTGATATCCCTGATATCCCCCATATCTCTGATATCCCTGATATCCCTGATATCCCTGATATCCCTGATATCCCTGATATCCCTGATATCCCTGATATCCCTGATATCCCTGATATCCCTGATATCCCTGATATCCCTGATATCCCTGATATCCCTGATATCCCTGATATCCCTGATATCCCTGATATTATCCCTGATATCCCTGATATCCCTGATATCCCTGATATCCCTGATATGCCTGATATCCCTGATATCCCTGATATCCCTGATATCCCTGATATCCCTGATATCCCTGATATCCCTGATATCCCTGATATCCCTGATATCCCTGATATCCCTGATATCCCTGATATCCCTGATATCCCTGATATCCCTGATATCTCTGATATCCCTGATATCCTGGATATCCCTGATATCCCTGATATCCCTGATATCCCTGATATCCCTGATATCCCTGATATCCCTGATATCCCTGATATCCCTGATATCCCTGATATCCCTGATATCCCTGATATCCCTGATATCCCTGATATCCTTGATATCCCTGATATCCCTGATATCCCTGATATCCCTGATATCCCTGATATCCCTGATATCCCTGATATCCCTGATATCCCTGATATCCCTGATATCCCTGATATCCCTGATATCCTTGATATCCCAGATATCCTTGATATCCCTGATATCCCTGATATCCCTGATATCCCTGATATCCCTGATATCCCTGATATCCCTGATATCCCTGATATCCCCCATATCTCTGATATCCCTGATATCCCTGATATCCCTGATATCCCTGATATCCCTGATATCCCTGATATCCCTGATATCCCTGATATCCCTGATATCCCTGATATCCCTGATATCCCTGATATCCCTGATATCCCTGATATCCCTGATATCCCTGATATCCCTGATATCCCTGATATCCCTGATATCCCTGATATCCCTGATATCCCTGATATCCCTGATATCCCTGATTTCCTGGATATCCCTGATATCCCTGATATCCCTGATATCCCTGATATCCCTGATATCCCTGATATCCCTGATATCCCTGATATCCCTGATATCCCTGATATCCCTGATATCCCCCATATCTCTGATATCCCTGATATCCCTGATATCCCTGATATCCCTGATATCCCTGATATCCCTGATATCCCTGATATCCCTGATATCCCTGATATCCCTGATATCCCTGATATCCCTGATATCCCTGATATCCCTGATATCCCTGATATCCCTGATATCCCTGATATCCCTGATATCCCTGATATCCCTGATTTCCTGGATATCCCTGATATCCCTGATATCCCTGATATCCCTGATATCCCTGATATCCCTGATATCCCTGATATCCCTGATATCCCTGATATCCCTGATATCCCCCATATCTCTGATATCCCTGATATCCCTGATATCCCTGATATCCCTGATATCCCTGATATCCCTGATATCCCTGATATCCCTGATATCCCTGATATCCCTGATATCCCTGATATCCCTGATATCCCTGATATCCCTGATATCCCTGATATCCCTGATATCTCTGATATCCCTGATATCCTGGATATCCCTGATATCCCTGATATCCCTGATATCCCTGATATCCCTGATATCCCTGATATCCCTGATATCCCTGATATCCCTGATATCCCTGATATCCCTGATATCCCTGATATCCCTGATATCCCTGATATCCCTGATATCCTTGATATCCCTGATATCCCTGATATCCCTGATATCCCTGATATCCCTGATATCCCTGATATCCCTGATATCCCTGATATCCCTGATATCCCTGATATCCCTGATATCCCTGATATCCTTGATATCCCAGATATCCTTGATATCCCTGATATCCCTGATATCCCTGATATCCCTGATATCCCTGATATCCCTGATATCCCTGATATCCCTGATATCCCCCATATCTCTGATATCCCTGATATCCCTGATATCCCTGATATCCCTGATATCCCTGATATCCCTGATATCCCTGATATCCCTGATATCCCTGATATCCCTGATATCCCTGATATCCCTGATATCCCTGATATCCCTGATATCCCTGATATCCCTGATATCCCTGATATCCCTGATATCCCTGATATCCCTGATATCCCTGATATCCCTGATATCCCTGATATCCCTGATTTCCTGGATATCCCTGATATCCCTGATATCCCTGATATCCCTGATATCCCTGATATCCCTGATATCCCTGATATCCCTGATATCCCTGATATCCCTGATATCCCCCATATCTCTGATATCCCTGATATCCCTGATATCCCTGATATCCCTGATATCCCTGATATCCCTGATATCCCTGATATCCCTGATATCCCTGATATCCCTGATATCCCTGATATCCCTGATATCCCTGATATCCCTGATATCCCTGATATCCCTGATATCCCTGATATCCCTGATATCCCTGATATCCCTGATATCCCTGATACCCTGGATATCCCTGATATCCTGGATATCCCTGATATCCTTGATATCCCTGATATTTTTGATATCCCTGATATCCTTGATATCCCTGATATCCTTGATATCCCTGATATCCTTGATATCCCTGATATCCTTGATATCCCTGATATCCTTGATATCCCTGATATCCTTGATATCCCTGATATCCTTGATATCCCTGATATCCTTGATATCCCTGATATCCTTGATATCCCTGATATCCTTGATATCCCTGATATTCTTGATATCCCTGATATCCTTGATATCCCTGATATCCTTGATATCCCTGATATCCTTGATATCCCTGATATCCTTGATATCCCTGATATCCTTGATATCCCTGATATCCTTGATATCCCTGATATCCTTGATATCCCTGATATCCTTGATATCCCTGATATCCTTGATATCCCTGATATCCTTGATATCCCTGATATCCCTGATATCCCTGATATCCCTGATATCCCTGATATCCTGGATATCCCTGATATCCCTGATATCCTGGATATCCCTGATATCCCTGATATCCCTGATATCCCTGATATCCCTGATATCCCTGATATCCTGGATATCCCTGATATCCCTGATATCCTGGATATCCCTGATATCCCTGATATCCCTGATATCCCTGATATCCCTGATATCCCTGATATCCTGGATATCCCTGATATCCCTGATATCCCTGATATCCCTGATATCCCTGATATCCCTGATATATCTGATATCCCTGATATTCCTGATATCCCTGATATCCCTGATATCCCTGATATCCCTGATATCCTTGATATCCCTGATATCCTTGATATCCCAGATATCCTTGATATCCCCGATATCCCTGATATCCTGGATATCCCTGATATCCCTGATATCCCTGATATCCCTGATATCCCTGATATCCCTGATATCCCTGATATCCCTGATATTCCTGATATCCCTGATATCCCTGATATCCCTGATATCCTGGATATCCCTGATATCCCTGATATCCCTGATATCCCTGATATCCCTGATATCCCTGATATCCCTGATATCCCTGATATCCCTGTTATCCTGGATATCCCTGATATCCCTGATATCCCTGATATCCCTGATATCCCTGATATCCCTGATATCCCTGATATCCTTGATATCCCTGATATCCTTGATATCCCAGATATCCTTGATATCCCTGATATCCCTGATATCCTGGATATTCCTGATATCCCTGATATCCCTGATATCCCTGATATCCCTGATATCCCTGATATCCCTGATATCCCTGATATCCCTGATATCCCTGATATCCCTGATATCCTCGATATCCCTGATATCCTCGATATCCCTGATATCCCTGATATCCCTGATATCTCTGATATCCCTGATATCCCTGATATCCCTGATATCCCTGATATTCTCGATATCCCTGATATCCTCGATATCGCTGATATCCTCGATATCCCTGATATTCTCGATATCCCTGATATCCCTGATATCCCTGATATCCTCGATATCCCTGATATCCTCGATATCCCTGATATCCCTAATATCCCTGATATCCCTGATATCCCTGATATCCCTGATATCCCTGATATCCCTGATATCCCTGATATCCCTGATAACCCTGATATCCCTGATATCCCTGATATCCCTGATATCCCTGATATCCTGGATATCCCTGATATCCCTGATATCCCTGATATCCCTGATATCCCTGATATCCCTGATATCCCTGATATCCCTGATATCCCTGATATCCCTGATATCCCTGATATCCCTGATATCCCTGATATCCCTGATATCCCTGATATCCCTGATATCCCTGATATCCCTGATATCCCTGATATCCCTGATATCCCTGATATCCCTGATATCCTGGATATCCCTGATATCCTCGATATCCCTGATATCCTCGATATCCCTGATATCCCTGATATCCCTGATATCCCTGATATCCCTGATATCCCTGATATCCCTGATATCCCTGATATCCCTGATATCCCTGATATCCCTGATATCCCTGATATCCCTGATATCCCTGATATCCCTGATATCCCTGATATCCCTGATATCCCTGATATCCTTGATATCCCTGATATCCCTGATATCCCTGATATCCCTGATATCCCTGATATCCCTGATATCCCTGATATCCCTGATATCCCTGATATCCCTGATATCCCTGATATCCCTGATATTCCTGATATCCCTGATATCCCTGATATCCCTGATATCCCTGATATCCCTGATATCCCTGATATCCCTGATATCCCTGATATCCCTGATATCCCTGATATCCCTGATATCCCTGATATCCCTGATATCCCTGATATCCCTGATATCCCTGATATCCCTGATATCCCTGATATCCCTGATATCCCTGATATCCCTGATATCCCTGATATCCCTGATATCCCTGATATCCCTGATATCCCTGATATCCCTGATATCCCTGATATCCCTGATATCCCTGATATCCCTGATACCCTGGATATCCCTGATATCCTGGATATCCCTGATATCCTTGATATCCCTGATATTTTTGATATCCCTGATATCCTTGATATCCCTGATATCCTTGATATCCCTGATATCCTTGATATCCCTGATATCCTTGATATCCCTGATATCCTTGATATCCCTGATATCCTTGATATCCCTGATATCCTTGATATCCCTGATATCCTTGATATCCCTGATATCCTTGATATCCCTGATATTCTTGATATCCCTGATATCCTTGATATCCCTGATATCCTTGATATCCCTGATATCCTTGATATCCCTGATATCCATCCCTGATATCCTTGATATCCCTGATATCCTTGATATCCCTGATATCCTTGATATCCCTGATATCCTTGATATCCCTGATATCCTTGATATCCCTGATATCCTTGATATCCCTGATATCCTTGATATCCCTGATATCCGTGATATCCCTGATATCCTTGATATCCCTGATATCCTTGATATCCCTGATATCCTTGATATCCCTGATATCCTTGATATTCCTGATATCCTTGATATCCCTGATATCCTTGATATCCCTGATATCCTTGATATCCCTGATATCCTTGATATCCCTGATATCCCTGATATCCTTGATATCCCTGATATCCTTGATATCCCTGATATCCTTGATATCCCTGATATCCTTGATATCCCTGATATCCTTGATATCCCTGATATCCTTGATATCCCTGATATCCTTGATATCCCTAATATCCTTGATATCCCTGATATCCTTGATATCCCTGATATCCTTGATATCTCTGATATCCCTGATATCCCTGATATCCTTGATATCCCTGATATCCTTGATATCCCTGATATCCTTGATATCCCTTATATCCCTGAAATCCCTGATATCCCTGATATCCTTGATATCCCTGATATCCTTGATATCCCTGATATCCTTGATATCCCTTATTTGCCTGATATCCCTGATATCCCTGATATCCTCGATATCCCTGATATCCTCGATATCCCTGATATCCTCGATATCCCTGATATTCCTGATATCCCTGATATCCTTGAAATCCTTGATATCCTCGATATCTCCGATATCTTTGATATCCTGGATATCCTTGATATCCTTGATATCCTTGATATCATTGATATCCTTGATATCCTTGATATCCGTAATAATGATATAGATGATAGTGATGATATTAATGATAGTTATGATAGTAATGACAGTAATCAGGATAATAATGATAATAATATTAGTTATGATATTATCGATGGTTATGATAGTAACTAGTTGGTATAATTAATATCAAACCGTATCACAGTTATAAACAGTGCATCTGCATCTGCATCTGGATTCTGCATTCTGCATCTGCATCTGGATTCTGGATTCTGCATTCTGCAATCTGCATCTGGATTCTGCATTCTGCATTCTGCAATCTGCATCTGGATTCTGCATTCTGCATTCTGCATTCTGCATTCTGCATTCTGCAATCTGCATCTGGATTCTGCAATCTGCATCTGGATTCTGCATTCTGCATTCTGCAATCTGCATCTTGATTCTGCATTCTGCATTCTGCATTCTTCATCTGCATCTGGATTCTGCATTCTGCATTCTGTATTCTGCATTCTGCATTTTGCATTCTGCATTCTGCATTCTGCATTCTGCATGCTGCATTCTGCATTCTGCATTCTGCATTCTGCATTCTGCATTCTGCATTCTGCATCTGTATCTGCATCTGCATTCTGCATCTGCATCTGCATTCTGCATCTGCATCTGCATTCTGCATCTGCATCTGCATTCTGCATCTGCATCTGCATTCTGCATCTGCATTCTGCATCTGCATCTGCATTCTGCATCTGCATCTGCATTCTGCATCTGCATCTGCATTCTGCATCTGCATCTGCATTTTGCATCTGCATTCTGCATCTGCATCTGCATTTTGCATCTGCATCTGCATTCTGCATCTGCATCTGCATTCTGCATCTGCATCTGCATTCTGCATCTGCATCTGCATTCTGCATCTGCATCTGCATTCTGCATCTGCATCTGCATCTGCATTCTGCATTCTGCATCTGCATCTGCATTCTGCATTCTGCATCTGCATCTGCATTCTGCATTCTGCATTCTGCATCTGCATTCTGCATTCTGCATTCTGCATTCTGCATTCTGCATTCTGCATTCTGCATCCTGCATTCTGCATCTGCATTCTGCATTCTGCATTCTGCATTCTGCATTCTGCATTCTGCATTCTGCATCTGCATCTGCATTCTGCATTCTGCATTCTGCATTCTGCATTCTGCATCTGCATTCTGCATTCTGCATCTGCATTCTGCATTCTGCATCCTGCATTCTGCATCTGCATTCTGCATTCTGCATTCTGCATCTGCATTCTGCATTCTGCATTCTGCATTCTGCATTCTGCATCTGCATTCTGCATCTGCATTCTGCATTCTGCATTCTGCATCTGCATTCTGCATTCTGCATTCTGCATTCTGCATTCTGCATTCTGCATTCTGCATTCTGCATTCTGCATTCTGCATTCTGCATTCTGCATCTGCATTCTGCATTCTGCATTCTGCATTCTGCATTCTGCATTCTGCATTCTGCATTCTGCATTCTGCATTCTGCATTCTGCATTCTGCATCCTGCATTCTGCATCTGCATTCTGCATTCTGCATTCTGCATTCTGCATTCTGCATTCTGCATTCTGCATCCTGCATTCTGCATTCTGCATTCTGCTTTCTGCATTCTGCATTCTGCATTCTGCATTCTGCATTCTGCATCTGCATCTGCATTCTGCATTCTGCATTCTGCATCCTGCATTCTGCATCTGCATTCTGCATTCTGCATTCTGCATCTGCATTCTGCATTCTGCATCTGCATTCTGCATTCTGCATCCTGCATTCTGCATCTGCATTCTGCATTCTGCATTCTGCATCTGCATTCTGCATTCTGCATTCTGCATTCTGCATTCTGCATCTGCATTCTGCATCTGCATTCTGCATTCTGCATTCTGCATCTGCATTCTGCATTCTGCATTCTGCATTCTGCATTCTGCATTCTGCATTCTGCATTCTGCATTCTGCATTCTGCATTCTGCATTCTGCATTCTGCATTCTGCATTCTGCATTCTGCATTCTGCATTCTGCATTCTGCATCTGCATTCTGCATTCTGCATTCTGCATTCTGCATCTGCATTCTGCATTCTGCATTCTGCATCTGCATTCTGCATTCTGCATTCTGCATCTGCATTCTGCATTCTGCCTTCTGCATTCTGCATTCTGCATTCTGCATTCTGCATTCTGCATTCTGCATTCTGCATTCTGCATTCTGCATTCTGCATTCTGCATTCTGCATCTGCATTCTGCATTCTGCATTCTGCATCTGCATTCTGCATTCTGCATTCTGCATTCTGCATCTGCATTCTGCATTCTGCATTCTGCATCTGCATTCTGCATTCTGCATTCTGCATCTGCATTCTGCATTCTGCATTCTGCATTCTGCATCTGCATTCTGCATTCTGCATTCTGCATTCTGCATTCTGCATTCTGCATTCTGCATTCTGCATTCTGCATTCTGCATTCTGCATTCTGCATTCTGCATTCTGCATTCTGCATCTGCATCTGCATTCTGCATTCTGCATTCTGCATCTGCATTCTGCATTCTGCATTCTGCATTCTGCATTCTGCATTCTGCATCTGCATTCTGCATTCTGCATTCTGCATTCTGCATTCTGCATTCTGCATTCTGCATTCTGCATTCTGCATCTGCATTCTGCATTCTGCATTCTGCATTCTGCATTCTGCATTCTGCATTCTGCATTCTGCATTCTGCATTCTGCATTCTGCATTCTGCATTCTGCATTCTGCATCTGCATCTGCATTCTGCATTCTGCATTCTGCATTCTGCATTCTGCATCTGCATTCTGCATTCTGCATCTGCATTCTGCATTCTGCATCCTGCATTCTGCATCTGCATTCTGCATCTGCATTCTGCATTCTGCATTCTGCATTCTGCATTCTGCATCTGCATTCTGCATTCTGCATCTGCATTCTGCATTCTGCATCCTGCATTCTGCATCTGCATTCTGCATTCTGCATTCTGCATCTGCATTCTGCATTCTGCATTCTGCATTCTGCATTCTGCATCTGCATTCTGCATCTGCATTCTGCATTCTGCATTCTGCATCTGCATTCTGCATTCTGCATTCTGCATTCTGCATTCTGCATTCTGCATTCTGCATTCTGCATTCTGCATTCTGCATTCTGCATTCTGCATTCTGCATCTGCATTCTGCATTCTGCATTCTGCATTCTGCATTCTGCATTCTGCATTCTGCATTCTGCATTCTGCATTCTGCATTCTGCATTCTGCATTCTGCATTCTGCATTCTGCATTCTGCATTCTGCATTCTGCATTCTGCATTCTGCATCTGCATCTGCATTCTGCATTCTGCATTCTGCATTCTGCATTCTGCATCTGCATTCTGCATTCTGCATCTGCATTCTGCATTCTGCATCCTGCATTCTGCATCTGCATTCTGCATTCTGCATTCTGCATCTGCATTCTGCATTCTGCATTCTGCATTCTGCATTCTGCATCTGCATTCTGCATCTGCATTCTGCATTCTGCATTCTGCATCTGCATTCTGCATTCTGCATTCTGCATTCTGCATTCTGCATTCTGCATTCTGCATTCTGCATTCTGCATTCTGCATTCTGCATCTGCATTCTGCATTCTGCATTCTGCATTCTGCATTCTGCATTCTGCATTCTGCATTCTGCATTCTGCATTCTGCATTCTGCATTCTGCATTCTGCATCCTGCATTCTGCATCTGCATTCTGCATTCTGCATTCTGCATTCTGCATTCTGCATTCTGCATTCTGCATCCTGCATTCTGCATTCTGCATTCTGCTTTCTGCATTCTGCATTCTGCATTCTGCATTCTGCATTCTGCATCTGCATCTGCATTCTGCATTCTGCATTCTGCATCCTGCATTCTGCATCTGCATTCTGCATTCTGCATTCTGCATCTGCATTCTGCATTCTGCATCTGCATTCTGCATTCTGCATCCTGCATTCTGCATCTGCATTCTGCATTCTGCATTCTGCATCTGCATTCTGCATTCTGCATTCTGCATTCTGCATTCTGCATCTGCATTCTGCATCTGCATTCTGCATTCTGCATTCTGCATCTGCATTCTGCATTCTGCATTCTGCATTCTGCATTCTGCATTCTGCATTCTGCATTCTGCATTCTGCATTCTGCATTCTGCATTCTGCATTCTGCATTCTGCATTCTGCATTCTGCATTCTGCATTCTGCATTCTGCATCTGCATTCTGCATTCTGCATTCTGCATTCTGCATCTGCATTCTGCATTCTGCATTCTGCATCTGCATTCTGCATTCTGCATTCTGCATTCTGCATTCTGCATTCTGCATTCTGCATTCTGCATTCTGCATTCTGCATCTGCATTCTGCATTCTGCATTCTGCATCTGCATTCTGCATTCTGCATTCTGCATTCTGCATTCTGCATCTGCATCTGCATTCTGCATTCTGCATCCTGCATTCTGCATCTGCATTCTGCATTCTGCATTCTGCATCTGCATTCTGCATTCTGCATTCTGCATTCTGCATTCTGCATCTGCATTCTGCATTCTGCATCTGCATTCTGCATTCTGCATTCTGCATCTGCATTCTGCATTCTGCATTCTGCATCTGCATTCTGCATTCTGCATTCTGCATTCTGCATTCTGCATTCTGCATTCTGCATTCTGCATTCTGCATTCTGCATTCTGCATTCTGCATTCTGCATTCTGCATTCTGCAATCTGCATCTTGATTCTGCATTCTGCATTCTGCATTCTGCATCTGCATTCTGCATTCTGCATTCTGCATCTGCATTCTGCATTCTGCATTCTGCATTCTGCATTCTGCATTCTGCATTCTGCATTCTGCATTCTGCATTCTGCATTCTGCATTCTGCATTCTGCATCTGTATCTGCATCTGCATTCTGCATCTGCATCTGCATTCTGCATCTGCATCTGCATTCTGCATCTGCATCTGCATTCTGCATCTGCATCTGCATTCTGCATCTGCATTCTGCATCTGCATCTGGATTCTGCATCTGCATCATTGATATCCTTGATATCCTCGATATCCTCGATATCCTCGATATCCTCGATATCCTCGATATCCTCGATATCCTCGATATCCTCGATATCCTCGATATCCTCGATATCCTCGATATCCTCGATATCCTCGATATCCTCGATATCCTCAATATCCTCGGTATCCTCGGTATCCTCGGTATCCTCGGTATCCTCGGTATCCTCGATATCCTCGGTATCCTCGATATCCTCGATATCCTCGATATCCTCGATATCCTCGATAATCTCGATATTCTCGATATCCTCGATATCCTCGATATCCTCGTTATCCTCGATATCCTCGATATCCTCGATATCCTCGATATCCTCGATATCCTCGATATCCTCGATATCCTCGATATCCTCGATATCCTTGATCGTGAATAAAAACGGCAGGGTTTGAGTTTTGGCAGTCGTTCGTTCATGAATAAAGGCTCGGTTCTCGTTTTGGCAGTCGTTCGTCAATAAAAAACGGTAGGGTTTCAGTTTTGGCAGTCGTTCGTTTACGAATAAAGGCGCGGGTCTCGGTTTTGCAGTCGTGCAATAATTGAAAACGGCAGGGTTTTAGTTTTGGCGGTCGTTCGTTAATTAAAAACGGCAGTGTTTTAGTTTTTGCAGTTGTTCGTTAATTGAAAACGGCAGGGTTTTAGTTTCGGCAATCGTTCGTTCATGAATAAAGGCTCGGCTCTCGTTTTGGCAGTCGTTCGATTCTTAGAAACGGCAGGGTTTTAGTTTTGTCAGTCGTTCGTCAATTAAAAACGGTAGGGTTCTAGTTTTGGCAATCGCTCGTTAATTAAAAACGGCAGGGTTTTAGTTTTGGCAGTCGTTCGTTATTTAAAAACGGCAGGGTTTCAGTTTTGGCAGTCGTTCGTCAATTGGAAACGGTAGGGTTTTAGTTTTGGCAGTCGTTCGTTCCGATATCCTTGATATCCTTGATATCCTTGATATCCTTGATATCCTTGATATCCTTGATATCCTTGATATCCTTGATATCCTTGATATCGTTGATATCCTTGATATCCTTGATATCCTTGATATCGTTGATATCCCTGATATCCCTGATATCCCTGATATCCCTGATATCCCTGATATTCCTGATATCCCTGATATCCCTGATATCCCTGATATCCCTGATATCCCTGATATCCCTGATATCCCTGATATCCCTGATATCCCCGATATCCCCGATATCCCCGATATCCCCGATATCCCCGATATCCCCGATATCCCTGATATCCCCGATATCCCTGATATCCCTGATATCCCTGATATCCCTGATATCCTGGATATCCCTGATATCCCTGATATCCCTGATATCCCTGATATCCCTGATATCCCTGATATCCCTGATATCCCTGATATCCCTGATATCCCTGATATTCCTGATATCCTGGATATCCCTGATATCCTGGATATCCCTGATATCCCTGATATCCCTGATATCCCTGATATCCCTGATATCCCTGATATCCCTGATATCCCTGATATCCCTGATATCCCTGATATCCCTGATATCCCTGATATCCCTGATATCCCTGATATCCCTGATATCCCTGATATCCCTGATATCCCTGATATCCCTGATATCCCTGATATCCCTGATATCCCTGATATCCCTGATATCCCTGATATCCCTGATATCCCTGATATCCCTGATATCCCTGATATCCCTGATATCCCTGATATCCCTGATATCCCTGATATCCCTGATATCCCTGATATCCCTGATATCCCTGATATCCCTGATATCCCTGATATCCCTGATATCCCTGATATCCCTGATATCCCTGATATCCCTGATATCCCTGATATCCCTGATATCCCTGATATCCTGGATATCCCTGATATCCCTGATATCCCTGATATCCCTGATATCCCTGATATCCCTGATATCCCTGATATCCCTGATATCCCTGATATCCTTGATATCCCTGATATCTCTGATATCCCTGATATCCCTGATATCCCTGATATCCCTGATATCCCTGATATCTCTGATATCCCTGATATCCCTGATATCCCTGATATCCCTGATATCCCTGATATCCCTGATATCCCTGATATCCTGGATATCTCTGATATCCTTGATATCCCTGATATCCTCGATATCCCTGATATCCTCGATATCCCTGATATCCTTGATATCCCTGATATCCTTGATATCCCTGATATCCTTGATATCCCTGATATCCTTGATATCCCTGATATCCTTGATATCCCTGATATCCTTGATATCCCTGATATCCTTGATATCCCTGATATCCTTGATATCCCTGATATCCTTGATATCCCTGATATCCTTGATATCCCTGATATCCTTGATATCCCTGATATCCTCGATATCCCTGATATCCCTGATATCCTTGATATCCTGGATATCCTTTATATCCTTGATATCCTTGATATCCTTGATATTCTTGATATCCTTGATATTCTTGATATCCTTGATATCCTTGATGGTTATGATATCCCTTGATGGTTATGATGATATCCCTTGATGGTTATGATGGTAATGATGATAGTGATGATGATGATGATGATAATGTTGATGATGATGATGATGATGAAGATGATGATAATGGTCGCGGTGGTGGTTTCGGTGACGGTGACGGTGACGGTGACGCCGAAGGTGACGGTGACGGTGACGGTGACGGTGACGGTGACGGTGACAGTGGCGGTGGCGGTGGCGGTGGTGGTGGCGGTGGCGGTGGCGGTGGCGGTGGCGGTGGCGGTGGCGGTGGCGGTGGCGGTGGCGGTGGCGGTGGCGGTGGCGGTGGCGGTGGCGGTGGCGGTGGCGGTGGCGGTGGCGGTGGCGGTGGCGGTGGCGGTGGCGGTGGCGGTGGCGGTGGCGGTGGCGGTGGCGGTGGCGGTGGCGGTGGCGGTGGCGGTGGCGGTGGCGGTGGCGGTGGCGGTGGCGGTGGCGGTGACGGTGACGGTGACGGTGACGGTGACGGTGACGATGACGATCATAAGATATCCTTGGATATCCTTAATATCATTGATATTATATCCCTGATATCCCTGATATCCCTGATATCCTTGATATCCCTGATATCCTTGATATCCCTGATATCCCTGATATCCCTGATATCCCTGATATCCCTGATATCCCTGATATCCCTGATATCCCTGATATCCCTGATATCCCTGATATCCCTGATATCCCTGATATCCCTGATATCCCTGATATCCCTGATATCCCTGATATCCCTGATATCCCTGATATCCCTGATATCCCTGATATCCCTGATATCCCTGATATCCTTGATATCCCAGATATCCTTGATATCCCTGATATCCCTGATATACCTGATATCCTGAATATCCCTGATATCCTGGATATCCCTGATATCCCTGATATTCCTGATATCCCTGATATTCCTGATATCCTGGATATCCCTGATATCCCTGATATCCCTGATATCCCTGATATCCCTGATATCCCTGATATCCCTGATATCCCTGATATCCCTGATATCCCTGATATCCCTGATATCCCTGATATCCCTGATATCCCTGATATCCCTGATATCCTGGATATCCCTGATATCCCTGATATCCCTGATATCCCTGATATCCCTGATATCCCTGATATCCCTGATATCCTGGATATCCCTGATATCCTGGATATCCCTGATATCCCTGATATCCCTGATATCCCTGATATCCCTGATATCCCTGATATCCCTGATATCCCTGATATCCTGGATATCCCTGATATCCCTGATATCCCTGATATCCCTGATATCCCTGATATCCCTGATATCCCTGATATCCCTGATATCCCTGATATCCCTGATATCCCTGATATCCCTGATATCCCTGATATCCCTGATATCCCTGATATCCCTGATATCCCTGATATCCCTGATATCCTTGATATCCCAGATATCCTTGATATCCCTGATATCCCTGATATCCCTGATATCCTGGATATCCCTGATATCCCTGATATCCCTGATATCCCTGATATCCCTGATATCCCTGATATCCCTGATATCCCTGATATCCCCCATATCTCTGATATCCCTGATATCCCTGATATCCCTGATATCCCTGATATCCCTGATATCCCTGATATCCCTGATATCCCTGATATCCCTGATATCCCTGATATCCCTGATATCCCTGATATCCCTGATATCCCTGATATCCCTGATATCCCTGATATCCCTGATTTCCTGGATATCCCTGATATCCCTGATATCCCTGATATCCCTGATATCCCTGATATCCCTGATATCCCTGATATCCCTGATATCCCTGATATCCCTGATATCCCCCATATCTCTGATATCCCTGATATCCCTGATATCCCTGATATCCCTGATATCCCTGATATCCCTGATATCCCTGATATCCCTGATATCCCTGATATCCCTGATATCCCTGATATCCCTGATATCCCTGATATCCCTGATATCCCTGATATCCCTGATATCCCTGATATTATCCCTGATATCCCTGATATCCCTGATATCCCTGATATCCCTGATATGCCTGATATCCCTGATATCCCTGATATCCCTGATATCCCTGATATCCCTGATATCCCTGATATCCCTGATATCCCTGATATCCCTGATATCCCTGATATCCCTGATATCCCTGATATCCCTGATATCCCTGATATCCCTGATATCCCTGATATCCCTGATATCTCTGATATCCCTGATATCCCTGATATCCCTGATATCCTGGATATCCCTGATATCCCTGATATCCCTGATATCCCTGATATCCCTGATATCCCTGATATCCCTGATATCCCTGATATCCCTGATATCCCTGATATCCCTGATATCCCTGATATCCCTGATATCCCTGATATCCTTGATATCCCTGATATCCCTGATATCCCTGATATCCCTGATATCCCTGATATCCCTGATATCCCTGATATCCCTGATATCCCTGATATCCCTGATATCCCTGATATCCCTGATATCCTTGATATCCCAGATATCCTTGATATCCCTGATATCCCTGATATCCCTGATATCCCTGATATCCCTGATATCCCTGATATCCCTGATATCCCTGATATCCCCCATATCTCTGATATCCCTGATATCCCTGATATCCCTGATATCCCTGATATCCCTGATATCCCTGATATCCCTGATATCCCTGATATCCCTGATATCCCTGATATCCCTGATATCCCTGATATCCCTGATATCCCTGATATCCCTGATATCCCTGATATCCCTGATATCCCTGATATCCCTGATATCCCTGATATCCCTGATATCCCTGATATCCCTGATATCCCTGATTTCCTGGATATCCCTGATATCCCTGATATCCCTGATATCCCTGATATCCCTGATATCCCTGATATCCCTGATATCCCTGATATCCCTGATATCCCTGATATCCCCCATATCTCTGATATCCCTGATATCCCTGATATCCCTGATATCCCTGATATCCCTGATATCCCTGATATCCCTGATATCCCTGATATCCCTGATATCCCTGATATCCCTGATATCCCTGATATCCCTGATATCCCTGATATCCCTGATATCCCTGATATCCCTGATATCCCTGATATCCCTGATATCCCTGATATCCCTGATATCCCTGATATCCCTGATATCCCTGATATCCCTGATATCCCTGATTTCCTGGATATCCCTGATATCCCTGATATCCCTGATATCCCTGATATCCCTGATATCCCTGATATCCCTGATATCCCTGATATCCCTGATATCCCTGATATCCCCCATATCTCTGATATCCCTGATATCCCTGATATCCCTGATATCCCTGATATCCCTGATATCCCTGATATCCCTGATATCCCTGATATCCCTGATATCCCTGATATCCCTGATATCCCTGATATCCCTGATATCCCTGATATCCCTGATATCCCTGATATTATCCCTGATATCCCTGATATCCCTGATATCCCTGATATCCCTGATATGCCTGATATCCCTGATATCCCTGATATCCCTGATATCCCTGATATCCCTGATATCCCTGATATCCCTGATATCCCTGATATCCCTGATATCCCTGATATCCCTGATATCCCTGATATCCCTGATATCCCTGATATCCCTGATATCCCTGATATCCTGGATATCCCTGATATCCCTGATATCCCTGATATCCCTGATATCCCTGATATCCCTGATATCCCTGATATCCCTGATATCCCTGATATCCCTGATATCCCTGATATCCCTGATATCCCTGATATCCCTGATATCCCTGATATCCCTGATATCCCTGATATCCCTGATATCCCTGATATCCCTGATATCCCTGATATCCCTGATATCCCTGATATCCCTGATATCCCTGATATCCTGGATATCCCTGATATCCCTGATATCCCTGATATCCCTGATATCCCTGATATCCCTGATATCCCTGATATCCCTGATATCCCTGATATCCCTGATATCCTGGATATCCCTGATATCCTGGATATCCCTGATATCCCTGATATCCCTGATATCCCTGATATCCCTGATATCCCTGATATCCCTGATATCCCTGATATCCCTGATATCCCTGATATCCCTGATATCCCTGATATCCCTGATATCCTGGATATCCCTGATATCCCTGATATCCCTGATATCCCTGATATCCCTGATATCCCTGATATCCCTGATATCCCTGATATCCCTGATATCCCTGATATCCCTGATATTCTGGATATCCCTGATATCTCTGATATCCCTGACATCCCTGATATCCCTGATATCCCTGATATCCCTGATATCCCTGATATCCCTGATATCCCTGATATCCCTGATATCCCTGATACCCCTGATATCCCTGATATCCCTGATATCCCTGATATCCCTGATATCCTGGATATCCCTGATATCCCTGATATCCCTGATATCCCTGATATCCCTGATATCCCTGATATCCCTGATATCCCTGATATCCCTGATATCCCTGATATCCCTGATATCCCTGATATCCCTGATATCCCTGATATCCCTGATATCCCTGATATCCCTGATATCCCTGATATCCCTGATATCCTGGATATCCCTGATATCCCTGATATCCCTGATATCCCTGATATCCCTGATATCCCTGATATCCCTGATATCCCTGATATCCCTGATATCCTATATATCCCTGATATCCCTGATATCCCTGATATCCCTGATATCCCTGATATCCCTGATATCCCTGATATCCCTGATATCCCTGATATCCCTGATATCCCTGATATCCCCGATATCCCTGATATCCCTGTTATCCTGGATATCCCTGATATCCCTGATATCCCTGATATCCCTGATATCCCTGATATCCCTGATATCCCTGATATCCTGGATATCCCTGATATCCCTGATATCCCTGATATCCCTGATATCCCTGATATCCCTGATATCCCTGATATCCCTGATATCCCTGATATCCCTGATATCCCTGATATCCCTGATATCCCTGATATCCCTGATATCCCTGATATCCTGGATATCCCTGATATCCCTGATATCCCTGATATCCCTGATATCCCTGATATCCCTGATATCCCTGATATCCCTGATATCCCTGATATCCCTGATATCCCTGATATCCTGGATATCCCTGATATCTCTGATATCCCTGATATCCCTGATATCCCTGATATCCCTGATATCCCTGATATCCCTGATATCCCTGATATCCCTGATATCCCTGATATCCCTGATATCCCTGATATCCCTGATATCCCTGATATCCCTGATATCCCTGATATCCCTGATATCCCTGATATCCCTGATATCCCTGATATCCCTGATATCCCTGATATCCCTGATATCCCTGATATCCCTGATATCCCTGATATCCCTGATATCCCTGATATCCCTGATATCCCTGATATCCTATATATCCCTGATATCCCTGATATCCCTGATATCCCTGATATCCCTGATATCCCTGATATCCCTGATATCCCTGATATCCCTGATATCCCCGATATCCCTGATATCCCTGTTATCCTGGATATCCCTGATATCCCTGATATCCCTGATATCCCTGATATCCCTGATATCCCTGATATCCCTGATATCCCTGATATCCCTGATATCCCTGATATCCCTGATATCCCTGATATCCCTGATATCCCTGATATCCTGGATATCCCTGATATCCCTGATATCCCTGATATCCCTGATATCCCTGATATCCCTGATATCCCTGATATCCCTGATATCCCTGATATCCCTGATATCCCTGATATCCCTGATATCCCTGATATCCCTGATATCCCTGATATCCTGGATATCCCTGATATCCCTGATATCCCTGATATCCCTGATATCCCTGATATCCCTGATATCCCTGATATCCCTGATATCCCTGATATCCTGGATATCCCTGATATCCTGGATATCCCTGATATCCCTGATATCCCTGATATCCCTGATATCCCTGATATCCCTGATATCCCTGATATCCCTGATATCCCTGATATCCCGGATATCCCTGATATCCCTGATATCCCTGATATCCTGGATATCCCTGATATCCCTGATATCCCTGATATCCCTGATATCCCTGATATCACTGATATCCCTGATATCCTCGATATCCCTGATATCCTCGATATCCCTGATATCCTCGATATCCCTGATATCCTCGATATCCCTGATATCCTCGATATCCCTGATATCCTCGATATCCCTGATATCCTCGATATCCCTGATATCCTCGATATCCCTGATATCCTCGATATCCCTGATATCCCTGATATCCTCGATATCCTTGATATCCCTGATATCCCTGATATCCCTGATATCCCTGATATCCCTGATATCCCTGATATCCCTGATATCCCTGATATCCCTGATATCCCTGATATCCCTGATATCCCTGATATCCCTGATATCCCTGATATCCCTGATATCCCTGATATCCCTGATATCCCTGATATCCCTGATATCCCTGATATCCCTGATATCCCTGATATCCCAGATATCCCTGATATCCCTGATATCCCTGATATCCCTGATATCCCTGATATCCCTGATATCCCTGATATCCCTGATATCCCTGATATCCCTGAAATCCCTGATATCCCTGATATCCATGATATCCCTGATATCCCTGATATCCCTGATATCCCTGATATCCTGGATATCCCTGATATCCCTGATATCCCTGATATCCCTGATATCCCTGATATCCCTGATATCCCTGATATCCCTGATATCCCTGATATCCCTGATATCCCTGATATCCCTGATATCCCTGATATCCCTGATATCCCTGATATCCTGGATATCCCTGATATCCCTGATATCCCTGATATCCCTGATATCCCTGATATCCCTGATATCCCTGATATCCCTGATATCCCTGATATCCCTGATATCCCTGATATCCCTGATATCCCTGATATCCCTGATATCCTTGATATCCCAGATATCCTTGATATCCCTGATATCCCTGATATACCTGATATCCTGAATATCCCTGATATCCTGGATATCCCTGATATCCCTGATATCCCTGATATCCCTGATATCCCTGATATCCCTGATATCCCTGATATCCCTGATATCCCTGATATCCCTGATATCCCTGATATCCCTGATATCCCTGATATCCCTGATATCCCTGATATCCTGGATATCCCTGATATCCTGGATATCCCTGATATCCCTGATATCCCTGATATCCCTGATATCCCTGATATCCCTGATATCCCTGATATCCTGGATATCCCTGATATCCCTGATATCCCTGATATCCCTGATATCCCTGATATCCCTGATATCCCTGATATCCCTGATATCCCTGATATCCCTGATATGCCTGATATCCCTGATATCCTGGATATCCCTGATATCCCTGATATCCCTGATATCCCTGATATCCCTGATATCCCTGATATCCCTGATATCCCTGATATCCCTGATATCCCTGATATCCCTGATATCCCTGATATCCCTGATATCCCTGATATCCCTGATATCCTGGATATCCTGGATATCCCTGATATCCCTGATATCCCTGATATCCTGGATATCCCTGATATCCCTGATATCCCTGATATCCCTGATATCCCTGATATCCCTGATGTCCCTGATATCCCTGATATCCCTGATATCCCTGATTTCCTGGATATCCCTGATATCCCTGATATCCCTGATATCCCTGATATCCCTGATATCCCTGATATCCCTGATATCCCTGATATCCCTGATATCCCTGATATCCCTGATATCCCTGATATCCCTGATATCCCTGATATCCCTGATATCCCTGATATCCCTGATATCCCTGATATCCCTGATATCCCTGATATCCCTGATATCCCATATATCCCTGATATCCCTGATATCCTGGATATCCCTGATATCCCTGATATCCCTGATATCCCTGATATCCCTGATATCCCTGATATCCCTGATATCCCTGATATCCCTGATATCCCTGATATCCCTGATATCCCTGATATCCCTGATATCCCTGATATCCCTGATATCCCTGATATCCCTGATATCCCTGATATCCCTGATATCCCTGATATCCCTGATATCCCTGATATCCCTGATATCCCTGATATCCCTGATATCCTGGATATCCCTGATATCCCTGATATCCCTGATATCCCTGATATCCCTGATATCCCTGATATCCCTGATATCCCTGATATCCCTGATATCCCTGATATCCCTGATATCCCTGATATCCCTGATATCCCTGATATCCCTGATATCCCTGATATCCCTGATATCCCTGATATCCCTGATATCCCTGATATCCCTGATATCCCTGATATCCCTGATATCCCTGATATCCTGGATATCCCTGATATCCTGGATATCCCTGATATCCCTGATATCCCTGATATCCCTGATATCCCTGATATCCCTGATATCCCTGATATCCCTGATATCCCTGATATCCTGGATATCCCTGATATCCCTGATATCCCTGATATCCCTGATATCCCTGATATCCCTGATATCCCTGATATCCCTGATATCCCTGATATCCCTGATATCCCTGATATCCCTGATATCCCTGATATCCCTGATATCCCTGATATCCCTGATATCCCTGATATCCCTGATATCCCTGATATCCCTGATATCCCTGATATCCCTGATATCCCTGATATCCCTGATATCCCTGATATCCCTGATATCCCTGATATCCCTGATATCCCTGATATCCCTGATATCCCTGATATCCCTGATATTCCTGATATCCCTGATATCCCTGATATCCCTGATATCCCTGATATCCTGGATATCCCTGATATCCCTGATATCCCTGATATCCCTGATATCCCTGATATCCCTGATATCCTGGATATCCCTGATATCCCTGATATCCCTGATATCCCTGATATCCCTGATATTCCTGATATCCCTGATATCCCTGATATCCCTGATATCCCTGATATCCCTGATATCCCTGATATCCCTGATATCCCTGATATCCTCGATATCCCTGATATCCTCGATATCCCTGATATCCCCGATATCCCTGATATCCTCGATATCCCTGATATCCCCGATATCCCTGATATCCTCGATATCCCTGATATCCTCGATATCCCTGATATCCTCGATTATCCTGATATCCTCGATATCCCTGATATCCTCGATATCCCTGATATCCCTGATATCCCTGATATCCCTGATATCCCTGATATCCCTGATATCCCTGATATCCCTGATATCCCTGATATCCCTGATATCCCTGATATCCTATATATCCCTGATATCCCTGATATCCCTGATATCCCTGATATCCCTGATATCCCTGATATCCCTGATATCCCTGATATCCCTGATATCCCTGATATCCCTGATATCCCTGATATCCCTGATATCCCCGATATCCCTGATATCCCTGTTATCCTGGATATCCCTGATATCCCTGATATCCCTGATATCCCTGATATCCCTGATATCCCTGATATCCCTGATATCCCTGATATCCCTGATATCCCTGATATCCCTGATATCCCTGATATCCTGGATATCCCTGATATCCCTGATATCCCTGATATCCCTGATATCCCTGATATCCCTGATATCCCTGATATCCCTGATATCCCTGATATCCCTGATATCCCTGATATCCCTGATATCCCTGATATCCCTGATATCCCTGATATCCTGGATATCCCTGATATCCCTGATATCCCTGATATCCCTGATATCCCTGATATCCCTGATATCCCTGATATCCCTGATATCCCTGATATCCCTGATATCCCTGATATTCTGGATATCCCTGATATCTCTGATATCCCTGACATCCCTGATATCCCTGATATCCCTGATATCCCTGATATCCCTGATATCCCTGATATCCCTGATATCCCTGATATCCCTGATACCCCTGATATCCCTGATATCCCTGATATCCCTGATATCCCTGATATCCTGGATATCCCTGATATCCCTGATATCCCTGATATCCCTGATATCCCTGATATCCCTGATATCCCTGATATCCCTGATATCCCTGAGATCCCTGATATCCCTGATATCCCTGATATCCCTGATATCCCTGATATCCCTGATATCCCTGATATCCCTGATATCCCTGATATCCCTGATATCCCTGATATCCCTGATATCCCTGATATCCCTGATATCCTGGATATCCCTGATATCCCTGATATACCTGATATCCCTGATATCCCTGATATCCCTGATATCCCTGATATCCCTGATATCCCTGATATCCTATATATCCCTGATATCCCTGATATCCCTGATATCCCTGATATCCCTGATATCCCTGATATCCCTGATATCCCTGATATCCCTGATATCCCTGATATCCCTGATATCCCCGATATCCCTGATATCCCTGTTATCCTGGATATCCCTGATATCCCTGATATCCCTGATATCCCTGATATCCCTGATATCCCTGATATCCCTGATATCCTGGATATCCCTGATATCCCTGATATCCCTGATATCCCTGATATCCCTGATATCCCTGATATCCCTGATATCCCTGATATCCCTGATATCCCTGATATCCCTGATATCCCTGATATCCCTGATATCCCTGATATCCTGGATATCCCTGATATCCCTGATATCCCTGATATCCCTGATATCCCTGATATCCCTGATATCCCTGATATCCCTGATATCCCTGATATCCCTGATATCCCTGATATCCTGGATATCCCTGATATCTCTGATATCCCTGATATCCCTGATATCCCTGATATCCCTGATATCCCTGATATCCCTGATATCCCTGATATCCCTGATATCCCTGATATCCCTGATATCCCTGATATCCCTGATATCCCTGATATCCCTGATATCCCTGATATCCCTGATATCCCTGATATCCCTGATATCCCTGATATCCCTGATATCCCTGATATCCCTGATATCCCTGATATCCCTGATATCCCTGATATCCCTGATATCCCTGATATCCCTGATATCCCTGATATCCCTGATATCCCTGATATCCCTGATATCCCTGATATCCCTGATATCCCTGATATCCCTGATATCCCTGATATCCCTGATATCCCTGATATCCCTGATATCCCTGATATCCCTGATATCCCTGATATCCCTGATATCCCTGATATCCCTGATATCCTATATATCCCTGATATCCCTGATATCCCTGATATCCCTGATATCCCTGATATCCCTGATATCCCTGATATCCCTGATATCCCTGATATCCCTGATATCCCTGATATCCCTGATATCCTGGATATCCTGGATATCCCTGATATCCCTGATATCCCTGATATCCCTGATATCCCTGATATCCTGGATATCCCTGATATCCCTGATATCCCTGATATCCCTGATATCCCTGATATCCCTGATATCCCTGATATCCCTGATATCCCTGATATCCCTGATATCCCTGATATCCCTGATATCCCTGATATCCCTGATATCCCTGATATCCCTGATATCCCTGATATCCCTGATATCCCTGATATCCTCGATATCCCTGATATCCCTGATATCCCTGATATCCCTGATATCCTGGATATCCCTGATATCCCTGATATCCCTGATATCCCTGATATCCCTGATATCCCTGATATCCCTGATATCCCTGATATCCCTGATATCCCTGATATCCCTGATATCCCTGATATCCCTGATATCCCTGATATCCCTGATATCCCTGATATCCCTGATATCCCTGATATCCCTGATATCCCTGATATCCCTGATATCCCTGATATCCCTGATATCCCTGATATCCCTGATATCCTGGATATCCCTGATATCCCTGATATCCCTGATATCCCTGATATCCCTGATATCCCTGATATCCCTGATATCCCTGATATCCCTGATATCCCTGATATCCCTGATATCCCTGATATCCCTGATATCCCTGATATCCCTGATATCCTTGATATCCCAGATATCCTTGATATCCCTGATATCCCTGATATACCTGATATCCTGAATATCCCTGATATCCTGGATATCCCTGATATCCCTGATATCCCTGATATCCCTGATATCCCTGATATCCCTGATATCCCTGATATCCCTGATATCCCTGATATCCCTGATATCCCTGATATCCCTGATATCCCTGATATCCCTGATATCCCTGATATCCTGGATATCCCTGATATCCTGGATATCCCTGATATCCTGGATATCCCTGATATCCCTGATATCCCTGATATCCCTGATATCCCTGATATCCCTGATATCCCTGATATCCTGGATATCCCTGATATCCCTGATATCCCTGATATCCCTGATATCCCTGATATCCCTGATATCCCTGATATCCCTGATATCCCTGATATCCCTGATATGCCTGATATCCCTGATATCCCTGATATCCCTGATATCCCTGATATCCCTGATATCCCTGATATCCCTGATATCCCTGATATCCTGGATATCCTGGATATCCCTGATATCCCTGATATCCCTGATATCCTGGATATCCCTGATATCCCTGATATCCTGGATATCCCTGATATCCCTGATATCCCTGATATCCCTGATGTCCCTGATATCCCTGATATCCCTGATATCCCTGATTTCCTGGATATCCCTGATATCCCTGATATCCCTGATATCCCTGATATCCCTGATATCCCTGATATCCCTGATATCCCTGATATCCCTGATATCCCTGATATCCCTGATATCCCTGATATCCCTGATATCCCTGATATCCCTGATATCCCTGATATCCCTGATATCCCGGATATCCCTGATATCCCTGATATCCCTGATATCCCTGATATCCCTGATATCCTTGATATCCCTTGATGGTTATGATGATATCCCTTGATGGTTATGATGGTAATGATGATAGTGATGATGATGATCATGGTAATGGTGATGATGATGATGATGATGATAATGGTCGCGGTGGTGGTTTCGGTGACGGTGACGGTGACGTCGACGGTGACGGTGACGGTGACGGTGACGGTGACGGTGACGGTGACGGTGACGGTGACGGTGACGGTGACGGTGACGGTGACGGTGACGGTAACGGTGACGGTAACAGTGACGGTGACGGTGACGGTGACGGTGACGGTGACGGTGACGGTGACGGTGACGGTGACGGTGACGGTGGCGGTGGCGGTGGCGGTGGCGGTGGCGGTGGCGGTGGCGGTGGCGGTGGCGGTGGCGGTGGCGGTGGCGGTGGCGGTGGCGGTGGCGGTGGCGGTGGCGGTGGCGGTGGCGGTGGCGGTGGCGGTGGCGGTGGCGGTGGCGGTGGCGGTGGCGGTGACGGTGACGGTGACGGTGACGGTGACGGTGACGGTGACGGTGACGATGACGATCATAAGATATCCTTGGATATCCTTAATATCATTGATATTATATCCCTGATATCCCTGATATCCCTGATATCCTTGATATCCCTGATATCCCTGATATCCCTGATATCCCTGATATCCCTGATATCCCTGATATCCCTGATATCCCTGATATCCCTGATATCCCTGATATCCCTGATATCCCTGATATCCCTGATATCCCTGATATCCCTGATATCCCTGATATCCCTGATATCCCTGATATCCCTGATATCCCTGATATCCCTCATATCCCTGATATCCCTGATATCCCTGATATCCCTGATATCCCTGATATCCCTGATATCCCTGATATCCCTGATATCCCTGATATCCCTGATATCCCTGATATCCCTGATATCCCTGATATCCCTGATATCCCTGATATCCCTGATATCCCTGATATCCCTGATATCCCTGATCCTGATATCCCTGATATCCCTGATATCCCTGATATCCCTGATATCCCTGATATCCCTGATATCCCTGATATCCCTGATATCCCTGATATCCCTGATATCCCTGATATCCCTGATATCCCTGATATCCCTGATATCCCTGATATCCCTGATATCCCTGATATCCCTGATATCCCTGATATCCCTGATATCCTTGATATCCCAGATATCCTTGATATCCCTGATATCCCTGATATACCTGATATCCTGAATATCCCTGATATCCTGGATATCCCTGATATCCCTGATATCCCTGATATCCCTGATATCCCTGATATCCCTGATATCCCTGATATCCCTGATATCCCTGATATCCCTGATATCCCTGATATCCCTGATATCCCTGATATCCCTGATATCCCTGATATCCTGGATATCCCTGATATCCTGGATATCCCTGATATCCTGGATATCCCTGATATCCCTGATATCCCTGATATCCCTGATATCCCTGATATCCCTGATATCCCTGATATCCTGGATATCCCTGATATCCCTGATATCCCTGATATCCCTGATATCCCTGATATCCCTGATATCCCTGATATCCCTGATATCCCTGATATCCCTGATATGCCTGATATCCCTGATATCCCTGATATCCCTGATATCCCTGATATCCCTGATATCCCTGATATCCCTGATATCCCTGATATCCTGGATATCCTGGATATCCCTGATATCCCTGATATCCCTGATATCCTGGATATCCCTGATATCCCTGATATCCTGGATATCCCTGATATCCCTGATATCCCTGATATCCCTGATGTCCCTGATATCCCTGATATCCCTGATATCCCTGATTTCCTGGATATCCCTGATATCCCTGATATCCCTGATATCCCTGATATCCCTGATATCCCTGATATCCCTGATATCCCTGATATCCCTGATATCCCTGATATCCCTGATATCCCTGATATCCCTGATATCCCTGATATCCCTGATATCCCTGATATCCCTGATATCCCGGATATCCCTGATATCCCTGATATCCCTGATATCCCTGATATCCCTGATATCCTTGATATCCCTTGATGGTTATGATGATATCCCTTGATGGTTATGATGGTAATGATGATAGTGATGATGATGATCATGGTAATGGTGATGATGATGATGATGATGATAATGGTCGCGGTGGTGGTTTCGGTGACGGTGACGGTGACGTCGACGGTGACGGTGACGGTGACGGTGACGGTGACGGTGACGGTGACGGTGGCGGTGGCGGTGGCGGTGGCGGTGGCGGTGGCGGTGGCGGTGGCGGTGGCGGTGGCGGTGGCGGTGGCGGTGGCGGTGGCGGTGGCGGTGGCGGTGGCGGTGGCGGTGGCGGTGGCGGTGGCGGTGGCGGTGGCGGTGGCGGTGGCGGTGGCGGTGACGGTGACGGTGACGGTGACGGTGACGGTGACGGTGACGGTGACGATGACGATCATAAGATATCCTTGGATATCCTTAATATCATTGATATTATATCCCTGATATCCCTGATATCCCTGATATCCTTGATATCCCTGATATCCCTGATATCCCTGATATCCCTGATATCCCTGATATCCCTGATATCCCTGATATCCCTGATATCCCTGATATCCCTGATATCCCTGATATCCCTGATATCCCTGATATCCCTGATATCCCTGATATCCCTGATATCCCTGATATCCCTGATATCCCTGATATCCCTGATATCCCTGATATCCCTCATATCCCTGATATCCCTGATATCCCTGATATCCCTGATATCCCTGATATCCCTGATATCCCTGATATCCCTGATATCCCTGATATCCCTGATATCCCTGATATCCCTGATATCCCTGATATCCCTGATATCCCTGATATCCCTGATATCCCTGATATCCCTGATATCCCTGATATCCCTGATATCCCTGATATCCCTGATATCCCTGATATCCCTGATATCCCTGATATCCCTGATATCCCTGATATCAGGGATATCAGGGATATCAGGGATATCAGGGATATCAGGGATATCAGGGATATCAGGGATATCAGGGATATCAGGGATATCAGGGATATCAGGGATATCAGGGATATCAGGGATATCAGGGATATCAGGGATATCAGGGATATCAGGGATATCAGGGATATCAGGGATATCAGGGATATCAGGGATATCAGGGATATCAGGGATATCAGTGATATCAGGGATATCGGGGATATCAGGGATATCAGGGATATCGGGGATATCAGGGATATCGGGGATATCAGGGATATCAGGAATATCAGGGATATGGGGGATATCAGGGATATGGGGAATATCAGGGATATCAGGGATATCAGGGATATCAGGGATATCAGGGATATCAGGGATATCAGGGATATCAGGGATATCAGGGATATCAGAGATATCAGGGATATCAGGGATATCAGGGATATCAGGGATATCAGGGATATCAGGGATATCAGGGATATCAGGGATATCAGGGATATCAGGGATATCAGAGATATCAGGGATATCAGGGATATCAGGGTTATCAGGGATATCAGGGATATCAGAGATATCAGGGATATCAGGGATATCAGGGATATCAGGGATATCAGAGATATGGGGGATATCAGGGATATCAAGGATATCAGGGATATCGGGGATATCAGGGATATCGGGGATATCAGGGATATCGGGGATATCAGGGATATCGGGGATATCAGGGATATCGGGGATATCAGGGATATCGGGGGTATCAGGGATATCGGGGATATCAGGGATATCAGGGATATCAGGGATATCAGGGATATCAGGGATATCAGGGATATCAGGGATATCAGGGATATCAGGGATATCAGGGATATCAGGGATATCAGGGATATCAGGGATATCAGGGATATCAGGGATATCAGGGATATCAGGGATATCAGGGATATCAGGGATATCAGGGATATCAGGGATATCAGGGATATCAGGGATATCAGGGATATCAGGGATATCAGGGATATCAGGGATATCAGGGATATCAGGGATATCAGGGATATCAGGGATATCAGGGATATCAAGGATATCAGGGATATCAAGGATATCAGGGATATCAGGGATATCAGGGATATCAGGGATATAATATCAATGATATTAAGGATATCCAAGGATATCTTATGATCGTCATCGTCACCGCCACCGCCACCGCCACCGCCACCGCCACCGCCACCGCCACCGCCACCGCCACCGCCACCGCCACCGCCACCGCCACCACCGACGCCACCGCCACCGCCACCGCCACCGCCACCGCCACCGCCACCGCCACCGCCACCGCCACCGCCACCGCCACCGCCACCGCCACCGCCACCGCCACCGCCACCGCCACCGCCACCGCCACCGCCACCGCCACCGCCACCGCCACCGCCACCGCCACCGCCACCGCCACCACCACCGCCACCGCCACCGCCACTGTCACCGTCACCGTCACCGTCACCGTCACCGTCACCGTCACCGTCACCTTCGGCGTCACCGTCACCGTCACCGTCACCGAAACCACCACCGCGACCATTATCATCATCTTCATCATCATCATCATCATCAACATTATCATCATCATCATCATCACTATCATCATTACCATCATAACCATCAAGGGATATCATCATAACCATCAAGGGATATCATAACCATCAAGGATATCAAGGATATCAAGAATATCAAGGATATCAAGAATATCAAGGATATCAAGGATATCAAGGATATAAAGGATATCCAGGATATCAAGGATATCAGGGATATCAGGGATATCAAGGATATCAGGGATATCAAGGATATCAGGGATATCAAGGATATCAGGGATATCAAGGATATCAGGGATATCAAGGATATCAGGGATATCAAGGATATCAGGGATATCAAGGATATCAGGGATATCAAGGATATCAGGGATATCGAGGATATCAGGGATATCAAGGATATCAGAGATATCAGGGATATCAGGGATATCAGGGATATCCAGGATATCAGGGATATCAGGGATATCAGGGATATCAGGGATATCAGGGATATCAGGAATATCAGGGATATCAAGGATATCAGGGATATCAAGGATATCAGGGATATCAGGGATATCAGGGATATCAGGGATATCCAGGATATCAGGGATATCAGGGATATCAGGGATATCAGGGATATCAGGGATATCAGGATATCAGGGATATCAGGGATATCAGGGATATCAGGGATATCAGGGATATCAGGGATATCAGGGATATCAGGGATATCAGGGATATCAGGGATATCAGGGATATCAGGGATATCAGGGATATCAGGGATATCAGGGATATCAGGGATATCAGGGATATCAGGGATATCAGGGATTTCAGGGATATCAGGGATATCAGGGATATCAGGGATATCAGGGATATCAGGGATATCAGGGATATCAGGGATATCAGGGATATCAGGGATATCAGGGATATCAGAGATATCAAGGATATCAGGGATATCAGGGATATCAGGGATATCAGGGATATCAGGGATATCAGGGATATCAGGGATATCAGGGATATCAGGGATATCAGGGATATCAGGGATATCAGGGATATCAGGGATATCAGGGATATCAGGGATATCAGGGATATCAGGGATATCAGGGATATCAAGGATATCAGGGATATCAGGAATATCAAGGATATCAGGGATATCAAGGATATCAGGGATATCAGGGATATCAGGGATATCAGGGATATAATATCAATGATATTAAGGATATCCAAGGATATCTTATGATCGTCATCGTCATCGTCACCGTCACCGTCACCGTCACCGTCACCGTCACCGTCACCGCCACCGCCACCGCCACCGCCACCGCCACCACCGACGCCACCGCCACCGCCACCGCCACTGCCACCGCCACCGCCACCGCCACCGCCACCGCCACCGCCACCGCCACCGCCACCGTCACCGTCACCGTCACCGTCACCGTCACCGTGGGTGTCACCGTCACCGTCACCGTCACCGAAACCACCACCGCGACCATTATCATCATCATCATCATCATCATCATCATCACCATTATCATCATCATCATGATCACTATCATCATTACCATCATAACCATCAAGGGATATCATCATAACCATCAAGGGATATCATAACCATCAGGGATATCAGGGATATCAGGGATATCAGGGATATCAGGGATATCAGGGATATCAGGGATATCAGGGATATCAGGGATATCAGGGTTATCAGGGATATCAGGGATATCGAGGATATCAGGAATATCAGGGATATCAGGGATATCAGGGATATCAGGGATATCAGGGATATCAGGAATATCAGGGATATCAAGGATATCAGGGATATCAGGGATATTAGGGATATCAGGGATATCAGGGATATCAGGGATATCAGGGATATCAGGGATATCAGGGATATCAGGGATATCAGGGATATCAGGGTTATCAGGGATATCAGGGATATCAGGGATATCAGGAATATCAGGGATATCAGGGATATCAGGGATATCAGGAATATCAGGGATATCAAGGATATCAGGGATATCAGGGATATCAGGGATATCAGGGATATCAGGGATATCAGGATTATCAGGGATATCAGGGATATCAGGGATATCAGGGATATCCAGGATATCAGGGATATCCAGGATATCAGGGATATCAGGGATATCAGGGATATCAGGGATATCAGGGATATCAGGGATATCAGGGATATCAGGGATATCAGGGATATCAGGGATATCAGGGATATCAGGGATATCAGGGATATCAGGGTTATCAGGGATATCAGGGATATCAGGGATATCAGGAATATCAGGGATATCAGGGATATCAGGGATATCAGGAATATCAGGGATATCAAGGATATCAGGGATATCAGGGATATCAGGGATATCAGGGATATCAGGGATATCAGGATTATCAGGGATATCAGGGATATCAGGGATATCAGGGATATCAGGGATATCAGGGATATCAGGGATATCAGGGATATCAGGGATATCAGGGATATCAGGGATATCAGGGATATCAGGGATATCAGGGATATCAGAGATATCAGGGATATCAAGGATATCAGGGATATCAGGGATATCAGGGATATCAGGGATATCAGGGATATAATATCAATGATATTAAGGATATCCAAGGATATCTTATGATCGTCATCGTCACCGTCACCGTAACCGTCACCGTCACCGTCACCGTCACCGTCACCGTCACCGTCACCGTCACCGTCACCGTCACCGTCACCGTCACCGTCACCGTCACCGTCACCGTCGGCGTCACCGTCACCGTCACCGTCACCGAAACCACCACCGCGACCATTATCATCATCATCATCATCATCATCATCACCATTATCATCATTATCATCATCACTATCATCATTACCATCATAACCATCAGGGGATATCATCATAACCATCAAGGGATATCATAACCATCAAGGATATCAAGGATATCAAGAATATCAAGGATATCAAGAATATCAAGGATATCAAGGATATCAAGAATAACAAGGATATCAAGAATATCAAGGATATCAGGGATATCAAGGATATCAGGGATATCGAAGATATCAGGGATATCAAGGATATCAGGGATATCAAGGATATCAGGGATATCAAGGATATCAGGGATATCAGGGATATCAGGGATATCAGGGATATCAGGGATATCAGGGATATCAGGGATATCAGGGATATCAGGGATATCAGGGATATCAGGGATATCAGGGATATCAGGGATATCAGGGATATCAGGGATATCAGGGATATCAGGGATATCAGGGATATCAGGGATATCAGGGATATCAGGGATATCAGGGATATCAGGGATATCAGGGATATCAGGGATATCAGGGATATCAGGGATATCAGAGATATCAAGGATATCAGGGATATCAGGGATATCAGGGATATCAGGGATATCAGGGATATCAGGGATATCAGGGATATCAGGGATATCAGGGATATCAGGGATATCAGGGATATCAGGGATATCAGGGATATCAGGGATATCAGGGATATCAGGGATATCAGGGATATCAGGAATATCAGGGATATCAGGGATATCAGGGATATCAGGGATATCAGGGATATCAGGGATATCAGGGATATCAGAGATATCAAGGATATCAGGGATATCAGGGATATCAGGGATATCAGGGATATCAGGGATATCAGGGATATCAGGGATATCAGAAATATCAGGGATATCAGGGATATCAGGGATATCAGGGATATCAGGGATATCAGGGATATCAGGGATATCAGGGATATCAGGGATATCAGGAATATCAGGGATATCAGGGATATCAGGGATATCAGGGATATCATCATAACCATCAAGGGATATCATAACCATCAGGGATATCAGGGATATCAGGGATATCAGGGATATCAGGGATATCAGGGATATCAGGGATATCAGGGTTATCAGGGATATCAGGGATATCAGGGATATCAGGAATATCAGGGATATCAGGGATATCAGGGATATCAGGGATATCAGGGATATCAGGGATATCAGGGATATCAGGGATATCAGGGATATCAGGGATATCAGGGATATCAGGGATATCAGGGATATCAGGGATATCAGGGATATCAGGGATATCAGGGATATCCGGGATATCAGGGATATCCAGGATATCAGGAATATCAGGGATATCAGGGATATCAGGGATATCAGGGATATCAGGGATATCAGGGATATCAGGGATATCAGGGATATCAGGGATATCAGGGATATCAGGGATATCAGGGATATCAGGGATATCAGGGATATCAGGGATATCAGGGATATCGGGGATATCAGGGATATCGGGGATATCGGGGATATCGGGGATATCAGGGATATCAGGGATATCAGGGATATCAGGGATATCAGGGATATCAGGGATATCAGGGATATCAGGGATATCAGGGATATCAGGGATATCAGGAATATCAGGGATATCAGGGATATCAGGGATATCAGGGATATCAGGGATATCAACGATATCAAGGATATCAAGGATATCAAGGATATCAACGATATCAAGGATATCAAGGATATCAAGGATATCAAGGATATCAAGGATATCAAGGATATCAAGGATATCAAGGATATCAAGGATATCAAGGATATCAAGGATATCAAGGATATCGGAACGAACGACTGCCAAAACTAAAACCCTACCGTTTCCAATTGACGAACGACTGCCAAAACTGAAACCCTGCCGTTTTTAATTAACGAACGACTGCCAAAACTAAAACCCTGCCGTTTTTAATTAACGAGCGATTGCCAAAACTAGAACCCTACCGTTTTTAATTGACGAACGACTGACAAAACTAAAACCCTGCCGTTTCTAAGAATCGAACGACTGCCAAAACGAGAGCCGAGCCTTTATTCATGAACGAACGATTGCCGAAACTAAAACCCTGCCGTTTTCAATTAACGAACAACTGCAAAAACTAAAACACTGCCGTTTTTAATTAACGAACGACTGCCAAAACTAAAACCCTGCCGTTTTCAATTATTGCACGACTGCAAAACCGAGACCCGCGCCTTTATTCGTAAACGAACGACTGCCAAAACTGAAACCCTACCGTTTTTTATTGACGAACGACTGCCAAAACGAGAACCGAGCCTTTATTCATGAACGAACGACTGCCAAAACTCAAACCCTGCCGTTTTTATTCACGATCAAGGATATCGAGGATATCGAGGATATCGAGGATATCGAGGATATCGAGGATATCGAGGATATCGAGGATAACGAGGATATCGAGGATATCGAGGATATCGAGAATATCGAGATTATCGAGGATATCGAGGATATCGAGGATATCGAGGATATCGAGGATACCGAGGATATCGAGGATACCGAGGATACCGAGGATACCGAGGATACCGAGGATACCGAGGATATCGAGGATATCGAGGATATCGAGGATATCGAGGATATCGAGGATATCGAGGATATCGAGGATATCGAGGATATCGAGGATATCGAGGATATCGAGGATATCGAGGATATCGAGGATATCGAGGATATCGAGGATATCGAGGATATCGAGGATATCGAGGATATCAAGGATATCAATGATGCAGATGCAGAATCCAGATGCAGATGCAGAATCCAGATGCAGATGCAGAATGCAGATGCAGATGCAGAATGCAGATGCAGATACAGAATGCAGATGCAGATGCAGAATGCAGATGCAGATGCAGAATGCAGATGCAGATGCAGAATGCAGATGCAGATGCAGAATGCAGATGCAGATGCAGAATGCAGATGCAGATGCAGAATGCAGATGCAGAATGCAGATGCAGAATGCAGATGCAGATGCAGAATGCAGATGCAGATGCAGAATGCAGATGCAGATGCAGAATGCAGATGCAGATACAGATGCAGAATGCAGAATGCAGAATGCAGAATGCAGAATGCAGAATGCAGAATGCAGAATGCAGAATGCAGAATGCAGAATGCAGAATGCAGAATACAGAATGCAGAATGCAGAATCCAGATGCAGATGCAGAATGCAGAATGCAGAATGCAGAATCAAGATGCAGATTGCAGAATGCAGAATGCAGAATCCAGATGCAGATTGCAGAATCCAGATGCAGATTGCAGAATGCAGAATGCAGAATGCAGAATGCAGAATGCAGAATCCAGATGCAGATTGCAGAATGCAGAATGCAGAATCCAGATGCAGATTGCAGAATGCAGAATGCAGAATCCAGATGCAGATTGCAGAATGCAGAATGCAGAATCCAGATGCAGATGCAGAATGCAGAATCCAGATGCAGATGCAGATGCACTGTTTATAACTGTGATACGGTTTGATATTAATTATACCAACTAGTTACTATCATAACCATCGATAATATCATAACTAATATTATTATCATTATTATCCTAATTACTGTCATTACTATCATAACTATCATTAATATCATCACTATCATCTATATCATTATTACGGATATCAAGGATATCAAGGATATCAATGATATCAAGGATATCAAGGATATCCAGGATATCAAAGATATCGAAGATATCGAGGATATCAAGGATTTCAAGGATATCAGGGATATCAGGAATATCAGGGATATCGAGGATATCAGGGATATCGAGGATATCAGGGATATCGAGGATATCAGGGATATCAGGGATATCAGGGATATAACGGATATCAAGGATATCAGGGATATCAAGGATATCAGGGATATCAGGGATATCAGGGATATAAGGGATATCAAGGATATCAGGGATATCAAGGATATCAGGGATATCAGGGATATCAGGGATATCAAGGATATCAGGGATATCGAAGATATCAGGGATATCAAGGATATCAGGGATATCAAGGATATCAGGGATATCAAGGATATCAGGGATATCAAGGATATCAGGGATATCAAGGATATCAGGGATATCAAGGATATCAGGGATATCAAGGATATCAGGGATATCAGGGATATCAGGGATATCAGGGATATCAGGGATATCAGGGAGATCAGGGATATCAAGGATATCAGGGATATCAAGGATATCAGGGATATCAGGGATATCAGGGATATAATATCACTGATATTAAGGATATCCAAGGATATCTTATGATCGTCATCGTAACCGTCACCGTCATCCGTCAGGATACAGATGCAGAATGCAGATGCAGATGCAGAATGCAGATGCAGATGCAGAATGCAAATGCAGAATGCAGATGCAGATGCAGAATGCAGATGCAGATGCAGAATGCAGATGCAGATGCAGATGCAGAATGCAGATGCAGATGCAGAATGCAGATGCAGATGCAGAATGCAGATGCAG
>OX031019.1:25819544-25872044 GCA_943736025.1 Tenthredo mesomela | reverse complement strand
ATCAAGGATATCAGGGATATCAAGGATATCAGGGATATCAGGGATATCAGGGATATAATATCAATGATATTAAGGATATCCAAGGATATCTTATGATCGTCATCGTCACCGTCACCGTCACCGTCACCGTCACCGTCACCGCCACCGCCACCGCCACCGCCACCGCCACCGCCACCGCCACCGCCACCGCCACCGCCACCGCCACCGCCACCGCCACCGCCACCGCCACCGCCACCGCCACCGCCACCGCCACCGCCACCGCCACCGCCACCGCCACCGCCACCGCCACCGCCACCGCCACCGCCACCGCCACCGCCACCGCCACCACCACCGCCACCGCCACCGCCACTGTCACCGTCACCGTCACCGTCACCGTCACCGTCACCGTCACCGTCACCTTCGGCGTCACCGTCACCGTCACCGTCACCGAAACCACCACCGCGACCATTATCATCATCTTCATCATCATCATCATCATCAACATTATCATCATCATCATCATCACTATCATCATTACCATCATAACCATCAAGGGATATCATCATAACCATCAAGGGATATCATAACCATCAAGGATATCAAGGATATCAAGAATATCAAGGATATCAAGAATATCAAGGATATCAAGGATATCAAGGATATAAAGGATATCCAGGATATCAAGGATATCAGGGATATCAGGGATATCAAGGATATCAGGGATATCAAGGATATCAGGGATATCAAGGATATCAGGGATATCAAGGATATCAGGGATATCAAGGATATCAGGGATATCAAGGATATCAGGGATATCAAGGATATCAGGGATATCAAGGATATCAGGGATATCAAGGATATCAGGGATATCAAGGATATCAGGGATATCAAGGATATCAGGGATATCAAGGATATCAGGGATATCAAGGATATCAGGGATATCAAGGATATCAGGGATATCGAGGATATCAGGGATATCAAGGATATCAGAGATATCCAGGATATCAGGGATATCAGGGATATCAGGGATATCAGGGATATCAGGGATATCAGAGATATCAGGGATATCAGGGATATCAGGGATATCAGGGATATCAGGGATATCAGGGATATCAGGGATATCAAGGATATCAGGGATATCAGGGATATCAGGGATATCAGGGATATCAGGGATATCAGGGATATCAGGGATATCCAGGATATCAGGGATATCAGGGATATCAGGGATATCAGGGATATCCAGGATATCGGGGATATCAGGGATATCAAGGATATCAGGGATATCAGGGATATCAGGGATATCGGGGATATCGGGGATATCAGGGATATCAGGGATATCCAGGATATCAGGGATATCAGGGATATCAGGGATATCAGGGATATCAGGGATATCAGGGATATCAGGGATATCAGGGATATCAGGGATATCCAGGATATCAGGGATATCAGGGATATCAGGGATATCAGGGATATCAGGGATATCAGGAATATCAGGGATATCAAGGATATCAGGGATATCAAGGATATCAGGGATATCAGGGATATCAGGGATATCAGGGATATCAGGGATATCAGGGATATCAGGGATATCAGGGATATCAGGAATATCAGGGATATCCAGGATATCAGGGATATCCAGGATATCAGGGATATTCAGGATATCAGGGATATCCAGGATATCAGGGATATCCAGGATATCAGGGATATCCAGGATATCAGGGATATCAGGGATATCAGGGATATCAGGGATATCAGGGATATCAGGGATATCAGGGATATCAGGGATATCAGGGATATCAGGGATATCAGGGATATCAGGGATATCAGGGATATCAGGGATTTCAGGGATATCAGGGATATCAGGGATATCAGGGATATCAGGGATATCAGGGATATCAGGGATATCAGGGATATCAGGGATATCAGGGATATCAGGGATATCAGAGATATCAAGGATATCAGGGATATCAGGGATATCAGGGATATCAGGGATATCAGGGATATCAGGGATATCAGGGATATCAGGGATATCAGGGATATCAGGGATATCAGGGATATCAGGGATATCAGGGATATCAGGGATATCAGGGATATCAGGGATATCAGGGATATCAGGGATATCAAGGATATCAGGGATATCAGGGATATCAAGGATATCAGGGATATCAAGGATATCAAGGATATCAGGGATATCAGGGATATCAGGGATATCAGGGATATCAGGAATATCAGGGATATCAAGGATATCAGGAATATCAGGGATATCAAGGATATCAGGGATATCAGGGATATCAGGGATATCAGGGATATCAGGGATATCAGGATTATCAGGGATATCAGGGATATCAGGGATATCAGGGATATCAGGGATATCAGGGATATCAGGGATATCAGGGATATCAGGGATATCAGGGATATCAGGGATATCAGGGATATCAGGGATATCAGGGATATCAGGGATATCAGGGATATCAGGGATATCAGGGATATCAGGGATATCAGGGATATCAGGGATATCAGGGATATCAGGGATATCAGGGATATCAGGGATATCAAGGATATCAGGGATATCAGGGATATCAAGGATATCAGGGATATCAAGGATATCAGGGATATCAGGGATATCAGGGATATCAGGGATATCAGGAATATCAGGGATATCAAGGATATCAGGGATATCAGGGATATCAGGGATATCAGGGATATCAGGGATATCAGGATTATCAGGGATATCAGGGATATCAGGGATATCAGGGATATCAGGGATATCAGGGATATCAGGGATATCAGGGATATCAGGGATATCAGGGATATCAGGGATATCAGGGATATCAAGGATATCAGGGATATCAGGGATATCAAGGATATCAGGGATATCAAGGATATCAGGGATATCAGGGATATCAGGGATATAATATCAATGATATTAAGGATATCCAAGGATATCTTATGATCGTCATCGTCACCGTCACCGTCACCGTCACCGTCACCGTCACCGCCACCGCCACCGCCACCGCCACCGCCACCGCCACCGCCACCGCCACCGCCACCGCCACCGCCACCGCCACCGCCACCGCCACCGCCACCGCCACCGCCACCGCCACCGCCACCGCCACCGCCACCGCCACCGCCACCGCCACCGCCACCGCCACCGCCACCGCCACCGCCACCGCCACCGCCACCGCCACCACCACCGCCACCGCCACCGCCACTGTCACCGTCACCGTCACCGTCACCGTCACCGTCACCGTCACCGTCACCTTCGGCGTCACCGTCACCGTCACCGTCACCGAAACCACCACCGCGACCATTATCATCATCTTCATCATCATCATCATCATCAACATTATCATCATCATCATCATCACTATCATCATTACCATCATAACCATCAAGGGATATCATCATAACCATCAAGGGATATCATAACCATCAAGGATATCAAGGATATCAAGAATATCAAGGATATCAAGAATATCAAGGATATCAAGGATATCAAGGATATAAAGGATATCCAGGATATCAAGGATATCAGGGATATCAGGGATATCAAGGATATCAGGGATATCAAGGATATCAGGGATATCAAGGATATCAGGGATATCAAGGATATCAGGGATATCAAGGATATCAGGGATATCAAGGATATCAGGGATATCAAGGATATCAGGGATATCAAGGATATCAGGGATATCAAGGATATCAGGGATATCAAGGATATCAGGGATATCAAGGATATCAGGGATATCAAGGATATCAGGGATATCAAGGATATCAGGGATATCAAGGATATCAGGGATATCGAGGATATCAGGGATATCAAGGATATCAGAGATATCCAGGATATCAGGGATATCAGGGATATCAGGGATATCAGGGATATCAGGGATATCAGGGATATCAGGGATATCAGAGATATCAGGGATATCAGGGATATCAGGGATATCAGGGATATCAGGGATATCAGGGATATCAGGGATATCAAGGATATCAGGGATATCAGGGATATCAGGGATATCAGGGATATCAGGGATATCAGGGATATCAGGGATATCCAGGATATCAGGGATATCAGGGATATCAGGGATATCAGGGATATCCAGGATATCGGGGATATCAGGGATATCAAGGATATCAGGGATATCAGGGATATCAGGGATATCGGGGATATCCAGGATATCGGGGATATCAGGGATATCAGGGATATCCAGGATATCAGGGATATCAGGGATATCAGGGATATCAGGGATATCAGGGATATCAGGGATATCAGGGATATCAGGGATATCAGGGATATCCAGGATATCAGGGATATCAGGGATATCAGGGATATCAGGGATATCAGGGATATCAGGAATATCAGGGATATCAAGGATATCAGGGATATCAAGGATATCAGGGATATCAGGGATATCAGGGATATCAGGGATATCAGGGATATCAGGGATATCAGGGATATCAGGGATATCAGGAATATCAGGGATATCCAGGATATCAGGGATATCCAGGATATCAGGGATATTCAGGATATCAGGGATATCCAGGATATCAGGGATATCCAGGATATCAGGGATATCCAGGATATCAGGGATATCAGGGATATCAGGGATATCAGGGATATCAGGGATATCAGGGATATCAGGGATATCAGGGATATCAGGGATATCAGGGATATCAGGGATATCAGGGATATCAGGGATATCAGGGATTTCAGGGATATCAGGGATATCAGGGATATCAGGGATATCAGGGATATCAGGGATATCAGGGATATCAGGGATATCAGGGATATCAGGGATATCAGGGATATCAGAGATATCAAGGATATCAGGGATATCAGGGATATCAGGGATATCAGGGATATCAGGGATATCAGGGATATCAGGGATATCAGGGATATCAGGGATATCAGGGATATCAGGGATATCAGGGATATCAGGGATATCAGGGATATCAGGGATATCAGGGATATCAGGGATATCAGGGATATCAAGGATATCAGGGATATCAGGGATATCAAGGATATCAGGGATATCAAGGATATCAGGGATATCAGGGATATCAGGGATATCAGGGATATCAGGAATATCAGGGATATCAAGGATATCAGGGATATCAGGGATATCAGGGATATCAGGGATATCAGGGATATCAGGATTATCAGGGATATCAGGGATATCAGGGATATCAGGGATATCAGGGATATCAGGGATATCAGGGATATCAGGGATATCAGAGATATCAGGGATATCAAGGATATCAGGGATATCAGGGATATCAGGGATATCAGGGATATCAGGGATATAATATCAATGATATTAAGGATATCCAAGGATATCTTATGATCGTCATCGTCACCGTCACCGTAACCGTCACCGTCACCGTCACCGTCACCGTCACCGTCACCGTCACCGTCACCGTCACCGTCACCGTCACCGTCACCGTCACCGTCACCGAAACCACCACCGCGACCATTATCATCATCATCATCATCATCATCATCACCATTATCATCATTATCATCATCACTATCATCATTACCATCATAACCATCAAGGGATATCATCATAACCATCAAGGGATATCATAACCATCAAGGATATCAAGGATATCAAGAATATCAAGGATATCAAGAATATCAAGGATATCAAGGATATCAAGAATAACAAGGATATCAAGAATATCAAGGATATCAGGGATATCAAGGATATCAGGGATATCGAAGATATCAGGGATATCAAGGATATCAGGGATATCAAGGATATCAGGGATATCAAGGATATCAGGGATATCAGGGATATCAGGGATATCAGGGATATCAGGGATATCAGGGATATCAGGGATATCAGGGATATCAGGGATATCAGGGATATCAGGGATATCAGGGATATCAGGGATATCAGGGATATCAGGGATATCAGGGATATCAGGGATATCAGGGATATCAGGGATATCAGGGATATCAGGGATATCAGGGATATCAGGGATATCAGGGATATCAGGGATATCAGGGATATCAGGGATATCAGGGATATCAGAGATATCAGGGATATCAGAGATATCAAGGATATCAGGGATATCAGGGATATCAGGGATATCAGGGATATCAGGGATATCAGGGATATCAGGGATATCAGGGATATCAGGGATATCAGGGATATCAGGGATATCAGGGATATCAGGGATATCAGGGATATCAGGGATATCAGGGATATCAGGAATATCAGGGATATCAGGGATATCAGGGATATCAGGGATATCAGGGATATCAGGGATATCAGGGATATCAGAGATATCAAGGATATCAGGGATATCAGGGATATCAGGGATATCAGGGATATCAGGGATATCAGGGATATCAGGGATATCAGAAATATCAGGGATATCAGGGATATCAGGGATATCAGGGATATCAGGGATATCAGGGATATCAGGGATATCAGGGATATCAGGGATATCAGGAATATCAGGGATATCAGGGATATCAGGGATATCAGGGATATCAGGGATATCAGGGTTATCAGGGATATCAGGGATATCAGGGATATCAGGAATATCAGGGATATCAGGGATATCAGGGATATCAGGGATATCAGGGATATCAGGAATATCAGGGATATCAAGGATATCAGGGATATCAGGGATATCAGGGATATCAGGGATATCAGGGATATCAGGGATATCAGGGATATCAGGGATATCAGGGATATCAGGGATATCAGGGATATCAGGGTTATCAGGGATATCAGGAATATCAGGGATATCAGGAATATCAGGGATATCAGGGATATCAGGGATATCAGGAATATCAGGGATATCAAGGATATCAGGGATATCAGGGATATCAGGGATATCAGGGATATCAGGGATATCAGGATTATCAGGGATATCAGGGATATCAGGGATATCAGGGATATCCAGGATATCAGGGATATCCAGGATATCAGGGATATCCAGGATATCAGGGATATCAGGGATATCAGGGATATCAGGGATATCAGGGATATCAGGGATATCAGGGATATCAGGGATATCAGGGATATCAGGGATATCAGGGATATCAGGGATATCAGAAATATCAGGGATATCAGGGATATCAGGGATATCAGGGATATCAGGGATATCAGGGATATCAGAGATATCAGGGATATCAAGGATATCAGGGATATCAGGGATATCAGGGATATCAGGGATATCAGGGATATAATATCAATGATATTAAGGATATCCAAGGATATCTTATGATCGTCATCGTCACCGTCACCGTAACCGTCACCGTCACCGTCACCGTCACCGTCACCGTCACCGTCAGCGTCACCGTCACCGTCACCGTCACCGTCACCGTCACCGTCACCGTCACCGTCACCGTCACCGTCGGCGTCACCGTCACCGTCACCGTCACCGAAACCACCACCGCGACCATCATCATCATCATCATCATCATCATCATCACCATTATCATCATCATCATCATCACTATCATCATTACCATCATAACCATCAAGGGATATCATCATAACCATCAAGGGATATCATAACCATCAAGGATATCAAGGATATCAAGAATATCAAGGATATCAAGGATATCAAGGATATCAAGGATATCAAGAATAACAAGGATATCAAGAATATCAAGGATATCAGGGATATCAAGGATATCAGGGATATCTAAGATATCAGGGATATCAAGGATATCAGGGATATCAAGGATATCAGGGATATCAAGGATATCAGGGATATCAGGGATATCAGGGATATCAGGGATATCAGGGATATCAGGGATATCAGGGATATCAGGGATATCAGGGATATCAGGGATATCAGGGATATCAGGGATATCAGGGATATCAGGGATATCAAGGATATCAGGGATATCAGGGATATCAGGGATATCAGGGATATCAGGGATATCAGGGATATCAGGGATTTCAGGGATATCAGGGATATCAGGGATATCCAGGATATCAGGGATATCAGGGATATCAGGGATATCAGGGATATCAGGAATATCAGGGATATCCAGGATATCGGGGATATCAGGGATATCAGGGATATCAGGGATATCAGGGATATCAGGGATATCAGGGATATCAGGAATATCAGGGATATCAGGGATATCAGGGATATCCAGGATATCAGGGATATCAGGGATATCAGGGATATCAGGGATATCAGGGATATCAGGGATATCAGGGATATCCAGGATATCAGGGATATCAGGGATATCAGGGATATCAGGGATATCAGGGATATCAGGGATATCAGGGATATCAGGGATATCAGGGATATCAGGGATATCAGGGATATCAGGGATATCAAGGATATCAGGGATATCAAGGATATCAGGGATATCAGGAATATCAGGGATATCGAGGATATCAGGGATATCGAGGATATCAGGGATATCGAGGATATCAGGGATATCAGGGATATCAGGCATATAAGGGATATCAAGGATATCAGGGATATCAAGGATATCAGGGATATCAAGGATATCAAGGATATCAAGGATATCAGGGATATCAGGGATATCAGGGATATAAGGGATATCAAGGATATCAGGGATATCAAGGATATCAGGGATATCAAGGATATCAGGGATATCAGGGATATCAGAGATATCAAGGATATCAGGGATATCAAGGATATCAGGGATATCAAGGATATCAGGGATATCAAGGATATCAGGGATATCAAGGATATCAGGGATATCAAGGATATCAGGGATATCAAGGATATCAGGGATATCAAGGATATCAGGGATATCAGGGATATCAAGGATATCAGGGATATCAAGGATATCAGGGATATCAAGGATATCAGGGATATCAAGGATATCAGGAATATCAAGGATATCAGGGATATCAAGGATATCAGGGATATCAAGGATATCAGGGATATCACGGATATCGGGGATATCAAGGATATCGGGGATATCAAGGATATCAGGGATATCAAGGATATCAGGGATATCAAGGATATCAGGGATATCAAGGATATCAGGGATATCAAGGATATCAGGGATATCAAGGATATCAGGGATATCAAGGATATCAGGGATATCAAGGATATCAGGGATATCAAGGATATCAGGGATATCAAGGATATCAGGGATATCAAGAATATCAGGGATATCAAGGATATCAGGGATATCAAGGATATCAGGGATATCAAGGATATCAGGGATATCAAGGATATCAGGGATATCAAGGATATCAGGGATATCAAGGATATCAGGGATATCAAGGATATCAGGGATATCAAGGATATCAGGGATATCAAGGATATCAGGGATATCAAAAATATCAGGGATATCAAGGATATCAGGGATATCCAGGATATCAGGGATATCCAGGGTATCAGGGATATCAGGGATATCAGGGATATCAGGGATATCAGGGATATCAGGGATATCAGGGATATCAGGGATATCAGGGATATCAGGGATATCAGGGATATCAGGGATATCAGGGATATCAGGGATATCAGGGATATCAGGGATATCAGGGATATCAGGGATATCAGGGATATCAGGGATATCAGGGATATCAGGGATATCAGGGATATCAGGGATATCAGGGATATCAGGGATATCAGGGATATCAGGGATATCAGGGATATCAGGGATATCAGGAATATCAGGGATATCAGGGATATCAGGGATATCAGGGATATCAGGGATATCAGGGATATCAGGGATATCAAGGATATCAGGGATATCAGGGATATCAGGGATATCAGGGATATCAGGAATATCAGGGATATCAGGGATATCAGGGATATCAGGGATATCAGGGATATCAGGGATATCAGGGATATCAGGGATATCAGGAATATCAGGGATATCAAGGATATCAGGGATATCAGGGATATCAGGGATATAATATCATTGATATTAAGGATATCCAAGGATATCTTATGATCGTCATCGTCACCGTCACCGTAACCGTCACCGTCACCGTCACCGTCACCGTTACCGTCAGCGTCACCGTCACCGTCACCGTCACCGCCACCGCCACCGCCACCGCCACCGCCACCGCCACCGCTACCGCCACCGCCACCGCCACCGCCACCGCCGACGTCACCGTCACCGTCACCGTCACCGTCACCGTCACCGTCGGCGTCACCGTCACCGTCACCGTCACCGAAACCACCACCGCAACCATTATCATCATCATCATCATCATCATCATCATCACCATTATCATCATCATCATTATCACTATCATCATTACCATCATAACCATCAAGGGATATCATCATAACCATCAAGGGATATCATAACCATCAGGGATATCAGGGATATCAGGGATATCAGGGATATCAGGGATATCAGGGATATCAGGGATATCAGGGTTATCAGGGATATCAGGGATATCAGGGATATCAGGAATATCAGGGATATCAGGGATATCAGGGATATCAGGGATATCAGGGATATCAGGAATATCAGGGATATCAAGGATATCAGGGATATCAGGGATATCAGGGATATCAGGGATATCAGGGATATCAGGGATATCAGGGATATCAGGGATATCAGGGATATCAGGGATATCAGGGATATCAGGGATATCAGGGATATCAGGGATATCAGGGATATCAGGGATATCAGGGATATCAGGGATATCAGGGATATCAGGGATATCCGGGATATCAGGGATATCAGGGATATCAGGGATATCAGGGATATCAGGGATATCAGGGATATCAGGGATATCAGGGATATCAGGGATATCAGGGATATCAGGGATATCAGGGATATCAGGGATATCAGGGATATCAGGGATATCAGGGATATCAGGAATATCAGGGATATCCAGGATATCAGGGATATCAGGGATATCAGGGATATCAGGGATATCAGGGATATCAGGGATATCAGGGATATCAGGGATAATAGGGATATCAGAGATATCGAGGATATCGAGGATATCAGGGATATCGAGGATATCAGGGATATCGAGGATATCAGGGATATCGGGGATATCAGGGATATCGAGGATATCAGGGATATCGGGGATATCAGGGATATCAGGGATATCAGGGATATCAGGGATATCACGGATATCAGGGATATTAGGGATATCAGGGACATCAGGGATATCAGGGATATCCAGGATATCAGGGATATCAGGGATATCAGGGATATCAGGGATATCAGGGATATCAGGGATATCAGGGATATCAGGGATATCAGGGATATCCAGGATATCAGGGATATCAGGGATATCAGGGATATCAGGGATATCAGGGATATCAGGGATATCAGGGATATCAGGGATATCAGGGATATCAGGGATATCAGGGATATCAAGGATATCAGGGATATCAGGGATATCAGGGATATCAGGGATATCAGGGATATCAGGGATATCAGGGATTTCAGGGATATCAGGGATATCAGGGATATCCAGGATATCAGGGATATCAGGGATATCAGGGATATCAGGGATATCAGGAATATCAGGGATATCCAGGATATCGGGGATATCAGGGATATCAGGGATATCAGGGATATCAGGGATATCAGGGATATCAGGGATATCAGGAATATCAGGGATATCAGGGATATCAGGGATATCCAGGATATCAGGGATATCAGGGATATCAGGGATATCAGGGATATCAGGGATATCAGGGATATCAGGGATATCCAGGATATCAGGGATATCAGGGATATCAGGGATATCAGGGATATCAGGGATATCAGGGATATCAGGGATATCAGGGATATCAGGGATATCAGGGATATCAGGGATATCAAGGATATCAGGGATATCAAGGATATCAGGGATATCAGGAATATCAGGGATATCGAGGATATCAGGGATATCGAGGATATCAGGGATATCGAGGATATCAGGGATATCAGGGATATCAGGCATATAAGGGATATCAAGGATATCAGGGATATCAAGGATATCAGGGATATCAAGGATATCAAGGATATCAAGGATATCAGGGATATCAGGGATATCAGGGATATAAGGGATATCAAGGATATCAGGGATATCAAGGATATCAGGGATATCAAGGATATCAGGGATATCAGGGATATCAGAGATATCAAGGATATCAGGGATATCAAGGATATCAGGGATATCAAGGATATCAGGGATATCAAGGATATCAGGGATATCAAGGATATCAGGGATATCAAGGATATCAGGGATATCAAGGATATCAGGGATATCAAGGATATCAGGGATATCAGGGATATCAAGGATATCAGGGATATCAAGGATATCAGGGATATCAAGGATATCAGGGATATCAAGGATATCAGGAATATCAAGGATATCAGGGATATCAAGGATATCAGGGATATCAAGGATATCAGGGATATCACGGATATCGGGGATATCAAGGATATCGGGGATATCAAGGATATCAGGGATATCAAGGATATCAGGGATATCAAGGATATCAGGGATATCAAGGATATCAGGGATATCAAGGATATCAGGGATATCAAGGATATCAGGGATATCAAGGATATCAGGGATATCAAGGATATCAGGGATATCAAGGATATCAGGGATATCAAGGATATCAGGGATATCAAGAATATCAGGGATATCAAGGATATCAGGGATATCAAGGATATCAGGGATATCAAGGATATCAGGGATATCAAGGATATCAGGGATATCAAGGATATCAGGGATATCAAGGATATCAGGGATATCAAGGATATCAGGGATATCAAGGATATCAGGGATATCAAAAATATCAGGGATATCAAGGATATCAGGGATATCCAGGATATCAGGGATATCCAGGGTATCAGGGATATCAGGGATATCAGGGATATCAGGGATATCAGGGATATCAGGGATATCAGGGATATCAGGGATATCAGGGATATCAGGGATATCAGGGATATCAGGGATATCAGGGATATCAGGGATATCAGGGATATCAGGGATATCAGGGATATCAGGGATATCAGGGATATCAGGGATATCAGGGATATCAGGGATATCAGGGATATCAGGGATATCAGGGATATCAGGGATATCAGGGATATCAGGGATATCAGGAATATCAGGGATATCAGGGATATCAGGGATATCAGGGATATCAGGGATATCAGGGATATCAGGGATATCAAGGATATCAGGGATATCAGGGATATCAGGGATATCAGGGATATCAGGAATATCAGGGATATCAGGGATATCAGGGATATCAGGGATATCAGGGATATCAGGGATATCAGGGATATCAGGGATATCAGGAATATCAGGGATATCAAGGATATCAGGGATATCAGGGATATCAGGGATATAATATCATTGATATTAAGGATATCCAAGGATATCTTATGATCGTCATCGTCACCGTCACCGTAACCGTCACCGTCACCGTCACCGTCACCGTTACCGTCAGCGTCACCGTCACCGTCACCGTCACCGCCACCGCCACCGCCACCGCCACCGCCACCGCCACCGCTACCGCCACCGCCACCGCCACCGCCACCGCCGACGTCACCGTCACCGTCACCGTCACCGTCACCGTCACCGTCACCGTCGGCGTCACCGTCACCGTCACCGTCACCGAAACCACCACCGCAACCATTATCATCATCATCATCATCATCATCATCATCACCATTATCATCATCATCATTATCACTATCATCATTACCATCATAACCATCAAGGGATATCATCATAACCATCAAGGGATATCATAACCATCAGGGATATCAGGGATATCAGGGATATCAGGGATATCAGGGATATCAGGGATATCAGGGATATCAGGGTTATCAGGGATATCAGGGATATCAGGGATATCAGGAATATCAGGGATATCAGGGATATCAGGGATATCAGGGATATCAGGGATATCAGGAATATCAGGGATATCAAGGATATCAGGGATATCAGGGATATCAGGGATATCAGGGATATCAGGGATATCAGGGATATCAGGGATATCAGGGATATCAGGGATATCAGGGATATCAGGGATATCAGGGATATCAGGGATATCAGGGATATCAGGGATATCAGGGATATCAGGGATATCAGGGATATCAGGGATATCCGGGATATCAGGGATATCAGGGATATCAGGGATATCAGGGATATCAGGGATATCAGGGATATCAGGGATATCAGGGATATCAGGGATATCAGGGATATCAGGGATATCAGGGATATCAGGGATATCAGGGATATCAGGGATATCAGGGATATCAGGGATATCAGGGATATCAGGAATATCAGGGATATCCAGGATATCAGGGATATCAGGGATATCAGGGATATCAGGGATATCAGGGATATCAGGGATATCAGGGATATCAGGGATAATAGGGATATCAGAGATATCGAGGATATCGAGGATATCAGGGATATCGAGGATATCAGGGATATCGAGGATATCAGGGATATCGGGGATATCAGGGATATCGAGGATATCAGGGATATCGGGGATATCAGGGATATCAGGGATATCAGGGATATCAGGGATATCACGGATATCAGGGATATTAGGGATATCAGGGACATCAGGGATATCAGGGATATCCAGGATATCAGGGATATCAGGGATATCAGGGATATCAGGGATATCAGGGATATCAGGGATATCAGGGATATCAGGGATATCAGGGATATCCAGGATATCAGGGATATCCAGGATATCAGGAATATCAGGGATATCAGGGATATCAGGGATATCAGGGATATCAGGGATATCAGGGATATCAGGGATATCGGGGATATCAGGGATATCGGGGATATCGGGGATATCGGGGATATCAGGGATATCAGGGATATCAGGGATATCAGGGATATCAGGGATATCAGGGATATCGGGGATATCAGGGATATCGGGGATATCAGGGATATCGGGGATATCGGGGATATCGGGGATATCAGGGATATCAGGGATATCAGGGATATCAGGGATATCAGGGATATCAGGGATATCAGGGATATCAGGGATATCAGGGATATCAGGGATATCAGGAATATCAGGGATATCAGGGATATCAGGGATATCAGGGATATCAGGGATATCAACGATATCAAGGATATCAAGGATATCAAGGATATCAACGATATCAAGGATATCAAGGATATCAAGGATATCAAGGATATCAAGGATATCAAGGATATCAAGGATATCAAGGATATCAAGGATATCAAGGATATCGGAACGAACGACTGCCAAAACTAAAACCCTACCGTTTCCAATTGACGAACGACTGCCAAAACTGAAACCCTGCCGTTTTTAATTAACGAACGACTGCCAAAACTAAAACCCTGCCGTTTTTAATTAACGAGCGATTGCCAAAACTAGAACCCTACCGTTTTTAATTGACGAACGACTGACAAAACTAAAACCCTGCCGTTTCTAAGAATCGAACGACTGCCAAAACGAGAGCCGAGCCTTTATTCATGAACGAACGATTGCCGAAACTAAAACCCTGCCGTTTTCAATTAACGAACAACTGCAAAAACTAAAACACTGCCGTTTTTAATTAACGAACGACTGCCAAAACTAAAACCCTGCCGTTTTCAATTATTGCACGACTGCAAAACCGAGACCCGCGCCTTTATTCGTAAACGAACGACTGCCAAAACTGAAACCCTACCGTTTTTTATTGACGAACGACTGCCAAAACGAGAACCGAGCCTTTATTCATGAACGAACGACTGCCAAAACTCAAACCCTGCCGTTTTTATTCACGATCAAGGATATCGAGGATATCGAGGATATCGAGGATATCGAGGATATCGAGGATATCGAGGATATCGAGGATAACGAGGATATCGAGGATATCGAGGATATCGAGGATATCGAGGATAACGAGGATATCGAGGATATCGAGGATATCGAGAATATCGAGATTATCGAGGATATCGAGGATATCGAGGATATCGAGGATATCGAGGATACCGAGGATATCGAGGATACCGAGGATACCGAGGATACCGAGGATACCGAGGATACCGAGGATATCGAGGATATCGAGGATATCGAGGATATCGAGGATATCGAGGATATCGAGGATATCGAGGATATCGAGGATATCGAGGATATCGAGGATATCGAGGATATCGAGGATATCGAGGATATCGAGGATATCGAGGATATCGAGGATATCGAGGATATCGAGGATATCAAGGATATCAATGATGCAGATGCAGAATCCAGATGCAGATGCAGAATCCAGATGCAGATGCAGAATGCAGATGCAGATGCAGAATGCAGATGCAGATACAGAATGCAGATGCAGATGCAGAATGCAGATGCAGATGCAGAATGCAGATGCAGATGCAGAATGCAGATGCAGATGCAGAATGCAGATGCAGATGCAGAATGCAGATGCAGATGCAGAATGCAGATGCAGAATGCAGATGCAGAATGCAGATGCAGATGCAGAATGCAGATGCAGATGCAGAATGCAGATGCAGATGCAGAATGCAGATGCAGATACAGATGCAGAATGCAGAATGCAGAATGCAGAATGCAGAATGCAGAATGCAGAATGCAGAATGCAGAATGCAGAATGCAGAATGCAGAATGCAGAATACAGAATGCAGAATGCAGAATCCAGATGCAGATGCAGAATGCAGAATGCAGAATGCAGAATCAAGATGCAGATTGCAGAATGCAGAATGCAGAATCCAGATGCAGATTGCAGAATCCAGATGCAGATTGCAGAATGCAGAATGCAGAATGCAGAATGCAGAATGCAGAATCCAGATGCAGATTGCAGAATGCAGAATGCAGAATCCAGATGCAGATTGCAGAATGCAGAATGCAGAATCCAGATGCAGATTGCAGAATGCAGAATGCAGAATCCAGATGCAGATGCAGAATGCAGAATCCAGATGCAGATGCAGATGCACTGTTTATAACTGTGATACGGTTTGATATTAATTATACCAACTAGTTACTATCATAACCATCGATAATATCATAACTAATATTATTATCATTATTATCCTAATTACTGTCATTACTATCATAACTATCATTAATATCATCACTATCATCTATATCATTATTACGGATATCAAGGATATCAAGGATATCAATGATATCAAGGATATCAAGGATATCCAGGATATCAAAGATATCGAAGATATCGAGGATATCAAGGATTTCAAGGATATCAGGGATATCAGGAATATCAGGGATATCGAGGATATCAGGGATATCGAGGATATCAGGGATATCGAGGATATCAGGGATATCAGGGATATCAGGGATATAACGGATATCAAGGATATCAGGGATATCAAGGATATCAGGGATATCAGGGATATCAGGGATATAAGGGATATCAAGGATATCAGGGATATCAAGGATATCAGGGATATCAGGGATATCAGGGATATCAAGGATATCAGGGATATCGAAGATATCAGGGATATCAAGGATATCAGGGATATCAAGGATATCAGGGATATCAAGGATATCAGGGATATCAAGGATATCAGGGATATCAAGGATATCAGGGATATCAAGGATATCAGGGATATCAAGGATATCAGGGATATCAGGGATATCAGGGATATCAGGGATATCAGGGATATCAGGGAGATCAGGGATATCAAGGATATCAGGGATATCAAGGATATCAGGGATATCAGGGATATCAGGGATATAATATCACTGATATTAAGGATATCCAAGAATATCTTATGATCGTCATCGTAACCGTCACCGTCATCCGTCAGGATACAGATGCAGAATGCAGATGCAGATGCAGAATGCAGATGCAGATGCAGAATGCAAATGCAGAATGCAGATGCAGATGCAGAATGCAGATGCAGATGCAGAATGCAGATGCAGATGCAGATGCAGAATGCAGATGCAGATGCAGAATGCAGATGCAGATGCAGAATGCAGATGCAGATGCAGAATGCAGATGCAGATGCAGATGCAGAATGCAGATGCAGATGCAGATGCAGAATGCAGATGCAGATGCAGATGCAGAATGCAGAATCCAGATGCAGATGCAGAATCCAGATGCAGAATGCAGATGCAGAATGCAGATGCAGAATGCAGACGCAGAATGCAGACGCAGAATGCAGACGCAGAATGCAGATGCAGACGCAGAATGCAGATGCAGAATGCAGAATCCAGATGCTGATGCAGAATGCAGAATGCAGAATCCAGATGCAGAATGCAGATGCAGATGCAGATGCAGAATGCAGATGCAGAATGCAGAATCCAGATGCAGATGCAGATGCAGATGCAGAATGCAGAATCCAGATGCAGATGCAGATGCAGATGCAGAATGCAGAATGCAGATGCAGAATCCAGATGCAGATGCAGATGCAGATGCAGAATGCAGATGCAGATGCAGAATGCAGAATGCAGAATCCAGATGCAGATTGCAGAATGCAGAATCCAGAATCCAGATGCAGATGCAGAATGCAGAATCCAGATGCAGATGCAGATGCACTGTTTATAACTGTGATACGGTTTGATATTAATTATACCAACTAGTTACTGTCATAACCATCGATAATATCATAACTAATATTATTATCATTATTATCCTAATTACTGTCATTACTATCATAACTATCATTAATATCATCACTATCATCTATATCATTATTACGGATATCAAGGATATCAAGGATATCAATGATATCAAGGATATCAAGGATATCCAGGATATCAAAGATATCGAAGATATCGAGGATATCAAGGATTTCAAGGATATCAGGGATATCAGGAATATCAGGGATATCGAGGATATCAGGGATATCGAGGATATCAGGGATATCAGGGATATCAGGGATATAAGGGATATCAAGGATATCAGGGATATCAAGGATATCAGGGATATCAAGGATATCAGGGATATCAAGGATATCAGGGATATCAGGGATATCAGGGATATAAGGGATATCAAGGATATCAGGGATATCAAGGATATCAGGGATATCAGGGATATCAGGGATATCAGGGATATCAGAGATATCAAGGATATCAGGGATATCAAGGATATCAGGGATATCAAGGATATCAGGGATATCAAGGATATCAGGGATATCAAGGATATCAGGGATATCAAGGATATCAGGGATATCAAGGATATCAGGGATATCAAGGATATCAGGGATATCAAGGATATCAGAGATATCAAGGATATCTGGGATATCAAGGATATCAGGGATATCAGGGATATCAGGGATATCAGGGATATCAGGGATATCGAAGATATCGAGGATATCAAGGATTTCAGGGATATCAGGGATATCAGGAATATCAGGGATATCAAGGATATCAGGGATATCAAGAATATCAGGGATATCAAGGATATCAGGGATATCAAGGATATCAGGGATATCAAGGATATCAGGGATATCAAGGATATCAGGGATATCAAGGATATCAGGGATATCAAGGATATCAGGGATATCAAGGATATCAGGGATATCAAGGATATCAGGGATATCAAGGATATCAGGGATATCAAGGATATCAGGGATATCAAGGATATCAGGGATATCAAGGATATCAGGGATATCAAGGATATCAGGGATATCAAGGATATCAGGGATATCAAGGATATCAGGGATATCAAGGATATCAGGGATATCAAGGATATCAGGGATATCCAGGATATCAGGGATATCAGGGATATCAGGGATATCAGGGATATCAGGGATATCAGGGATATCAGGGATATCAGGGATATAATATCAATGATATTAAGGATATCCAAGGATATCTTATGATCGTCATCGTCACCGTCACCGTCACCGTCACCGTCACCGTCACCGTCACCGCCACCGCCACCGCCACCGCCACCGCCACCGCCACCGCCACCGCCACCGCCACCGCCGCCGCCACCGCCACCGCCACCGCCACCGCCACCGCCACCGCCACCGTCACCGTCACCGTCACCGTCACCGTCGCTGAAACCACCACCGCGACCATTATCATCATCATCATCATCATCATCATCATCACCATTATCATCATCATCATCATCACTATCATCATTACCATCATAACCATCAAGGGATATCATCATAACCATCAAGGGATATCATAACCATCAAGGATATCAAGGATATCAAGAATATCAAGGATATCAAGAATATCAAGGATATCAAGGATATCAAGGATATAAAGGATATCCAGGATATCAAGGATATCAGGGATATCAGGGATATCAAGGATATCAGGGATATCAAGGATATCAGGGATATCAAGGATATCAGGGATATCAGGGATATCAGGGATTTCAGGGATATAATATCAATGATATGAAGGATATCCAAGGATATCTTATGATCGTCATCGTCACCGTCACCGTCACCGTCACCGTCACCGTCACCGTCACCGTCACCGTCACCGTCACCGCCACCGCCACCGCCACCGCCACCGCCACCGCCACCGCCACCGCCACCGCCACCGCCACCGCCACCACCACCACCGACGCCACCGCCACCGCCACCGCCACCGCCACCGCCACCGCTACCGCCACCGCCACCGCCACCGCCACCGCCACCGCCACCGCCACCGCCACCGCCACCGCCACCGCCACCGCCACCGCCACCGCCACCGCCACCGCCACCGCCACCGCCACCGCCACCGCCACCGCCACCGCCACCGCCACCGCCACCGCCACCGCCACCGTCACCGTCACCGTCACCGTCACCGTCACCGTCACCGTCACCGTCACCGTCACCGTCACCGTCACCGTCACCGTCACCGTCACCGTCACCGTGGGCGTCACCGTCACCGTCACCGTCACCGAAACCACCACCGCGACCATTATCATCATCATCATCATCATCATCATCATCACCATTATCATCATCATCATCATTATCACTATCATCATTACCATCATAACCATCAAGGGATATCATCATAACCATCAAGGGATATCATAACCATCAGGGATATCAGGGATATCAGGGATATCAGGGATATCAGGGATATCAGGGATATCAGGGATATCAGGGATATCAGGGATATCAGGGTTATCAGGGATATCAGGGATATCAGGGATATCAGGGATATCAGGGATATCAGGGATATCCGGGATATCAGGGATATCCAGGATATCAGGGATATCCAGGATATCAGGGATATCAGGGATATCAGGGATATCCAGGATATCCAGGATATCAGGGATATCAGGGATATCAGGGATATCAGGGATATCAGGGATATCAGGGATATCAGGGATATCAGGAATATCAGGGATATCAGGGATATCAGGGATATCAGGGATATCAGGGATATCCAGGATATCAGGGATATCAGGGATATCAGGGATATCAGGGATATCAGGGATATCAGGGATATCAGGGATATCCAGGATATCGGGAATATCAGGGATATCAGGGATATCAGGGATATCAGGGATATCAGGGATATCAGGGATATCAGGGATATCAGGGATATCCAGGATATCAGGGATATCAGGGATATCAGGGATATCAGGGATATCAGGGATATCAGGGATATCAGGGATATCAGGGATATCCAGGATATCAGGGATATCAGGGATATCAGGGATATCAGAGATATCAGGGATATCAGGGATTTCAGGGATATCAGGGATATCAGGGATATCAGGGATATCAGGGATATCAGGGATATCAGGGATATCAGGGATATCAGGGATATCAGGGATATCAGGGATATCAGTGATATCAGGGATATCAGGGATATCAGGGATATCAAGGATATCAGGGATATCAAGGATATCAGGGATATCAAAAATATCAGGGATATCAAGGATATCAGGGATATCCAGGATATCAGGGATATCCAGGGTATCAGGGATATCAGGGATATCAGGGATATCAGGGATATCAGGGATATCAGGGATATCAGGGATATCAGGGATATCAGGGATATCAGGGATATCAGGGATATCAGGGATATCCAGGATATCAGGGATATCAGGGATATCAGGGATATCAGGGATATCAGGGATATCAGGGATATCAGGGATATCCAGGATATCAGGGATATCAGGGATATCAGGGATATCAGGGATATCAGGGATATCAGGGATATCAGGGATATCAGGGATATCAGGGATATCAGGGATATCAGGGATATCAGGGATATCAGGGATATCAGGGATATCAGGGATATCAGGGATATCAGGGATATCAGGGATATCAGGGATATCAGGGATATCAGGGATATCAGGGATATCAGGGATATCAAGGATATCAGGGATATCAGGGATATCAGGGATATAATATCATTGATATTAAGGATATCCAAGGATATCTTATGATCGTCATCGTCACCGTCACCGTAACCGTCACCGTCACCGTCACCGTCACCGTTACCGTCAGCGTCACCGTCACCGTCACCGTCACCGCCACCGCCACCGCCACCGCCACCGCCACCGCCACCGCCACCGCCACCGCCACCGCCACCGCCGACGTCACCGTCACCGTCACCGTCACCGTCACCGTCACCGTCACCGTCACCGTCACCGTCACCGTCACCGTCACCGTCGGCGTCACCGTCACCGTCACCGAAACCACCACCGCAATCATTATCATCATCATCATCATCATCATCATCATCATCATCACCATTATCATCATCATCATCATCACTATCATCATTACCATCATAACCATCAAGGGATATCATCATAACCATCAAGGGATATCATAACCATCAAGGATATCAAGGATATCAAGAATATCAAGGATATCAAGAATATCAAGGATATCAAGGATATCAAGGATATAAAGGATATCAAGGATATAAAGGATATCCAGGATATCAAGGATATCAGGGATATCAGGGATATCAAGGATATCAGGGATATCAAGGATATCAGGGATATCAAGGATATCAGGGATATCAGGGATATCAAGGATATCAGGGATATCAAGGATATCAGGGATATCAGGGATATCAGGGATATAATATCAATGATATTAAGGATATCCAAGGATATCTTATGATCGTCATCGTCACCGTCACCGTCACCGTCACCGTCACCGTCACCGCCACCGCCACCGCCACCGCCACCGCCACCGCCACCGCCACCGCCACCGCCACCGCCACCGCCACCGCCACCGCCACCGCCACCGCCACCGCCACCGCCACCGCCACCGCCACCGCCACCGCCACCGCCACCGCCACCGCCACCGCCACCGCCACCGCCACCGCCACCGCCACCGCCACCGCCACCGCCACCGCCACCGCCACCGCCACCGCCACCGCCACCGCCACCGCCACCGCCACCGCCACCGCCACCGCCACCGCCACCGCCACCGCCACCACCACCGCCACCGCCACCGCCACTGTCACCGTCACCGTCACCGTCACCGTCACCGTCACCGTCACCGTCACCTTCGGCGTCACCGTCACCGTCACCGTCACCGAAACCACCACCGCGACCATTATCATCATCTTCATCATCATCATCATCATCAACATTATCATCATCATCATCATCACTATCATCATTACCATCATAACCATCAAGGGATATCATCATAACCATCAAGGGATATCATAACCATCAAGGATATCAAGGATATCAAGAATATCAAGGATATCAAGAATATCAAGGATATCAAGGATATCAAGGATATAAAGGATATCCAGGATATCAAGGATATCAGGGATATCAGGGATATCAAGGATATCAGGGATATCAAGGATATCAGGGATATCAAGGATATCAGGGATATCAAGGATATCAGGGATATCAAGGATATCAGGGATATCAAGGATATCAGGGATATCAAGGATATCAGGGATATCAAGGATATCAGGGATATCAAGGATATCAGGGATATCAAGGATATCAGGGATATCAAGGATATCAGGGATATCAAGGATATCAGGGATATCAAGGATATCAGGGATATCAAGGATATCAGGGATATCGAGGATATCAGGGATATCAAGGATATCAGAGATATCCAGGATATCAGGGATATCAGGGATATCAGGGATATCAGGGATATCAGGGATATCAGGGATATCAGGAATATCAGAGATATCAGGGATATCAGGGATATCAGGGATATCAGGGATATCAGGGATATCAGGGATATCAGGGATATCAAGGATATCAGGGATATCAGGGATATCAGGGATATCAGGGATATCAGGGATATCAGGGATATCAGGGATATCCAGGATATCAGGGATATCAGGGATATCAGGGATATCAGGGATATCCAGGATATCGGGGATATCAGGGATATCAAGGATATCAGGGATATCAGGGATATCAGGGATATCGGGGATATCCAGGATATCGGGGATATCAGGGATATCAGGGATATCCAGGATATCAGGGATATCAGGGATATCAGGGATATCAGGGATATCAGGGATATCAGGGATATCAGGGATATCAGGGATATCAGGGATATCCAGGATATCAGGGATATCAGGGATATCAGGGATATCAGGGATATCAGGGATATCAGGAATATCAGGGATATCAAGGATATCAGGGATATCAAGGATATCAGGGATATCAGGGATATCAGGGATATCAGGGATATCAGGGATATCAGGGATATCAGGGATATCAGGGATATCAGGAATATCAGGGATATCCAGGATATCAGGGATATCCAGGATATCAGGGATATTCAGGATATCAGGGATATCCAGGATATCAGGGATATCCAGGATATCAGGGATATCCAGGATATCAGGGATATCAGGGATATCAGGGATATCAGGGATATCAGGGATATCAGGGATATCAGGGATATCAGGGATATCAGGGATATCAGGGATATCAGGGATATCAGGGATATCAGGGATATCAGGGATTTCAGGGATATCAGGGATATCAGGGATATCAGGGATATCAGGGATATCAGGGATATCAGGGATATCAGGGATATCAGGGATATCAGGGATATCAGGGATATCAGAGATATCAAGGATATCAGGGATATCAGGGATATCAGGGATATCAGGGATATCAGGGATATCAGGGATATCAGGGATATCAGGGATATCAGGGATATCAGGGATATCAGGGATATCAGGGATATCAGGGATATCAGGGATATCAGGGATATCAGGGATATCAGGGATATCAGGGATATCAAGGATATCAGGGATATCAGGGATATCAAGGATATCAGGGATATCAAGGATATCAGGGATATCAGGGATATCAGGGATATCAGGGATATCAGGAATATCAGGGATATCAAGGATATCAGGGATATCAGGGATATCAGGGATATCAGGGATATCAGGGATATCAGGATTATCAGGGATATCAGGGATATCAGGGATATCAGGGATATCAGGGATATCAGGGATATCAGGGATATCAGGGATATCAGAGATATCAGGGATATCAAGGATATCAGGGATATCAGGGATATCAGGGATATCAGGGATATCAGGGATATAATATCAATGATATTAAGGATATCCAAGGATATCTTATGATCGTCATCGTCACCGTCACCGTAACCGTCACCGTCACCGTCACCGTCACCGTCACCGTCACCGTCACCGTCACCGTCACCGTCACCGTCACCGTCACCGTCACCGTCACCGAAACCACCACCGCGACCATTATCATCATCATCATCATCATCATCATCACCATTATCATCATTATCATCATCACTATCATCATTACCATCATAACCATCAAGGGATATCATCATAACCATCAAGGGATATCATAACCATCAAGGATATCAAGGATATCAAGAATATCAAGGATATCAAGAATATCAAGGATATCAAGGATATCAAGAATAACAAGGATATCAAGAATATCAAGGATATCAGGGATATCAAGGATATCAGGGATATCGAAGATATCAGGGATATCAAGGATATCAGGGATATCAAGGATATCAGGGATATCAAGGATATCAGGGATATCAGGGATATCAGGGATATCAGGGATATCAGGGATATCAGGGATATCAGGGATATCAGGGATATCAGGGATATCAGGGATATCAGGGATATCAGGGATATCAGGGATATCAGGGATATCAGGGATATCAGGGATATCAGGGATATCAGGGATATCAGGGATATCAGGGATATCAGGGATATCAGGGATATCAGGGATATCAGGGATATCAGGGATATCAGGGATATCAGGGATATCAGGGATATCAGGGATATCAGGGATATCAGAGATATCAGGGATATCAGAGATATCAAGGATATCAGGGATATCAGGGATATCAGGGATATCAGGGATATCAGGGATATCAGGGATATCAGGGATATCAGGGATATCAGGGATATCAGGGATATCAGGGATATCAGGGATATCAGGGATATCAGGGATATCAGGGATATCAGGGATATCAGGGATATCAGGGATATCAGGAATATCAGGGATATCAGGGATATCAGGGATATCAGGGATATCAGGGATATCAGGGATATCAGGGATATCAGAGATATCAAGGATATCAGGGATATCAGGGATATCAGGGATATCAGGGATATCAGGGATATCAGGGATATCAGGGATATCAGAAATATCAGGGATATCAGGGATATCAGGGATATCAGGGATATCAGGGATATCAGGGATATCAGGGATATCAGGGATATCAGGGATATCAGGAATATCAGGGATATCAGGGATATCAGGGATATCAGGGATATCAGGGATATCAGGGTTATCAGGGATATCAGGGATATCAGGGATATCAGGAATATCAGGGATATCAGGGATATCAGGGATATCAGGGATATCAGGGATATCAGGAATATCAGGGATATCAAGGATATCAGGGATATCAGGGATATCAGGGATATCAGGGATATCAGGGATATCAGGGATATCAGGGATATCAGGGATATCAGGGATATCAGGGATATCAGGGATATCAGGGTTATCAGGGATATCAGGAATATCAGGGATATCAGGAATATCAGGGATATCAGGGATATCAGGGATATCAGGAATATCAGGGATATCAAGGATATCAGGGATATCAGGGATATCAGGGATATCAGGGATATCAGGGATATCAGGATTATCAGGGATATCAGGGATATCAGGGATATCAGGGATATCCAGGATATCAGGGATATCCAGGATATCAGGGATATCCAGGATATCAGGGATATCAGGGATATCAGGGATATCAGGGATATCAGGGATATCAGGGATATCAGGGATATCAGGGATATCAGGGATATCAGGGATATCAGAAATATCAGGGATATCAGGGATATCAGGGATATCAGGGATATCAGGGATATCAGGGATATCAGAGATATCAGGGATATCAAGGATATCAGGGATATCAGGGATATCAGGGATATCAGGGATATCAGGGATATAATATCAATGATATTAAGGATATCCAAGGATATCTTATGATCGTCATCGTCACCGTCACCGTAACCGTCACCGTCACCGTCACCGTCACCGTCACCGTCACCGTCAGCGTCACCGTCACCGTCACCGTCACCGTCACCGTCACCGTCACCGTCACCGTCACCGTCGGCGTCACCGTCACCGTCACCGTCACCGAAACCACCACCGCGACCATCATCATCATCATCATCATCATCATCATCACCATTATCATCATCATCATCATCACTATCATCATTACCATCATAACCATCAAGGGATATCATCATAACCATCAAGGGATATCATAACCATCAAGGATATCAAGGATATCAAGAATATCAAGGATATCAAGGATATCAAGGATATCAAGGATATCAAGAATAACAAGGATATCAAGAATATCAAGGATATCAGGGATATCAAGGATATCAGGGATATCTAAGATATCAGGGATATCAAGGATATCAGGGATATCAAGGATATCAGGGATATCAAGGATATCAGGGATATCAGGGATATCAGGGATATCAGGGATATCAGGGATATCAGGGATATCAGGGATATCAGGGATATCAGGGATATCAGGGATATCAGGGATATCAGGGATATCAAGGATATCAGGGATATCAGGGATATCAGGGATATCAGGGATATCAGGGATATCAGGGATATCAGGGATTTCAGGGATATCAGGGATATCAGGGATATCCAGGATATCAGGGATATCAGGGATATCAGGGATATCAGGGATATCAGGAATATCAGGGATATCCAGGATATCGGGGATATCAGGGATATCAGGGATATCAGGGATATCAGGGATATCAGGGATATCAGGGATATCAGGAATATCAGGGATATCAGGGATATCAGGGATATCCAGGATATCAGGGATATCAGGGATATCAGGGATATCAGGGATATCAGGGATATCAGGGATATCAGGGATATCCAGGATATCAGGGATATCAGGGATATCAGGGATATCAGGGATATCAGGGATATCAGGGATATCAGGGATATCAGGGATATCAGGGATATCAGGGATATCAGGGATATCAGGGATATCAAGGATATCAGGGATATCAAGGATATCAGGGATATCAGGAATATCAGGGATATCGAGGATATCAGGGATATCGAGGATATCAGGGATATCGAGGATATCAGGGATATCAGGGATATCAGGCATATAAGGGATATCAAGGATATCAGGGATATCAAGGATATCAGGGATATCAAGGATATCAAGGATATCAAGGATATCAGGGATATCAGGGATATCAGGGATATAAGGGATATCAAGGATATCAGGGATATCAAGGATATCAGGGATATCAAGGATATCAGGGATATCAGGGATATCAGAGATATCAAGGATATCAGGGATATCAAGGATATCAGGGATATCAAGGATATCAGGGATATCAAGGATATCAGGGATATCAAGGATATCAGGGATATCAAGGATATCAGGGATATCAAGGATATCAGGGATATCAAGGATATCAGGGATATCAAGGATATCAGGGATATCAGGGATATCAAGGATATCAGGGATATCAAGGATATCAGGGATATCAAGGATATCAGGGATATCAAGGATATCAGGAATATCAAGGATATCAGGGATATCAAGGATATCAGGGATATCAAGGATATCAGGGATATCACGGATATCGGGGATATCAAGGATATCGGGGATATCAAGGATATCAGGGATATCAAGGATATCAGGGATATCAAGGATATCAGGGATATCAAGGATATCAGGGATATCAAGGATATCAGGGATATCAAGGATATCAGGGATATCAAGGATATCAGGGATATCAAGGATATCAGGGATATCAAGGATATCAGGGATATCAAGAATATCAGGGATATCAAGGATATCAGGGATATCAAGGATATCAGGGATATCAAGGATATCAGGGATATCAAGGATATCAGGGATATCAAGGATATCAGGGATATCAAGGATATCAGGGATATCAAAAATATCAGGGATATCAAGGATATCAGGGATATCCAGGATATCAGGGATATCCAGGGTATCAGGGATATCAGGGATATCAGGGATATCAGGGATATCAGGGATATCAGGGATATCAGGGATATCAGGGATATCAGGGATATCAGGGATATCAGGGATATCAGGGATATCAGGGATATCAGGGATATCAGGGATATCAGGGATATCAGGGATATCAGGGATATCAGGGATATCAGGGATATCAGGGATATCAGGGATATCAGGGATATCAGGGATATCAGGGATATCAGGGATATCAGGGATATCAGGGATATCAGGGATATCAGGAATATCAGGGATATCAGGGATATCAGGGATATCAGGGATATCAGGGATATCAGGGATATCAGGGATATCAAGGATATCAGGGATATCAGGGATATCAGGGATATCAGGGATATCAGGAATATCAGGGATATCAGGGATATCAGGGATATCAGGGATATCAGGGATATCAGGGATATCAGGGATATCAGGAATATCAGGGATATCAAGGATATCAGGGATATCAGGGATATCAGGGATATAATATCATTGATATTAAGGATATCCAAGGATATCTTATGATCGTCATCGTCACCGTCACCGTAACCGTCACCGTCACCGTCACCGTCACCGTTACCGTCAGCGTCACCGTCACCGTCACCGTCACCGCCACCGCCACCGCCACCGCCACCGCCACCGCCACCGCTACCGCCACCGCCACCGCCACCGCCACCGCCGACGTCACCGTCACCGTCACCGTCACCGTCACCGTCACCGTCGGCGTCACCGTCACCGTCACCGTCACCGAAACCACCACCGCAACCATTATCATCATCATCATCATCATCATCATCATCACCATTATCATCATCATCATTATCACTATCATCATTACCATCATAACCATCAAGGGATATCATCATAACCATCAAGGGATATCATAACCATCAGGGATATCAGGGATATCAGGGATATCAGGGATATCAGGGATATCAGGGATATCAGGGATATCAGGGTTATCAGGGATATCAGGGATATCAGGGATATCAGGAATATCAGGGATATCAGGGATATCAGGGATATCAGGGATATCAGGGATATCAGGAATATCAGGGATATCAAGGATATCAGGGATATCAGGGATATCAGGGATATCAGGGATATCAGGGATATCAGGGATATCAGGGATATCAGGGATATCAGGGATATCAGGGATATCAGGGATATCAGGGATATCAGGGATATCAGGGATATCAGGGATATCAGGGATATCAGGGATATCAGGGATATCAGGGATATCCGGGATATCAGGGATATCAGGGATATCAGGGATATCAGGGATATCAGGGATATCAGGGATATCAGGGATATCAGGGATATCAGGGATATCAGGGATATCAGGGATATCAGGGATATCAGGGATATCAGGGATATCAGGGATATCAGGAATATCAGGGATATCCAGGATATCAGGGATATCAGGGATATCAGGGATATCAGGGATATCAGGGATATCAGGGATATCAGGGATATCAGGGATAATAGGGATATCAGAGATATCGAGGATATCGAGGATATCAGGGATATCGAGGATATCAGGGATATCGAGGATATCAGGGATATCGGGGATATCAGGGATATCGAGGATATCAGGGATATCGGGGATATCAGGGATATCAGGGATATCAGGGATATCAGGGATATCACGGATATCAGGGATATTAGGGATATCAGGGACATCAGGGATATCAGGGATATCCAGGATATCAGGGATATCAGGGATATCAGGGATATCAGGGATATCAGGGATATCAGGGATATCAGGGATATCAGGGATATCAGGGATATCAGGGATATCAGGGATATCAGGGATATCCAGGATATCAGGGATATCCAGGATATCAGGAATATCAGGGATATCAGGGATATCAGGGATATCAGGGATATCAGGGATATCAGGGATATCAGGGATATCAGGGATATCAGGGATATCAGGGATATCAGGGATATCCAGGATATCAGGAATATCAGGGATATCAGGGATATCAGGGATATCAGGGATATCAGGGATATCAGGGATATCAGGGATATCAGGGATATCAGGGATATCAGGGATATCAGGGATATCAGGGATATCAGGGATATCCAGGATATCAGGGATATCGGGGATATCAGGGATATCGGGGATATCAGGGATATCGGGGATATCAGGGATATCAGGAATATCAGGGATATCAGGGATATCAGGGATATCAGGGATATCAGGGATATCAGGGATATCAGGGATATCAGGGATATCAGGGATATCAGGGATATCAGGGATATCAGGGATATCAGGGATATCAGGGATATCAGGGATATCAGGGATATCAGGGATATCAGGGATATCAGGGATATCAGGGATATCAGGGATATCAGGGATATCAGGGATATCAGGGATATCAGGGATATCAGGGATATCAGGGATATCAGGGATATCAGGGATATCAGGGATATCAGGGATATCAGGGATATCAGGGATATCCGGGATATCAGGGATATCCAGGATATCAGGAATATCAGGGATATCAGGGATATCAGGGATATCAGGGATATCAGGGATATCAGGGATATCAGGGATATCAGGGATATCAGGGATATCAGGGATATCAGGGATATCAGGGATATCCAGGATATCAGGGATATCAGGGATATCAGGGATATCGGGGATATCAGGGATATCGGGGATATCAGGGATATCGGGGATATCGGGGATATCGGGGATATCAGGGATATCAGGGATATCAGGGATATCAGGGATATCAGGGATATCAGGGATATCAGGGATATCCAGGATATCAGGGATATCAGGGATATCAGGGATATCAGAGATATCAGGGATATCAGGGATTTCAGGGATATCAGGGATATCAGGGATATCAGGGATATCAGGGATATCAGGGATATCAGGGATATCAGGGATATCAGGGATATCAGGGATATCAGGGATATCAGGGATATCAAGGATATCAGCGATATCAAGGATATCAGGGATATCAAAAATATCAGGGATATCAAGGATATCAGGGATATCCAGGATATCAGGGATATCCAGGGTATCAGGGATATCAGGGATATCAGGGATATCAGGGATATCAGGGATATCAGGGATATCAGGGATATCAGGGATATCAGGGATATCAGGGATATCCAGGATATCAGGGATATCAGGGATATCAGGGATATCAGGGATATCAGGGATATCAGGGATATCAGGGATATCCAGGATATCAGGGATATCAGGGATATCAGGGATATCAGGGATATCAGGGATATCAGGGATATCAGGGATATCAGGGATATCAGGGATATCAGGGATATCAGGGATATCAGGGATATCAGGGATATCAGGGATATCAGGGATATCAGGGATATCAGGGATATCAGGGATATCAGGGATATCAGGGATATCAGGGATATCAGGGATATCAGGGATATCAGGGATATCAGGGATATCAGGGATATCAGGGATATCAGAGATATCAGGGATATCAAGGATATCAGGGATATCAGGGATATCAGGGATATCAGGGATATCAGGGATATAATATCAATGATATTAAGGATATCCAAGGATATCTTATGATCGTCATCGTCACCGTCACCGTAACCGTCACCGTCACCGTCACCGTCACCGTCACCGTCACCGTCACCGTCACCGTCACCGTCACCGTCACCGTCACCGTCACCGTCACCGTCACCGTCACCGTCACCGTCGGCGTCACCGTCACCGTCACCGTCACCGAAACCACCACCGCGACCATTATCATCATCATCATCATCATCATCATCACCATTATCATCATTATCATCATCACTATCATCATTACCATCATAACCATCAAGGGATATCATCATAACCATCAAGGGATATCATAACCATCAAGGATATCAAGGATATCAAGAATATCAAGGATATCAAGAATATCAAGGATATCAAGGATATCAAGAATAACAAGGATATCAAGAATATCAAGGATATCAGGGATATCAAGGATATCAGGGATATCGAAGATATCAGGGATATCAAGGATATCAGGGATATCAAGGATATCAGGGATATCAAGGATATCAGGGATATCAGGGATATCAGGGATATCAGGGATATCAGGGATATCAGGGATATCAGGGATATCAGGGATATCAGGGATATCAGGGATATCAGGGATATCAGGGATATCAGGGATATCAGGGATATCAGGGATATCAGGGATATCAGGGATATCAGGGATATCAGGGATATCAGGGATATCAGGGATATCAGGGATATCAGGGATATCAGGGATATCAGAGATATCAAGGATATCAGGGATATCAGGGATATCAGGGATATCAGGGATATCAGGGATATCAGGGATATCAGGGATATCAGGGATATCAGGGATATCAGGGATATCAGGGATATCAGGGATATCAGGGATATCAGGGATATCAGGGATATCAGGGATATCAGGGATATCAGGGATATCAGAAATATCAGGGATATCAGGGATATCAGGGATATCAGGGATATCAGGGATATCAGGGATATCAGGGATATCAGGGATATCAGGGATATCAGGAATATCAGGGATATCAGGGATATCAGGGATATCAGGGATATCATCATAACCATCAAGGGATATCATAACCATCAGGGATATCAGGGATATCAGGGATATCAGGGATATCAGGGATATCAGGGATATCAGGGATATCAGGGTTATCAGGGATATCAGGGATATCAGGGATATCAGGAATATCAGGGATATCAGGGATATCAGGGATATCAGGGATATCAGGGATATCAGGGATATCAGGGATATCAGGGATATCAGGGATATCAGGGATATCAGGGATATCAGGGATATCAGGGATATCAGGGATATCAGGGATATCAGGGATATCAGGGATATCAGGGATATCCGGGATATCAGGGATATCCGGGATATCAGGAATATCAGGGATATCAGGGATATCAGGGATATCAGGGATATCAGGGATATCAGGGATATCAGGGATATCAGGGATATCAGGGATATCAGGGATATCAGGGATATCAGGGATATCAGGGATATCAGGGATATCAGGGATTTCAGGGATATCAGGAATATCAGGGATATCAGGGATATCAGGGATATCAGGGATATCAGGGATATCAACGATATCAAGGATATCAAGGATATCAAGGATATCAACGATATCAAGGATATCAAGGATATCAAGGATATCAAGGATATCAAGGATATCAAGGATATCAAGGATATCAAGGATATCAAGGATATCAAGGATATCAAGGATATCAAGGATATCGGAACGAACGACTGCCAAAACTAAAACCCTACCGTTTCCAATTGACGAACGACTGCCAAAACTGAAACCCTGCCGTTTTTAATTAACGAACGACTGCCAAAACTAAAACCCTGCCGTTTTTAATTAACGAGCGATTGCCAAAACTAGAACCCTACCGTTTTTAATTGACGAACGACTGACAAAACTAAAACCCTGCCGTTTCTAAGAATCGAACGACTGCCAAAACGAGAGCCGAGCCTTTATTCATGAACGAACGATTGCCGAAACTAAAACCCTGCCGTTTTCAATTAACGAACAACTGCAAAAACTAAAACACTGCCGTTTTTAATTAACGAACGACTGCCAAAACTAAAACCCTGCCGTTTTCAATTATTGCACGACTGCAAAACCGAGACCCGCGCCTTTATTCGTAAACGAACGACTGCCAAAACTGAAACCCTACCGTTTTTTATTGACGAACGACTGCCAAAACGAGAACCGAGCCTTTATTCATGAACGAACGACTGCCAAAACTCAAACCCTGCCGTTTTTATTCACGATCAAGGATATCGAGGATATCGAGGATATCGAGGATATCGAGGATATCGAGGATATCGAGGATATCGAGGATAACGAGGATATCGAGGATATCGAGGATATCGAGAATATCGAGATTATCGAGGATATCGAGGATATCGAGGATATCGAGGATATCGAGGATACCGAGGATATCGAGGATACCGAGGATACCGAGGATACCGAGGATACCGAGGATACCGAGGATATCGAGGATATCGAGGATATCGAGGATATCGAGGATATCGAGGATATCGAGGATATCGAGGATATCGAGGATATCGAGGATATCGAGGATATCGAGGATATCGAGGATATCGAGGATATCGAGGATATCGAGGATATCGAGGATATCGAGGATATCGAGGATATCAATGATGCAGATGCAGAATCCAGATGCAGATGCAGAATCCAGATGCAGATGCAGAATGCAGATGCAGATGCAGAATGCAGATGCAGATACAGAATGCAGATGCAGATGCAGAATGCAGATGCAGATGCAGAATGCAGATGCAGATGCAGAATGCAGATGCAGATGCAGAATGCAGATGCAGATGCAGAATGCAGATGCAGATGCAGAATGCAGATGCAGAATGCAGATGCAGATGCAGAATGCAGATGCAGATGCAGAATGCAGATGCAGATGCAGAATGCAGATGCAGATGCAGAATGCAGATGCAGATGCAGAATGCAGATGCAGATACAGATGCAGAATGCAGAATGCAGAATGCAGAATGCAGAATGCAGAATGCAGAATGCAGAATGCAGAATGCAGAATGCAGAATGCAGAATGCAGAATACAGAATGCAGAATGCAGAATCCAGATGCAGATGCAGAATGCAGAATGCAGAATGCAGAATCAAGATGCAGATTGCAGAATGCAGAATGCAGAATCCAGATGCAGATTGCAGAATCCAGATGCAGATTGCAGAATGCAGAATGCAGAATGCAGTATGCAGAATCCAGATGCAGATTGCAGAATGCAGAATGCAGAATCCAGATGCAGATTGCAGAATGCAGAATGCAGAATCCAGATGCAGATTGCAGAATGCAGAATGCAGAATGCAGAATCCAGATGCAGATGCAGAATGCAGAATCCAGATGCAGATGCAGATGCACTGTTTATAACTGTGATACGGTTTGATATTAATTATACCAACTAGTTACTATCATAACCATCGATAATATCATAACTAATATTATTATCATTATTATCCTAATTACTGTCATTACTATCATAACTATCATTAATATCATCACTATCATCTATATCATTATTACGGATATCAAGGATATCAAGGATATCAATGATATCAAGGATATCAAGGATATCCAGGATATCAAAGATATCGAAGATATCGAGGATATCAAGGATTTCAAGGATATCAGGGATATCAGGAATATCAGGGATATCGAGGATATCAGGGATATCGAGGATATCAGGGATATCGAGGATATCAGGGATATCAGGGATATCAGGGATATAAGGGATATCAAGGATATCAGGGATATCAAGGATATCAGGGATATCAGGGATATCAGGGATATAAGGGATATCAAGGATATCAGGGATATCAAGGATATCAGGGATATCAGGGATATCAGGGATATCAAGGATATCAGGGATATCGAAGATATCAGGGATATCAAGGATATCAGGGATATCAAGGATATCAGGGATATCAAGGATATCAGGGATATCAAGGATATCAGGGATATCAAGGATATCAGGGATATCAAGGATATCAGGGATATCAGGGATATCAGGGATATCAGGGATATCAGGGATATCAGGGAGATCAGGGATATCAAGGATATCAGGGATATCAAGGATATCAGGGATATCAGGGATATCAGGGATATAATATCACTGATATTAAGGATATCCAAGGATATCTTATGATCGTCATCGTAACCGTCACCGTCATCCGTCAGGATACAGATGCAGAATGCAGATGCAGATGCAGAATGCAGATGCAGATGCAGAATGCAAATGCAGAATGCAGATGCAGATGCAGAATGCAGATGCAGATGCAGAATGCAGATGCAGATGCAGAATGCAGATGCAGATGCAGATGCAGAATGCAGATGCAGATGCAGAATGCAGATGCAGATGCAGAATGCAGATGCAGATGCAGAATGCAGATGCAGATGCAGATGCAGAATGCAGATGCAGATGCAGATGCAGAATGCAGATGCAGATGCAGATGCAGAATGCAGAATCCAGATGCAGATGCAGAATCCAGATGCAGAATGCAGATGCAGAATGCAGATGCAGAATGCAGACGCAGAATGCAGACGCAGAATGCAGACGCAGAATGCAGATGCAGACGCAGAATGCAGATGCAGAATGCAGAATCCAGATGCTGATGCAGAATACAGAATGCAGAATCCAGATGCAGAATGCAGATGCAGATGCAGATGCAGAATGCAGATGCAGAATGCAGAATCCAGATGCAGATGCAGATGCAGATGCAGAATGCAGAATCCAGATGCAGATGCAGATGCAGATGCAGAATGCAGAATGCAGATGCAGAATCCAGATGCAGATGCAGATGCAGATGCAGAATGCAGATGCAGATGCAGAATGCAGAATGCAGAATCCAGATGCAGATTGCAGAATGCAGAATCCAGAATCCAGATGCAGATGCAGAATGCAGAATCCAGATGCAGATGCAGATGCACTGTTTATAACTGTGATACGGTTTGATATTAATTATACCAACTAGTTACTGTCATAACCATCGATAATATCATAACTAATATTATTATCATTATTATCCTAATTACTGTCATTACTATCATAACTATCATTAATATCATCACTATCATCTATATCATTATTACGGATATCAAGGATATCAAGGATATCAATGATATCAAGGATATCAAGGATATCCAGGATATCAAAGATATCGAAGATATCGAGGATATCAAGGATTTCAAGGATATCAGGGATATCAGGAATATCAGGGATATCGAGGATATCAGGGATATCGAGGATATCAGGGATATCAGGGATATCAGGGATATAAGGGATATCAAGGATATCAGGGATATCAAGGATATCAGGGATATCAAGGATATCAGGGATATCAAGGATATCAGGGATATCAGGGATATCAGGGATATAAGGGATATCAAGGATATCAGGGATATCAAGGATATCAGGGATATCAGGGATATCAGGGATATCAGGGATATCAGAGATATCAAGGATATCAGGGATATCAAGGATATCAGGGATATCAAGGATATCAGGGATATCAAGGATATCAGGGATATCAAGGATATCAGGGATATCAAGGATATCAGGGATATCAAGGATATCAGAGATATCAAGGATATCTGGGATATCAGGGATATCAGGGATATCAGGGATATCAGGGATATCAGGGATATCGAAGATATCGAGGATATCAAGGATTTCAGGGATATCAGGGATATCAGGAATATCAGGGATATCAAGGATATCAGGGATATCAAGAATATCAGGGATATCAAGGATATCAGGGATATTAAGGATATCAGGGATATCAAGGATATCAGGGATATCAAGGATATCAGGGATATCAAGGATATCAGGGATATCAAGGATATCAGGGATATCAAGGATATCAGGGATATCAAGGATATCAGGGATATCAAGGATATCAGGGATATCAAGGATATCAGGGATATCAAGGATATCAGGGATATCAAGGATATCAGGGATATCAAGGATATCAGGGATATCAAGGATATCAGGGATATCAAGGATATCAGGGATATCAAGGATATCAGGGATATCAAGGATATCAGGGATATCAAGGATATCAGGGATATCAAGGATATCAGGGATATCAAGGATATCAGGGATATCCAGGATATCAGGGATATCAGGGATATCAGGGATATCAGGGATATCAGGGATATCAGGGATATCAGGGATATCAGGGATATCAGGGATATCAGGGATATAATATCAATGATATTAAGGATATCCAAGGATATCTTATGATCGTCATCGTCACCGTCACCGTCACCGTCACCGTCACCGTCACCGTCACCGCCACCGCCACCGCCACCGCCACCGCCACCGCCACCGCCACCGCCACCGCCACCGCCGCCGCCACCGCCACCGCCACCGCCACCGCCACCGCCACCGCCACCGTCACCGTCACCGTCACCGTCACCGTCGCTGAAACCACCACCGCGACCATTATCATCATCATCATCATCATCATCATCATCACCATTATCATCATCATCATCATCACTATCATCATTACCATCATAACCATCAAGGGATATCATCATAACCATCAAGGGATATCATAACCATCAAGGATATCAAGGATATCAAGAATATCAAGGATATCAAGAATATCAAGGATATCAAGGATATCAAGGATATAAAGGATATCCAGGATATCAAGGATATCAGGGATATCAGGGATATCAAGGATATCAGGGATATCAAGGATATCAGGGATATCAAGGATATCAGGGATATCAGGGATATCAGGGATATCAGGGATATAATATCAATGATATGAAGGATATCCAAGGATATCTTATGATCGTCATCGTCACCGTCACCGTCACCGTCACCGTCACCGTCACCGTCACCGTCACCGCCACCGCCACCGCCACCGCCACCGCCACCGCCACCGCCACCGCCACCGCCACCGCCACCACCACCACCGACGCCACCGCCACCGCCACCGCCACCGCCACCGCCACCGCCACCGCCACCGCCACCGCCACCGCCACCGCCACCGCCACCGCCACCGCCACCGCCACCGCCACCGCCACCGCCACCGCCACCGCCACCGCCACCGCCACCGCCACCGCCACCGCCACCGTCACCGTCACCGTCACCGTCACCGTCACTGTCACCGTCACCGTCACCGTCACCGTCACCGTCACCGTCACCGTCACCGTCACCGTCACCGTGGGCGTCACCGTCACCGTCACCGTCACCGAAACCACCACCGCGACCATTATCATCATCATCATCATCATCATCATCATCACCATTATCATCATCATCATCATTATCACTATCATCATTACCATCATAACCATCAAGGGATATCATCATAACCATCAAGGGATATCATAACCATCAGGGATATCAGGGATATCAGGGATATCAGGGATATCAGGGTTATCAGGGATATCAGGGATATCAGGGATATCAGGAATATCAGGGATATCAGGGATATCAGGGATATCAGGGATATCAGGGATATCAGGAATATCAGGGATATCAAGGATATCAGGGATATCAGGGATATCAGGGATATCAGGGATATCAGGGATATCAGGGATATCAGGGATATCAGGGATATCAGGGATATCAGGGATATCAGGGATATCAGGGTTATCAGGGATATCAGGAATATCAGGGATATCAGGAATATCAGGGATATCAGGGATATCAGGGATATCAGGAATATCAGGGATATCAAGGATATCAGGGATATCAGGGATATCAGGGATATCAGGGATATCAGGGATATCAGGATTATCAGGGATATCAGGGATATCAGGGATATCAGGGATATCCAGGATATCAGGGATATCCAGGATATCAGGGATATCCAGGATATCAGGGATATCAGGGATATCAGGGATATCAGGGATATCAGGGATATCAGGGATATCAGGGATATCAGGGATATCAGGGATATCAGGGATATCAGAAATATCAGGGATATCAGGGATATCAGGGATATCAGGGATATCAGGGATATCAGGGATATCAGAGATATCAGGGATATCAAGGATATCAGGGATATCAGGGATATCAGGGATATCAGGGATATCAGGGATATAATATCAATGATATTAAGGATATCCAAGGATATCTTATGATCGTCATCGTCACCGTCACCGTAACCGTCACCGTCACCGTCACCGTCACCGTCACCGTCACCGTCAGCGTCACCGTCACCGTCACCGTCACCGTCACCGTCACCGTCACCGTCACCGTCACCGTCGGCGTCACCGTCACCGTCACCGTCACCGAAACCACCACCGCGACCATCATCATCATCATCATCATCATCATCATCACCATTATCATCATCATCATCATCACTATCATCATTACCATCATAACCATCAAGGGATATCATCATAACCATCAAGGGATATCATAACCATCAAGGATATCAAGGATATCAAGAATATCAAGGATATCAAGGATATCAAGGATATCAAGGATATCAAGAATAACAAGGATATCAAGAATATCAAGGATATCAGGGATATCAAGGATATCAGGGATATCTAAGATATCAGGGATATCAAGGATATCAGGGATATCAAGGATATCAGGGATATCAAGGATATCAGGGATATCAGGGATATCAGGGATATCAGGGATATCAGGGATATCAGGGATATCAGGGATATCAGGGATATCAGGGATATCAGGGATATCAGGGATATCAGGGATATCAAGGATATCAGGGATATCAGGGATATCAGGGATATCAGGGATATCAGGGATATCAGGGATATCAGGGATTTCAGGGATATCAGGGATATCAGGGATATCCAGGATATCAGGGATATCAGGGATATCAGGGATATCAGGGATATCAGGAATATCAGGGATATCCAGGATATCGGGGATATCAGGGATATCAGGGATATCAGGGATATCAGGGATATCAGGGATATCAGGGATATCAGGAATATCAGGGATATCAGGGATATCAGGGATATCCAGGATATCAGGGATATCAGGGATATCAGGGATATCAGGGATATCAGGGATATCAGGGATATCAGGGATATCCAGGATATCAGGGATATCAGGGATATCAGGGATATCAGGGATATCAGGGATATCAGGGATATCAGGGATATCAGGGATATCAGGGATATCAGGGATATCAGGGATATCAGGGATATCAAGGATATCAGGGATATCAAGGATATCAGGGATATCAGGAATATCAGGGATATCGAGGATATCAGGGATATCGAGGATATCAGGGATATCGAGGATATCAGGGATATCAGGGATATCAGGCATATAAGGGATATCAAGGATATCAGGGATATCAAGGATATCAGGGATATCAAGGATATCAAGGATATCAAGGATATCAGGGATATCAGGGATATCAGGGATATAAGGGATATCAAGGATATCAGGGATATCAAGGATATCAGGGATATCAAGGATATCAGGGATATCAGGGATATCAGAGATATCAAGGATATCAGGGATATCAAGGATATCAGGGATATCAAGGATATCAGGGATATCAAGGATATCAGGGATATCAAGGATATCAGGGATATCAAGGATATCAGGGATATCAAGGATATCAGGGATATCAAGGATATCAGGGATATCAAGGATATCAGGGATATCAGGGATATCAAGGATATCAGGGATATCAAGGATATCAGGGATATCAAGGATATCAGGGATATCAAGGATATCAGGAATATCAAGGATATCAGGGATATCAAGGATATCAGGGATATCAAGGATATCAGGGATATCACGGATATCGGGGATATCAAGGATATCGGGGATATCAAGGATATCAGGGATATCAAGGATATCAGGGATATCAAGGATATCAGGGATATCAAGGATATCAGGGATATCAAGGATATCAGGGATATCAAGGATATCAGGGATATCAAGGATATCAGGGATATCAAGGATATCAGGGATATCAAGGATATCAGGGATATCAAGAATATCAGGGATATCAAGGATATCAGGGATATCAAGGATATCAGGGATATCAAGGATATCAGGGATATCAAGGATATCAGGGATATCAAGGATATCAGGGATATCAAGGATATCAGGGATATCAAAAATATCAGGGATATCAAGGATATCAGGGATATCCAGGATATCAGGGATATCCAGGGTATCAGGGATATCAGGGATATCAGGGATATCAGGGATATCAGGGATATCAGGGATATCAGGGATATCAGGGATATCAGGGATATCAGGGATATCAGGGATATCAGGGATATCAGGGATATCAGGGATATCAGGGATATCAGGGATATCAGGGATATCAGGGATATCAGGGATATCAGGGATATCAGGGATATCAGGGATATCAGGGATATCAGGGATATCAGGGATATCAGGGATATCAGGGATATCAGGGATATCAGGGATATCAGGAATATCAGGGATATCAGGGATATCAGGGATATCAGGGATATCAGGGATATCAGGGATATCAGGGATATCAAGGATATCAGGGATATCAGGGATATCAGGGATATCAGGGATATCAGGAATATCAGGGATATCAGGGATATCAGGGATATCAGGGATATCAGGGATATCAGGGATATCAGGGATATCAGGAATATCAGGGATATCAAGGATATCAGGGATATCAGGGATATCAGGGATATAATATCATTGATATTAAGGATATCCAAGGATATCTTATGATCGTCATCGTCACCGTCACCGTAACCGTCACCGTCACCGTCACCGTCACCGTTACCGTCAGCGTCACCGTCACCGTCACCGTCACCGCCACCGCCACCGCCACCGCCACCGCCACCGCCACCGCTACCGCCACCGCCACCGCCACCGCCACCGCCGACGTCACCGTCACCGTCACCGTCACCGTCACCGTCACCGTCGGCGTCACCGTCACCGTCACCGTCACCGAAACCACCACCGCAACCATTATCATCATCATCATCATCATCATCATCATCACCATTATCATCATCATCATTATCACTATCATCATTACCATCATAACCATCAAGGGATATCATCATAACCATCAAGGGATATCATAACCATCAGGGATATCAGGGATATCAGGGATATCAGGGATATCAGGGATATCAGGGATATCAGGGATATCAGGGTTATCAGGGATATCAGGGATATCAGGGATATCAGGAATATCAGGGATATCAGGGATATCAGGGATATCAGGGATATCAGGGATATCAGGAATATCAGGGATATCAAGGATATCAGGGATATCAGGGATATCAGGGATATCAGGGATATCAGGGATATCAGGGATATCAGGGATATCAGGGATATCAGGGATATCAGGGATATCAGGGATATCAGGGATATCAGGGATATCAGGGATATCAGGGATATCAGGGATATCAGGGATATCAGGGATATCAGGGATATCCGGGATATCAGGGATATCAGGGATATCAGGGATATCAGGGATATCAGGGATATCAGGGATATCAGGGATATCAGGGATATCAGGGATATCAGGGATATCAGGGATATCAGGGATATCAGGGATATCAGGGATATCAGGGATATCAGGAATATCAGGGATATCCAGGATATCAGGGATATCAGGGATATCAGGGATATCAGGGATATCAGGGATATCAGGGATATCAGGGATATCAGGGATAATAGGGATATCAGAGATATCGAGGATATCGAGGATATCAGGGATATCGAGGATATCAGGGATATCGAGGATATCAGGGATATCGGGGATATCAGGGATATCGAGGATATCAGGGATATCGGGGATATCAGGGATATCAGGGATATCAGGGATATCAGGGATATCACGGATATCAGGGATATTAGGGATATCAGGGACATCAGGGATATCAGGGATATCCAGGATATCAGGGATATCAGGGATATCAGGGATATCAGGGATATCAGGGATATCAGGGATATCAGGGATATCAGGGATATCAGGGATATCAGGGATATCAGGGATATCAGGGATATCCAGGATATCAGGGATATCCAGGATATCAGGAATATCAGGGATATCAGGGATATCAGGGATATCAGGGATATCAGGGATATCAGGGATATCAGGGATATCAGGGATATCAGGGATATCAGGGATATCAGGGATATCCAGGATATCAGGAATATCAGGGATATCAGGGATATCAGGGATATCAGGGATATCAGGGATATCAGGGATATCAGGGATATCAGGGATATCAGGGATATCAGGGATATCAGGGATATCAGGGATATCAGGGATATCCAGGATATCAGGGATATCGGGGATATCAGGGATATCGGGGATATCAGGGATATCGGGGATATCAGGGATATCAGGAATATCAGGGATATCAGGGATATCAGGGATATCAGGGATATCAGGGATATCAGGGATATCAGGGATATCAGGGATATCAGGGATATCAGGGATATCAGGGATATCAGGGATATCAGGGATATCAGGGATATCAGGGATATCAGGGATATCAGGGATATCAGGGATATCAGGGATATCAGGGATATCAGGGATATCAGGGATATCAGGGATATCAGGGATATCAGGGATATCAGGGATATCAGGGATATCAGGGATATCAGGGATATCAGGGATATCAGGGATATCAGGGATATCAGGGATATCCGGGATATCAGGGATATCCAGGATATCAGGAATATCAGGGATATCAGGGATATCAGGGATATCAGGGATATCAGGGATATCAGGGATATCAGGGATATCAGGGATATCAGGGATATCAGGGATATCAGGGATATCAGGGATATCCAGGATATCAGGGATATCAGGGATATCAGGGATATCGGGGATATCAGGGATATCGGGGATATCAGGGATATCGGGGATATCGGGGATATCGGGGATATCAGGGATATCAGGGATATCAGGGATATCAGGGATATCAGGGATATCAGGGATATCAGGGATATCCAGGATATCAGGGATATCAGGGATATCAGGGATATCAGAGATATCAGGGATATCAGGGATTTCAGGGATATCAGGGATATCAGGGATATCAGGGATATCAGGGATATCAGGGATATCAGGGATATCAGGGATATCAGGGATATCAGGGATATCAGGGATATCAGGGATATCAAGGATATCAGCGATATCAAGGATATCAGGGATATCAAAAATATCAGGGATATCAAGGATATCAGGGATATCCAGGATATCAGGGATATCCAGGGTATCAGGGATATCAGGGATATCAGGGATATCAGGGATATCAGGGATATCAGGGATATCAGGGATATCAGGGATATCAGGGATATCAGGGATATCCAGGATATCAGGGATATCAGGGATATCAGGGATATCAGGGATATCAGGGATATCAGGGATATCAGGGATATCCAGGATATCAGGGATATCAGGGATATCAGGGATATCAGGGATATCAGGGATATCAGGGATATCAGGGATATCAGGGATATCAGGGATATCAGGGATATCAGGGATATCAGGGATATCAGGGATATCAGGGATATCAGGGATATCAGGGATATCAGGGATATCAGGGATATCAGGGATATCAGGGATATCAGGGATATCAGGGATATCAGGGATATCAGGGATATCAGGGATATCAGGGATATCAGGGATATCAGAGATATCAGGGATATCAAGGATATCAGGGATATCAGGGATATCAGGGATATCAGGGATATCAGGGATATAATATCAATGATATTAAGGATATCCAAGGATATCTTATGATCGTCATCGTCACCGTCACCGTAACCGTCACCGTCACCGTCACCGTCACCGTCACCGTCACCGTCACCGTCACCGTCACCGTCACCGTCACCGTCACCGTCACCGTCACCGTCACCGTCACCGTCACCGTCGGCGTCACCGTCACCGTCACCGTCACCGAAACCACCACCGCGACCATTATCATCATCATCATCATCATCATCATCACCATTATCATCATTATCATCATCACTATCATCATTACCATCATAACCATCAAGGGATATCATCATAACCATCAAGGGATATCATAACCATCAAGGATATCAAGGATATCAAGAATATCAAGGATATCAAGAATATCAAGGATATCAAGGATATCAAGAATAACAAGGATATCAAGAATATCAAGGATATCAGGGATATCAAGGATATCAGGGATATCGAAGATATCAGGGATATCAAGGATATCAGGGATATCAAGGATATCAGGGATATCAAGGATATCAGGGATATCAGGGATATCAGGGATATCAGGGATATCAGGGATATCAGGGATATCAGGGATATCAGGGATATCAGGGATATCAGGGATATCAGGGATATCAGGGATATCAGGGATATCAGGGATATCAGGGATATCAGGGATATCAGGGATATCAGGGATATCAGGGATATCAGGGATATCAGGGATATCAGGGATATCAGGGATATCAGGGATATCAGAGATATCAAGGATATCAGGGATATCAGGGATATCAGGGATATCAGGGATATCAGGGATATCAGGGATATCAGGGATATCAGGGATATCAGGGATATCAGGGATATCAGGGATATCAGGGATATCAGGGATATCAGGGATATCAGGGATATCAGGGATATCAGGGATATCAGGGATATCAGAAATATCAGGGATATCAGGGATATCAGGGATATCAGGGATATCAGGGATATCAGGGATATCAGGGATATCAGGGATATCAGGGATATCAGGAATATCAGGGATATCAGGGATATCAGGGATATCAGGGATATCATCATAACCATCAAGGGATATCATAACCATCAGGGATATCAGGGATATCAGGGATATCAGGGATATCAGGGATATCAGGGATATCAGGGATATCAGGGTTATCAGGGATATCAGGGATATCAGGGATATCAGGAATATCAGGGATATCAGGGATATCAGGGATATCAGGGATATCAGGGATATCAGGGATATCAGGGATATCAGGGATATCAGGGATATCAGGGATATCAGGGATATCAGGGATATCAGGGATATCAGGGATATCAGGGATATCAGGGATATCAGGGATATCAGGGATATCCGGGATATCAGGGATATCCGGGATATCAGGAATATCAGGGATATCAGGGATATCAGGGATATCAGGGATATCAGGGATATCAGGGATATCAGGGATATCAGGGATATCAGGGATATCAGGGATATCAGGGATATCAGGGATATCAGGGATATCCAGGATATCAGGGATATCAGGGATATCAGGGATATCAGGGATATCGGGGATATCAGGGATATCGGGGATATCGGGGATATCGGGGATATCAGGGATATCAGGGATATCAGGGATATCAGGGATATCAGGGATATCAGGGATATCAGGGATATCAGGGATATCAGGGATTTCAGGGATATCAGGAATATCAGGGATATCAGGGATATCAGGGATATCAGGGATATCAGGGATATCAACGATATCAAGGATATCAAGGATATCAAGGATATCAACGATATCAAGGATATCAAGGATATCAAGGATATCAAGGATATCAAGGATATCAAGGATATCAAGGATATCAAGGATATCAAGGATATCAAGGATATCAAGGATATCAAGGATATCGGAACGAACGACTGCCAAAACTAAAACCCTACCGTTTCCAATTGACGAACGACTGCCAAAACTGAAACCCTGCCGTTTTTAATTAACGAACGACTGCCAAAACTAAAACCCTGCCGTTTTTAATTAACGAGCGATTGCCAAAACTAGAACCCTACCGTTTTTAATTGACGAACGACTGACAAAACTAAAACCCTGCCGTTTCTAAGAATCGAACGACTGCCAAAACGAGAGCCGAGCCTTTATTCATGAACGAACGATTGCCGAAACTAAAACCCTGCCGTTTTCAATTAACGAACAACTGCAAAAACTAAAACACTGCCGTTTTTAATTAACGAACGACTGCCAAAACTAAAACCCTGCCGTTTTCAATTATTGCACGACTGCAAAACCGAGACCCGCGCCTTTATTCGTAAACGAACGACTGCCAAAACTGAAACCCTACCGTTTTTTATTGACGAACGACTGCCAAAACGAGAACCGAGCCTTTATTCATGAACGAACGACTGCCAAAACTCAAACCCTGCCGTTTTTATTCACGATCAAGGATATCGAGGATATCGAGGATATCGAGGATATCGAGGATATCGAGGATATCGAGGATATCGAGGATAACGAGGATATCGAGGATATCGAGGATATCGAGAATATCGAGATTATCGAGGATATCGAGGATATCGAGGATATCGAGGATATCGAGGATACCGAGGATATCGAGGATACCGAGGATACCGAGGATACCGAGGATACCGAGGATACCGAGGATATCGAGGATATCGAGGATATCGAGGATATCGAGGATATCGAGGATATCGAGGATATCGAGGATATCGAGGATATCGAGGATATCGAGGATATCGAGGATATCGAGGATATCGAGGATATCGAGGATATCGAGGATATCGAGGATATCGAGGATATCGAGGATATCAATGATGCAGATGCAGAATCCAGATGCAGATGCAGAATCCAGATGCAGATGCAGAATGCAGATGCAGATGCAGAATGCAGATGCAGATACAGAATGCAGATGCAGATGCAGAATGCAGATGCAGATGCAGAATGCAGATGCAGATGCAGAATGCAGATGCAGATGCAGAATGCAGATGCAGATGCAGAATGCAGATGCAGATGCAGAATGCAGATGCAGAATGCAGATGCAGATGCAGAATGCAGATGCAGATGCAGAATGCAGATGCAGATGCAGAATGCAGATGCAGATGCAGAATGCAGATGCAGATGCAGAATGCAGATGCAGATACAGATGCAGAATGCAGAATGCAGAATGCAGAATGCAGAATGCAGAATGCAGAATGCAGAATGCAGAATGCAGAATGCAGAATGCAGAATGCAGAATACAGAATGCAGAATGCAGAATCCAGATGCAGATGCAGAATGCAGAATGCAGAATGCAGAATCAAGATGCAGATTGCAGAATGCAGAATGCAGAATCCAGATGCAGATTGCAGAATCCAGATGCAGATTGCAGAATGCAGAATGCAGAATGCAGTATGCAGAATCCAGATGCAGATTGCAGAATGCAGAATGCAGAATCCAGATGCAGATTGCAGAATGCAGAATGCAGAATCCAGATGCAGATTGCAGAATGCAGAATGCAGAATGCAGAATCCAGATGCAGATGCAGAATGCAGAATCCAGATGCAGATGCAGATGCACTGTTTATAACTGTGATACGGTTTGATATTAATTATACCAACTAGTTACTATCATAACCATCGATAATATCATAACTAATATTATTATCATTATTATCCTAATTACTGTCATTACTATCATAACTATCATTAATATCATCACTATCATCTATATCATTATTACGGATATCAAGGATATCAAGGATATCAATGATATCAAGGATATCAAGGATATCCAGGATATCAAAGATATCGAAGATATCGAGGATATCAAGGATTTCAAGGATATCAGGGATATCAGGAATATCAGGGATATCGAGGATATCAGGGATATCGAGGATATCAGGGATATCGAGGATATCAGGGATATCAGGGATATCAGGGATATAAGGGATATCAAGGATATCAGGGATATCAAGGATATCAGGGATATCAGGGATATCAGGGATATAAGGGATATCAAGGATATCAGGGATATCAAGGATATCAGGGATATCAGGGATATCAGGGATATCAAGGATATCAGGGATATCGAAGATATCAGGGATATCAAGGATATCAGGGATATCAAGGATATCAGGGATATCAAGGATATCAGGGATATCAAGGATATCAGGGATATCAAGGATATCAGGGATATCAAGGATATCAGGGATATCAGGGATATCAGGGATATCAGGGATATCAGGGATATCAGGGAGATCAGGGATATCAAGGATATCAGGGATATCAAGGATATCAGGGATATCAGGGATATCAGGGATATAATATCACTGATATTAAGGATATCCAAGGATATCTTATGATCGTCATCGTAACCGTCACCGTCATCCGTCAGGATACAGATGCAGAATGCAGATGCAGATGCAGAATGCAGATGCAGATGCAGAATGCAAATGCAGAATGCAGATGCAGATGCAGAATGCAGATGCAGATGCAGAATGCAGATGCAGATGCAGAATGCAGATGCAGATGCAGATGCAGAATGCAGATGCAGATGCAGAATGCAGATGCAGATGCAGAATGCAGATGCAGATGCAGAATGCAGATGCAGATGCAGATGCAGAATGCAGATGCAGATGCAGATGCAGAATGCAGATGCAGATGCAGATGCAGAATGCAGAATCCAGATGCAGATGCAGAATCCAGATGCAGAATGCAGATGCAGAATGCAGATGCAGAATGCAGACGCAGAATGCAGACGCAGAATGCAGACGCAGAATGCAGATGCAGACGCAGAATGCAGATGCAGAATGCAGAATCCAGATGCTGATGCAGAATACAGAATGCAGAATCCAGATGCAGAATGCAGATGCAGATGCAGATGCAGAATGCAGATGCAGAATGCAGAATCCAGATGCAGATGCAGATGCAGATGCAGAATGCAGAATCCAGATGCAGATGCAGATGCAGATGCAGAATGCAGAATGCAGATGCAGAATCCAGATGCAGATGCAGATGCAGATGCAGAATGCAGATGCAGATGCAGAATGCAGAATGCAGAATCCAGATGCAGATTGCAGAATGCAGAATCCAGAATCCAGATGCAGATGCAGAATGCAGAATCCAGATGCAGATGCAGATGCACTGTTTATAACTGTGATACGGTTTGATATTAATTATACCAACTAGTTACTGTCATAACCATCGATAATATCATAACTAATATTATTATCATTATTATCCTAATTACTGTCATTACTATCATAACTATCATTAATATCATCACTATCATCTATATCATTATTACGGATATCAAGGATATCAAGGATATCAATGATATCAAGGATATCAAGGATATCCAGGATATCAAAGATATCGAAGATATCGAGGATATCAAGGATTTCAAGGATATCAGGGATATCAGGAATATCAGGGATATCGAGGATATCAGGGATATCGAGGATATCAGGGATATCAGGGATATCAGGGATATAAGGGATATCAAGGATATCAGGGATATCAAGGATATCAGGGATATCAAGGATATCAGGGATATCAAGGATATCAGGGATATCAGGGATATCAGGGATATAAGGGATATCAAGGATATCAGGGATATCAAGGATATCAGGGATATCAGGGATATCAGGGATATCAGGGATATCAGAGATATCAAGGATATCAGGGATATCAAGGATATCAGGGATATCAAGGATATCAGGGATATCAAGGATATCAGGGATATCAAGGATATCAGGGATATCAAGGATATCAGAGATATCAAGGATATCTGGGATATCAGGGATATCAGGGATATCAGGGATATCAGGGATATCAGGGATATCGAAGA